>CM077167.1:94936420-95262027 GCA_039583875.1 Platanthera guangdongensis
TTATTTGTATTTTCTTGGTGTTTTTTGTCCATTTCTCCAAGCACTAGTTTAGTATTATTTTCCATTTTGTTCCTTGTTTAATGAAAGACAATTTTTCTTTTCTTTTTCTTTTGTTTACCTCTACCTCGCTCTCTAATGCTTAGCTAATTTTCTTGTTTGTGCTCGATCAAGATATCTTTGCGATAAATAAATTCTTTCTTTTATGTTGCATTGGTATTTTTATTCTTGATCCGACCTTGATCAATATCATATCGACTCCGTATTTCTAGTATACGGTGGTAGATTCCGATCTCATATTCGAGTAGCCGAGAGGCTCGTGAATGTGAAAGATCACTCAAGGAAGGAAGGAGTTGCACGCAATCCTAGAGATAGGACGACGTAAATCCTCCAGATTGGAGTCAAATCCAATAGTGCGGGTCACCTCGATAATGCGACCTTTAGCCCTTTTGATTGCAAAGAGATTTCGGTCGAAATGTCTAGAAGTTAGGAGGTTTAATGCTCTAGCAAGATTATTTTCTTATTTTCGGATCCGTCACGGTCTTTTAAAATTACGAATGTTAAACTAAATTATTCCGTTATTTTATTTCAAAGTGAATAGTCGATCGAGCACTCTTTTGCAATAGTTTATTTCTCTTTTAACTAAGTTTAGTTTATTTTTATTTTCAAATCCCAATCAATCGTTCGGTAGGATAATAGAGTCGTTGTGAGTAATAGTACTTGCCTGCCCCGAGTTTTTATACGACCTTTATATATTTTTATCACTATACTATAAAACAATAGGTACACTTTCCTATTCGGATTGTAGTCCGTGAGACGATTTTTACCCATCAACCTCCTCCTCCTCCCATATACATTCCAAAGCCACTGGGATACATTGAGAGGTACGATAGAAAGGCTAATGGAGAAGATTCCTAAAGAGCTGAGAACTTTTGGGATGACATAGCTGATGTTTTGAGATGTTTTATCTTATATTACTTAAATGGAATCCCTAATATTTTGAACCTTATTAATATAAATCTAAATTACTTCTCTGTCTATATTTGTATTAGTATATTTTTTTATGTATCTATGGTTATTGCCATTTGAGGTTCTGACTTTTTCATATAAGATGAGATTGTTGGCAATATTGTCCCCAAGAATCCTGATTTGAAGATGACCTCAAGATGATGATAAACATCCCGTATTTGATGTTGTTAAAGTTTTGATGTGATAGGTATAACTTAGATTCATGACAAATGTATTGTTAAAACTCCACAACAAAATGGAGTTATAGGGAGAAGGAATAGAACCTTAATTGAAGCTTGTAGAACTCTACAAAGTGACTCATCTCTCCCAGAGTACTTTTGGGTTGAGGCTGTCAACCGTAATTTTTATATTTAGAACAAGGCTTTAATCAACAAGGTGCATAATAAGAGTCCCTATGAGCCTGTGAAAGGCAAAAAACCAACCTTGTCCTACTTAAATAATTTTGGAAGTAAGTGTTATGTATTAAATAATGGGAAGCACTTTCTGTCCAAGTTTTCTGAGAAAGCTAATGAAAAACACATTTGTTGGATATAGCTCTCATAGTAGAGCCTACAAGATAGTTAACAAAAATACTAGAGTAGTAGAAAATTCCATTCATGTTGTATTTGATGTGGTTGCCCAGATCCATAAGGGTTGTTCAAGTTCCTCTAGTGTTGTAGGTACTGAGGGAAGATTGGAAAGCAACCATCAATGAACAAAGAAGGAAGATGATATAACCACTCCAATTGAACTGATCAAGGAAGTAAGAAACTCCAATGTGGATGAAAGTGAAGTTCATGAAAGGACAGAGACACCTATAACCCAACCTGAACCTAAAGAATATAAAAATGCAGATTTGTTGCCATCAACTACAAGGCTATTAAGAGAACACCCTCAAACTCAAATCATTGGCGATCTGGATCTAGGAGTATAGACTAGAAGATGGGCTATAAATGAAGTGCTCCACCTGAGATTTCTCTCTTTAGTAGAGCCAAAGAAGTTTAAGGAGGCCAACATAGATCTTTCCAAGATCTTAGCTATGGAAGAAGAGATTGAATAATTTAAGAGTTGCAAGGTTTGGAAGTTGGTCTCCAGTCCTCTCAACCACATTATCATAAGGACTAAGTTGGTGTTATAGAACAAGATGGAAGAGCAAGGAGTAATTGTCAATAATAAGGCAAGAGTGGTTGTAAAAGGGTTCATACAAGAAGAAGGAATAGACCCTGACCAAACCTTTGCACCAGTGGCGAGATTTGAAGCCATAACGTTATTTCTGGCATATGTAGCTCACAAAGAATTCAAAGATTACCAAAAGGATATGAAGCTCGTCTTCTTCAATGGAGATCTAAAAAAGGAAGAATATGTAGAACAACCTTCAGGTTTTGTAAATTCATCTCATACAACTCATGTATATTCTTGGAGAAAGGCTTTATATGGTCTCAAGTAAGCACCTAAAGTCTGGTATGAGACATTGTTTAATTTGTCCTTGAAAACAAATTTTCATGGGGGGAGATAGATAATACATTATTTCTAGGGGAAATTAAAGGCAAGATTTTGTTAGTGCAAATCTATGTTGATGACTGTTGAAATTTGTGAAGTGAAAGTGGGTGATGGAGCAGTCCGGGCGGTCTGAGCGGTCTGAGTCCGCGGCCTGGGCGGACTGATGGTTGCGGCCTGGGTGACAGCCTTGTTGGATGATGGCATGGCTGTTCTGTGGGAGCGTCCTGTGTGGCCTGTGTTTCCGGCCTGGGTGGAGTTGTGCACGGCCTGGTGGTCTATAATCAAGGAAGTCTTAGCGGCTTGGGCATCTAGTGGAGGGGTCTGAGCGGACTGTATATGGCGGTCTATTGGCAGTGCTCAGCTTGGTCTGCAGCCTTGCAGTTAGCCAGCTATTGTGGTAACCTGGCGGTTTGGAAGTTGTATTCGCAGAGTTATAGCGGACTGTGTTTGGAGATCGGCTTTGGCCCATGCCGAGCACTCCGGTGATGTAGTGGGTGTTGGCCTCATTCTTTGTGGCGAACTGTCCTGTTGATTCGCAGTCTGGGTATTTTGTGTTCTCCGTGCAAGCGCCAGTTGCTTGATGAGCTGCTGGACTTGGTCAACTTCTGTGACAAATCCATGGTGTTCGCACTGTCTGCAGAGTCCACTATTGACCAGGCAGACTGCCTGTTGGTCGTGGACTCGTGGCGGGTTGTGGAGTTTGTTGTCAAGTTGTGCGGACTGCGACTTTGTCCGTTTACATTGTGCGGACTGATGTAGAATGTGTTATGGCTGTGTCTCCGTGCTGGGTTGAGTTGTGGACTGATGCAGCATGGGTTATGCCTGTGTCCGCATGCTGTGTTGAGTAGCGGACTAGCACTATGCTTTCATTGGGTAGACTGGCGTTATGCTTGTTGTGTGAGCTGGCATTGTGTCCGCATGGTGTCGGACTGAGTTTGATCTGGCACCTGGCGAGATTGAAGTTTGGCCAAGTCCTTGCAGACTTGGCGGACTGGGATGTGTTAGCGCGCAGGCTGGGGTGGTGACTCTATTCACTAGGGTGGTGACCACACTTCTCACCTCGCCTATAAATAGAACCCCCCAATACATCTACAGTAACTGAGTGAACAGTAATTCGAGTCTTGGTTAAGTGTTGCTATATGGATTTTCCTGTCTGTGTGGGTTGAAGAGAACTGTTTGTTGTTTGCAGGTTGAGCGGCTAACACTGAGGAGCCGAGAGTTTGGCTTTACTGCGGTCAGCATCAGTGAAGTTTGTGGTTTCAAACGGCAGTCTCAGCAGGTCGCTTCTACGGCTTGTCAGTTTCTCTGCTTTAGCTTTGCATGTTCAATAACCTGTCTGCCGGACTGAGGCGGGTAGCAATCTGTTCTTCAGTTCAGCAGCAGCTTGTATCAATCAGAGAATAACAGTGTGTCCGCGCGACCTCGCGGTCTCGGCGGACTCCGTGTTCTATTCGTCATCTAGCAAAAGCAGCAGTTCGGGCGTCCTCGGTGACTTTGGCGGACTTAGCGGTCTCGGCGGTCTCCAGTTCTGTCTGCTCGAATTGTTTTACTTGTAATTTATTCTTGTGTTTTTGTGTACTGGCGAAATCATGTCTCGCCATGTATACCTCGCTCTGTAAAGAAGAAATAAATATATGATATGCTTGCCCCTGTGATTGCATTTGGTGTTTGAGCTTGCTTTCCTAGTTTTCGCATGAACAAGGTGTGATCTTGATAGTTCTGAGGATATTAATTTGGCATTAGACAATCTTATTGACCACTTTGAGAAAATTCAACATGGTATCAGAGCCAGGTTCAGTTGCTTGAGAGGGGATCAACTAGTGTTGTGCTCTGTACTTCTGAAGTCTTAACCAAAGGTTGCTGCAATGGAAAGGAACTATGCAAGAGTTCTGGGTATTGAACTCTTAACCATGACTAACTTTAAAAAGTGGAAGTCGTGCATGATGTAACATCCCATTTCCAACTAGACCCCTAAGAGTGGTTTTGGCCATGACTAGATCATGACAAAACCCTAGAAAGCCAGAAATGGGCCAAGAGATAGGAGGCCAAGGTGAGGATCACCATGGTCTGCAAATAGTAGAATTTTGAACAATGGTTTAGAATGACAATGGGGCTTCACCATGGCACCAAGACCCTACCACAACACTCCCAAACATTTTGGGAGCCCCATTAGAGCCAAAAGGACCCATTAGGGTCAACCCAAGAGGCCCAGTTGACCAAGGTCAACCCTAGCCCTAAATGGGTCAAACTAGCCTACTTAGGGTCAACTGACCTACTCCTAGCCTAGAGGACCCCACCTATGCCCTCCTAACCCTAAAGTGAGGTCAATGGGTCACTAAGGACACATTGGGGTCAGCCCTAGAGGCCAGGTTGACCCAAGTCAACTCAAGCTCCTAATCTGGTCAAAGTACCCTTACTAAGGGTATGTGACCTCCAAAGTGCAGGGTAACCCTACATAACCTTCCTAGACCTTAGGGGAGGCCAATGGGTCACCAAGGACCCAATGGGGTCAACCCAAATGGTTATGTTGACCCAAGTCAACTCTAGCCCTAAAATGGTCAAAGTGCCCTTACCAAGGGGCATGTGACCCCCAAGATGCCCAACCAACCCTACTCAAGTCTTCCTAGACCTTAAGGGAGTCCAATGGGTCACCAATGATCCATGGGGTCAACTCAATTGGTCATGTTGACCAAGGTCAACTCTATTCTAGTGTTAGGTCAAATTAGCCTAAATGGGCTAACCCAAGCTCAAACTCATTTCCCCCACTTGGGCTAACCTCATTTTTATTATTAATATGAGTTATTGGGCTGCCAATAGGCTGGAGGAAAGATCAAAAATTCGGCCATGGTGAGTAGGAGAGAGAAAGCTCCATTTTTCTCTTTAATGGAGGAGAGAGAAAGTGAAAAAAGAGGTCATTCATGGCCAAGGGAGATCAAGGCCTCTCCAATTGATTCCAAAGGCTTAATACATTCCCCCTCATCAGTTTTAAGGAGTTTAATAGCCATGTCCAGCCACCCAAGGTGGCTGAATTTATTTCCCCCAATAGGGAATAGAGAGAAAGAAGAAAGAGAAGGTCATTCATGGTGGGGAAGGTGAATCACCTCTCCATTCTTCACCAATTAATTAGTATTCATCTCCCCTATCAGTTTTGAGGAGTTTCCAAACGAATTGGGACAAAGGGGAGGTGAATTTCCATGGGTTTTCTCCAAAACCGAAATTCCAATTCATGAACATTAATGGATTTGAAGCCATGACCCTCCCTCTCCCCCAACCCATTTGATGCTTTTAAAAGCTTCCATGGGCCAAGAGAAATCGTTTCCACCCTTCACCTAAAGAAAACCGGGCGGTTTGGTAGTGAAGTTGCAAGCATCGGAAAGCTCCACCACCGGCCATGGCGCACCACCACCACACTCGACGACAAGCTCGGTTAAAGGTCCTCCTCTACTCCTTCTTCCGTGGGTAGATCTTAGGAATCGTTTAGGACAAAAATCGGACTCAATTGAGCCGATCCAAGTTTTCATTTTCATGGTTTTTTCCAAAAAAAAAAAATGGTGGTCGGGTTCGCCGGAAACCACCCCTCCGGCGGCCGTGCCGCCGCCCGGCGATAGCCCCCACCTCAACGAAGGTGGTGGCGGTGGTGGCCGGCCAGGGAGGTGGCCGTGTGGCCGGGAAATGCACTTGGAATAAGCTCCAGGTTCGGCCAATCATGGCCCTTGGCTGGAGGAAGAAGATGACCAGGAGCCCCACGATTTGCTTTAAGATTCGTGCAGCATCATTTCTTTTATTTAATTTTGATTTCTGAATTTTCTGTCCTGTTTTCTGGGCTGTTTTGCATTAATTATTAAAAATACGTAGGCCCACCTGGTGGGAAAACGGTCAATATTAAAGTTGTAGCCCTATGGGTCTACTGTAATCCAAAATTGATGTTGACCAATTTGGCCATCTGGTTGGACCAGGGCACCCAGTTTGGTGGGACCTGTACCTAGGGCTGACCTGAGATTCAAATGGATGCCCACCCTTCATCCTTTGTCCAAATTGGCTGAAATTTGGGCAGAGGATCATTATTACCTATACCTAGGGCCTGTCCAAAAATGGGAATTTTTGGAGAAAATATTTCTATAATATTTATAAAACTTTAATAATTATTAAATAAATTAAATAGGTGCCCTAAACATCTCCAAACCCTCCCAAATTTTGGTGAGTGGTCCCTGGGTTCAATTTAGGTATCTGTATAAAATTTCATTTAATTTGGATGTGTTTTGAATAGGTTTTGACCCAACCCTAACTATACCTTATTAAGGGCATTTTGGTCAAAAGGTGCACTTTTGATTTTGAGTGACCAAATAA
Source organism: Platanthera guangdongensis (assembly GCA_039583875.1). Lineage (NCBI taxonomy): Eukaryota > Viridiplantae > Streptophyta > Magnoliopsida > Asparagales > Orchidaceae > Platanthera > Platanthera guangdongensis. The sequence goes on from CM077167.1 coordinate 94,943,273, forward strand.
CCTCAACAGAGGCTGAAATTTGGGTCACTGACTTGTTATAGCACTTATCACCTCCCCATGGAATATGGGATAGAGAGGAATAGATTTGCCCTAAGTTCCTAGGTCAAACCCTAAGGAGGGACCTTTTGGCCTTGTGAAGGGTATGAGTCCTAAACACCTTGGATGAACTCCAAATTTTGCAAGGAGGTTCCTAGGATATATAAAACCATCTGTTTAAAATATTAGCAAATTTTGAAAATGGTAGGGTCCCCAAAACCCTAACCCTAGCTTAGGACCTAAAACTTGTAGTGTAGGTTTAGGTTAGCTAAACACCTTGAAACTTAACTAAATTTGGGTAGTGAGGGGATTAGGGTATCTTGAGCCTCTGATAATTTACTTGAGGAATTTTGATCAATATTTGTAGCACTTCATTTGTAATCGATAGTATTGCCCTAATTAATAATTTGGCTATTGTGGTCTCACTGCCCATAGAAAGGGTATGAAACATGGGCAAAGTTAGTTGTAGTCTATAATGATCTTGTATGAATTTTGTTAGAATTTTTGGACATCTATTTAGGGCTTCTACTTCACAAGTGCTTTATTTTGATTACATATTAAATAATTCTTGCAAGAGCCCATTACTTACTGAAAAATCATGAAACTTGCTGCATAGTGTTTTTAGCTCAATTTTATCATGTGGGAATTTTTGTGGAAATATTTGATGACTGATTAGCATACTCTGTTCATTAACCCTTAAATTAGAAAGTTCATAAGAAAATCAAATATAGCCTTATTTCCAAATGATAAATTATAAAACTTTTTCTAGGGTACTTGTAGGCCATCACAATCATCCCTGAATTTTCTCTGAATTTTTGGAGGTATTATTACTATAGAATCTTTTTAAATGACCTTTTATGGGGCATCTTTGAAATTAACTTTAAAGGCCTAAACCTTGCTGAAAAATTGGAAGACTTAGGATTTAGAGTTGATTAGGCATTTTGTAATTATCATAAATTTAGTGGATTATTATCTTGTCTGAAAATGGTACTTCATGTTCAAACCTGGGCCTTTTGGGACACTAGAGTAAATAAATTAATTATCAGACAAATTAGAAAAAATTATGGATTTCTGGATTTATGCTTCGAATATCATTTTAGCCCTCTAATAATTATCATAAGGTACTGGATGAGTATTTCATGTACCACCCTTTTTACGGGTCATGTAGCTTAAGTGGTCTGCATATAGCAAAACTGCAGGATTTCATTTGGATGTGAATTAGGGCACGTATGATGGGTCTTGATGGTTTGCTGTAAGGACAAGTGGAATGGGTTGCATCTTTGGAAGATGAGTGAGTAGGGTGTGGTTTTGTCTAGAGTTTAAAGACGTTCGGGTCCGACGAAAGATCGTCCTACCCAAGGAGAGTTGGAGTCAAATCACCCTAGGATTAGCATATCGAAACATGAGAAAATAATGGGTAAGGGAATCAACCAATAATAAAATAAGTACCTTGCGAAAGGGAACGCTGGGCGTAATCCCAACACAGTTCCTAGTGCCCCTTGAGAGCCCTTCACAGGGAATACCAGGGGCAGTCCTGGGTTAACGTGTTGAAGTTGGTGACCGGGCGGTCTGGCGGTTTGTCTTGGCGGGTTGAAGACCGCGCGGTCTGGCGGTTTGTCTCAGCCGGCTTGGAGACCGGGCGGTCTGGCGGTCTACACTGGCGGTCTCTCTTCCTCTCTGGTGGTAGCCGTGCGGTTAGCCCTGCTGTCTAACCGCGCGGCCTGTGCGGTTTGTTTTGTATAGTCCGCCTAGTCCTGTAAATTTTAGTCCCACATCTCTTATTTGTATTCTCTCATCTCTCCTCCATTCTATATAAGGGAGGGCATACCTTTGTAATAGATACCTTTTTTGGATAATAAAATTTCAATTATTCAAAAGCTTATTCGGCTTGTTCTCTACTTTTCGCTTCTTTTCTCTATTTTCTAACATGGTATCAGAGGACACGGTCATTTCCTCCTGATTCTGTGCGCTCTCTGTTGTTCGCGGCTTGTTTTCCGCGTTTTGCGACTTGACTTCTCTTCTGTCCGCGCGGCTTGTTTCTATCCGCGCGGCTTGTTTCTGTCCGCTGCCCTGTTCGCGCGGCTTGCTTCTTCTTGGTTCTCTTCTCCTACTGCTCTTTGTCGCAGCGACCTGTTTCCTTGTCGCCGCGCTCCTTGTTCTTTCTTGCCGCTCCGACTTCCTAGTCGTTGCGGTCTGTCTCTGTCCGCGTGTGTTGTCTCTCTACTCGCGGTTTGCTGCTGTGATCTGCCTGACCGTGCGGGTTGTTCCTTTCTCACCCGCATCTTGGTCGCGGTCGCCGGCTCTTCTCCTCTCTTCTGTTCGCTCGGCCATTTCAGTCCGCGCGACCTCTTCCCCGCTGTGCCTTTGACCGCTTTCTAGCAGCTGCTGTGATCTGCCTGACCGTGCGGGTTGTTCCTTTCTCACCCGCATCTTGGTCGCGGTCACCCGCTCCTTCTTGCTAGTCGCCCGGCTTCCTCTTTTTTCCGTGCGACTTGTTCTCCTCTGTTCGCCCGACTTTTTCAGGCCGTGCGACTTCTTTCCCTCTGCTTTGCTCTGCTTCTTGGTAGCGGTCTTTCTAGCCGCCCGACCTGTTTTCTGTTCGCCCGGCTTGGTGCTCTTTTCTCTTCTCGCGGCTTGTTCTTATCGTCGCGGTTTGCTCCTCTCTTGCTTCCATGGCTTTCCCCTCCTCCGGCCTGTTCGCCTCTGTAGTAACCTCTTCTGGTAGTGCTCATGTTGTTACTCGCGGAAGATGGCTAATAGACTCTGGCGCCACAAATCATATGACAGGCAATCCTCATTGTTTTTCTCTTCTTGACACACATGCTCAGTTGCCCCCGGTTATTGTTGCTGATGGATCTCCCTCCCCGGTCCATGGGACGGGCCTGGTTCCCGTCACTCCATCTCTCTGCTTGGCTGATACCCTCTATGTGCCCAAGTTTCCGTGCAATTTACTATCAGTTACTTCTTTATGCAAGCAACTACGGTGTTCTGTCATATTCACCCCTACCTCTTGCACTTTTCAGGATCCGGACTCCCAACGGACGATTGCTACCGGGACAGAGAGTGGTGGCCTCTACTTCCTCGACAACGTTTCTGCTCTATCCGCCTTCTCCTCCTCCTCTACAGATCTTCTCCAATGGCATCTTCGCCTTGGACATGCTCCTCCCCGCATTCTACGACAGTTCCTGCCGCACCTCCCTCCTCATCATCCTCCTCTCAACTGTGATGCTTGTCAACTTGGCAAGCATCACCGCTCATCCTTCCCCCCAACGCAGAGTCGGGGCTCTTCCCGTCCGTTCGACCTCGTTCACTCTGACATATGGGGTCCCGCTCCTAACCTCACCATCGGTCGGGGTAGTTCCTACTTTGTCACCTTCATTGATGATTTCTCTCGATGTACGTGGGTATATCTTCTCAAAGATCGCTCCGAGCTGTTCTCTGTTTGGACCTCCTTTTATTCTATGGTTAAGACTCAGTTCGATACGTCTATTAAACTCCTTCGTTCTGACAATGCCAAGGAGTATCTTAGCCACGACTTCTCATCCTTTTGTATTCACCATGGTGTCATTCGTCAAACCAGCTGTGTCTACACCTCACAACAAAATGGGGTGGCGGAACGCAAAAACCGTCACCTCCTTGATGTCGCTCGCACTATGATGACTCAAATGCATGTTCCTCGCTCCTATTGGGGATATGCTGTCCTCCTCTCTTGCTATATCATCAATCGCCTTCCCTCCACAGTTCTCCACGGTGCTACCCCCTTCTCCATTCTTTATCCGGACAAGGATCCCTTTCCTCTTCCTCTACACATCTTTGGGTGCACCGCCTTTGTGCACTCTCCCGCTGCCACCCGTGATAAACTCTCACCACGTGCCACCAAATGTGTCTTTCTGGGCTACTCTCCCACTCAGAAAGGTTATTGTTGCTTTGATCCCGTTACCCGCAAGCAATTTGTCTCTGCGGATGTCACCTTCTTCGACAATGTCTCTTACTTCTCTCCCGCTTCCTCCTCTCCTCCTCCTGCTCCTACTTTTCCTACCAACCCATCCATCCCCTCTGCTCCCACTGATGTTCCGCCATCTCCACCATCTCCACCATCTCCACCACCTCCACCATCTCCACCCTCTACTCCGCTTTCTCCCTCCACTCCGCTGCCATCTCTCTCTGCTCCCGGGCCAGCTCTCTCCACCACGGATACTCTGGATACTGAGGCCCCTGTTGACCTGGATCTCCCTATTGCTCTTCGCAAGGGGGTTCGGGCATGTACCCAACACCCGCTTGCTGCAGTTGTTTCCTATGATCGTCTTACCCCTTCTCGCAGAGCTTTCGCTCTGGCTATCTCAGCTACTACCACCCCCCGTTCCTATCAGGAGGCCCTTACTATTCCTCATTGGAAAGCTGCCATGGATGAGGAGATTGCTACTCTGACTGAACGGGGTACCTGGACCCTTGTCCTCCTCCTTACGGCACAGATGTTGTTGGTTGTCGATGGGTCTTCGTGGTGAAGTTTCTCCCGGATGGCAGTGTGGATCGTTATAAGGCTCGCCTGGTTGCCAAGGGTTTTACCCAAACTTATGGGCTTGATTACTTTGACACTTTCTCTCCCGTGGCTCGCCTCAGCACTATTCGGGTTCTTCTCTCTGTGGCTGTCAACCGGGATTGGCCCATCTCGCAGCTCGATGTTAAGAATGCCTTCCTCTATGGCGATCTGCAGAAGATGTTTACATGGAGCAACCTCCTGGGTATGTTGCTCAGGGGGAGACAAGGGTATGCCGGCTAAAGAAGGCTATCTATGGCCTCAAGCAGAGTCCTCGTGCCTGGTTTGACAAGTTTAGTAGCATTGTTGCGGCCATTGGTTTTACAAGAAGCTCAGCAGATCACTCCTTGTTTGTTCGGAAAACCGCATCTGGTCTTGTTGTTCTTGCGGTTTATGTTGATGACATTCTTCTTACTGGCGATGACCAGGATGGGGTATTGATGACCAAGAAACACCTTCGTCACCATCTGGTCACAAAGGATATGGGCTCCCCGAAATACTTTCTGGGGATTGAAATCTCTAGAAAACCCAACTCCATGGTCCTTTCACAAAGGAAGTATGCTCTTGATCTTTTGAAGGAGGCAGGACTCACTGGTGCTAAACCTGCTCGTTGTCCTATGGCTGCTGGAGAAGACAAAACTTGGACAGATAACTCACCTCTTCTCTCTGATCTTACGAGATACCGGCGTCTGGTGGGCAAGCTCATATATCTCACGGTAACCAGACCCGACATCTCTTATGCTGTTGGCAAAGTGAGCCAGTTCATGCAAGCTCCGAGGGAGTGTCATCTACAATCTGCTATGAGAATATTAGAGTATATTAAAGCTGCTCCAGGGAAAGGTCTCCTATTTCAGAAAATGGTCACCTAAGGGTTGAAGCTTACTCTGATTCAAGCTATGCGGATGACAAAGTGGACCGCAAGTCGACTTCAGGTTTCTGCACATTTGTTGGAGGTAATCTTGTGAGTTGGAAGAGCAAGAAACAGTCTGTCGTTTCCAGGTCTAGTGCAGAGGCGGAATATCGCAGCATGGCATCGACTACATGTGAGTTGAAGTGGTTGCGGGCTCTCATGCTTGACTTAGGAGAGGTTTACAACTATCCTCTTCCTATGTTCTGTGACAATAAGGCCGCGATACACATTTCCAAAAATCCGGTCTTTCATGAGAGAACAAAACACATAGAAGTCGACTGTCATTTTATTCGGAAGAAATATTGAAGAAACAGATCTGCACTCCATTTGTCACTTCCGACAACGAGTTGGCAGATGTCTTCACCAAGCCGGTGTCCGCTTCCTTTTCCACATCTGCGACAAGCTGGGCATGATCGATATATATGCTCCAGCTTGAGGGGGAGTGTTGAAGTTGGTGACCGGGCGGTCTGGCGGTTTGTCTTGGCGGGTTGAAGACCGCGCGGTCTGGCGGTTTGTCTCAGCCGGCTTGGAGACCGGGCGGTCTGGCGGTCTAACCCTGGCGGTCTCTCTTCCTCTCTGGTGGTAGCCGTGCGGTTAGCCCTGCTGTCTAACCGCGCGGCCTGTGCGGTTTGTTTTGTATAGTCCGCCTAGTCCTGTAAATTTTAGTCCCACATCTCTTATTTGTATTCTCTCATCTCTCCTCCATTCTATATAAGGGAGGGCATACCTTTGTAATAGATACCTTTTTTGGATAATAAAATTTCAATTATTCAAAAGCTTATTCGGCTTGTTCTCTACTTTTCGCTTCTTTTCTCTATTTTCTAACATAACGTAAACTGTTTAACAAGCTGAAAAGAGTAACTTAGTAATTAGGGTTGCACATTTCACAGACACTGATGGCACGGGATGTTAGCTGGGAGCTTCGGCTCGGATGGTTAAAGACGGACTTTGGGTCCGGGGAGCTTCGGCTCGATTGTTTGTGACGGACGTGTTGGTCCGGGGAGCTTCAGCTCGGGTTTTGATTACGCTAAATTTGCATGTGCATAAAAGGAAAGGAAATTAAGGTGGTGGGTCTTCGGTATTGGAGGGTCGATGCACCGACGCCAATACGTTGACTCGGCAAGTGTGGTTAGCACTTCGCCAACAGAAGTCTGGTGCGCCAGCCGGCAAGAGTACGCAGGAGTCCGCTTCGTGCACCAAGCGTTGAGGCGTACGATAGGTCTGACCGGTAGTGCTTTACTGGTTTAGAGGTGGGCGAGGCCCAACCCACCGCTTCCGTCTGCCACTACGGAGGTATCCTGGGAGGTTACGGCTCCAAAAAGGGGGAACTAAAGGTCTGTGTGCACAGAGTCGGGTGTGTGTGTTGCACTTGCATGTCCATCATACCCACTTGCATGTCATAGCATAATCGTTACCTTAAACCTTGACACCTAAAGTATAAGTGGAATGGGACGCTTATACTTTAGGACCTGCTACACGACCCCTTGGTCTATAAGCTTGTGTGGGCAAGTTTATAAATTAAGGTAAATTTGGATATATATATATTACTGCTGTTTGTTAACCGACACCCCAACGTATAAATCGGTATGGGACTTTTTATACGATGGGAGCCTTGCAAAAGACCCCTTGGCTTATGTGTTTTTCACATAAGTGAAGGTTACATTTCATATTACAGCTTATTGTCTTTATATGCTATAGAACTTGCTAGATTAGGACCGCTGCCATCTGCTTTTGATATTCTCCACCTTCAAGTCCTCCCCTTTCTTCCTCTCCGCTCGGTGCCTAGGAGCCGTGGGGGAAGGGGTGGGGGATGATAGGACTTAGTCTTTTAGACTAACGGTTTTCGAACCGCATCATTTAGGGGATCGCGGAGACCAGCATGGAGGAGCAGCCCTAGAGACCGGTGCGCTTGGAGGTGGGGCAGTCTAGCTCCGGAGTTCACACAGCTGGGACCGTGAGTCTCGACCCTGAGTAGTCTTCTACTTTTGTTTCTGCATGAGAGATCTTGTAGTGAGGATTTGATGTACCGGGCATAAGCCCGTTTTGCTACTCTGATGTTACTTTCTGTGGACACTCCCTTCGTGGAGTTATATTTATTATGTCATGTGATTCTCTGTGGACAGATAGTTTACATTTACTTCATTATTTTGCTACTTTTATGTGATCGAAATGGCCGGCAGAATCGGCGCTTTGTGGTGATGACTCTTCAGGGCGTGAAGGAGTCACCGCTAAACGGCGGTTCTGGGCCTAAGACCCCGGTGACCAAGAAGAAAAAAAAAAGGGGGGTCTTACAAGTGGTATCAAAGCAGACCTCGATCGAAAAGTAGCCGTGCACAACCCTGGGTCACCCCCGCGCGGGTTTAGTTTGGGGACAAACTAAGCAGCGGAAGCAGTGGTGTGCCCATATGGGGGATCACATGTAAATTGTCCACTTTTATTAGGTATTGAGTCGATTACGTACTAATGTAGTTCGTTTTGCAGCCCCCAGCTCAGCCCACCCCACAAGGTGGAGCTCAGCAGACTCCAGACATTGCACCACCTCCCATGGTCCCCACACCTTTCCTTCAGTCGGACATGGGGCAGACCCTTACAGCTATCCTTGAGGCCTTCCGAGCTCAGCAGGCTCCAGCCCAGCAGCCAAACCCAGGGGCCAACTGGATGAGCACCTTCCGAGGACTCTCTCCCCCATCATACTTGGGGACAGAGTCGGCAGTGCGGACAGAGGAGTGGCTGGATGTTATGTACGAGATGTTGACTGGGATACGATGCCCTTGGGAGGAGAGGGTGGCCCTGGTGGTATCTTGCTTGGAGTCACATGCTAAGCAGTGGTGGAAGACGCTGTTGGACACGACATTTGCTGATAGGGAGATTGCAGAAATCACTTGGGAAGAATTCAGGGCCACGCTGCTGGAGCACTTTGTTCCTCAGTCGGCCAGGGACGAGTTGGAGGAGCGGTTCTTATAGCTGAGGCAGGGCACCAGGACAGTGGTGGAGTACCACCGAGATTTCGATCATTTGGCCCGATATGCGGTCTTCTATCAGCTGGATGAAGCAGGTTACGTCAAGAGGTTTCATAAGGGCCTAAAAGAGGAGTTGAGGGAGGCCTTGCTTTTTGTCTCTGACGGGCCCATCTCCCGAATTTTGTAGATGGCGAAGAGGATTGAGGCCGACTGGCACACCACTCGGGGCCGGAAACGGCAAGCGGAGGACCAGGGCCGGAGGGCCCGAAATGATCAGCGGCGAGGCACCATACCAGATGGAAGGAGGGCAGAGGAGCAGCCTCGTCTGGAGTTGAGGCAGGAGCCGAGAGAGCAGGTGGTTTTGTCCCCTCAACCTCTCCGGATCCAGGAGATGCAGAGACCCCGGGGTATGGCGTATCCCCCGCCGGAGTGCTTCCATTGTCACCAGGTGGGACACCTCCGGAGAGACTGCCCTATGAGGGGGGCACCACCTCCAGCACCACGGGGTGGCCCACCGGCCCAGCATTTCGGAGGCCGAGGACGCGGCCGAGGACGTGGTTACCAGGGAGGCGACTGCAGGCAGAATGGGGAGCAGATTTACGCTTTGGACTTAGCACAGCCCCGGAACCCGGACAGGGTTATTGCAGGTATGAGAGTAATCTTAATTTTGGATTCATTCATTACTCATATTAAGTGTTAATAGAACTACTAAACGACCTAGGTTAGAAAACCTTACACAAGAGTTTCTTTCAAACTGATTTAGGAATGGTGATGGTGTGCGGCAAGCCTGCCCATACCCTGTTCGACACGGGGGCATCGCACAACTTTGTGTCGGAGGATTTCGTCAAGGACCTGGATCAGATTCGTTGTTATACGGGACTACCCAGGAGGGTACGCCTCCCCAATGGGATGGAGATCCAGTCCACAGAAAAGTGCCTCCTGGAGGTTACCATAGACGGGTTGACACTCGAGGCCCCGACGACGATCCTGAGGATGCCGGACTTCGACCTCGTCTTGGGCATGACATGGCTTGTCTGGAACCATGCCCAGATTGATTGCCCAGCAAGGAGGGTCGTGCTGAGCCACGACGATACTTATGCGACATTCGAAGGTACTACACCGGTCTCTCGTCGCCTGCTTTCATCTATTCAGGCTGTTAAGGCTCATATGCAAGGGGATGAGGTATATCAAGTATTATTCGAGATGACTGAGGAGAAGGACCTGATTGCTAACATTCCGGTGGTTCGTGACTACGCCGATATTTTTCCGGATAAGCTGTCAGGACTACCTCCGTATAGGGAGAAGGACTTCCAGATTCAGTTGGTACCAGGGGCTAAGCCGGTATCCAAGGCCCCTTATCGGATGGCCCCAAAGGAGTTGGCGGAGTTTCGGACACAGTTGTAGGAGCTGGTGGAAGCAGGATTTGTTAGGCCGAGCTCCTCATCATGGGGAGCTCCTGTCCTATTCGTGAAGAAGAAGGATGGCACTCTTCGCCTGTGCATTGACTATCGAGCACTAAACAGGCTGACCGTCCGAAATACCTATCCGCTCCCCAGGATAGACGAGTTGTTCGATCAGCTGGAGGGAGCCCATTATTTTCGAAGCTGGACTTGAGGTCAGGCTATTACCAGCTGCGGATCCAGGAGGAGGATATTCCGAAGACGGCCTTTAGTAGCCGATATGGATTGTATGAGTTCATCGTGATGCCCTTCGGGCTCACGAATGCTCCGTCGGCGTTTATGAGCCTCATGAACCGGGTCTTCGAGGCTTATTTGGATGTGTTCGTCATAGTGTTCATAGACGACATCCTTATCTATTCTAAGACGGAGGAGGAGCACACACGATATCTGGCACTGACCTTGGAGAGACTGCGGGAGCATCGCCTTTATGCGAAGTTCAGCAAGTGTCAGTTCTGGTTGAAGGAGGTGGCTTTCTTAGGCCACATTATCAGCGGAGCCGGGCTGGCGGTGGACCCGGCAAAGATTCAGGCAGTCAGGGATTGGCCGCCGCTGAAGACGGCCACAGACGTGCGAAGTTTCCTGGGACTTGCCGGTTATTACCGGAAATTCGTAGAAGGATTCTCTCGAATCGCCCTCCCGCTCACATCCTTGACAAAGAAGGAGGTACCATTCGTGTGGACCCCGCAGTGCCAGACAGCTTTCCAGGAGCTGAAGGATCGGCTGACCTCGGCTCCCATTCTTACTCTCCCCTCGCGGAGGGAGGGATTTCAGGTCTACACCGACGCATCATATCAGGGGATGGGAGCAGTGCTGATGCAGAACGGACACGTCATAGCTTATGCCTCCAGCCAGCTGAAGACCCATGAGAAGAACTATCCAGTGCATGACCTGGAGATGGGAGCAGTTGTATTCGCACTGAAGATATGGCGACACTACCTTTATGGAGTCCAGTGTGATATATACTCTGATCATAAGAACCTTAAGTACGTGGACACGCAGAAGGAACTGAACATCAGGCAGAGGCGGTGGGTGGAGTTTCTATCTGACTATCAGTATGAGATGCACTACCACCCGGGGAAGGCGAACGTGGTAGCGGATGCACTGAGTAGGAGAGCTGCCACAGCAGGAGCAGAGCCTCAGTTGATGTCTATGGAGCTGCTGCAGAGACTAGAGGACATGCACATTACTCTGGTATCGTCTGATGATCCTGAGCTCTATGAGGAGTACTTGGCCGCGATAGGCGCAACCGATGACATCAGAGACAGGATCAGAGAGGGACAGAGGCAGGATGCCAAGTTGGAACCCATCTTCCAAGCTCTGGAGGCAGGCACTGCAGGAGACTACACACTGAGGGACGACCTGGTGTGCTTCAAAGGACGGGTGTACATACCGGAGGGAGGCCAGATCCGGGAGGATATTATGACGGAGGCGCACTGCAGCCGGTATTCTGTACACCCGGGGATCACAAAGATGACGGCTGATTTGAAGAAGACGATGTTCTGGCCGGGCATGAAGAAGGATGTCTCTTACTTCGTGACCCATTGTGAGGCATGTCAGCTAGTGAAGGCGGAGTGCAGGAACCCCGCAGGATTATTGCAGCCACTCCCGGTGCCGGAGTGGAAGTTCGATGACATAGCCATGGACTTCATACATGGGCTTCCCCGATCTCGGACAGGGAATGACTCGATCTGGGTAATCGTTGATCGATTGACCAAGGTGGCTCGATTAATACCAATCAGGAAGGACGATTCAGTGGGTGTACTGGTGCGGAAGTTTGTGGAGCAGTTCATTCGTTATCATGGCGTGCCCAGGACGATAGTGTCAGATCGTGATGGGCGGTTTACATCCACGGAGTGGCGATCAGTCCAGGCTTACTTAGGCGCGCGATTGACCTTCAGCACTGCATTTCATCCCCAGACAGACGGGCAGACAGAACGCACCAACCGGACGCTGGAGGACCTTTTGAGGCTATGCATCTTGGACCGCGGGGAACCGTGGGAGAAACTCTTACCCCTGGTCGAGTTCTCCTATAACAACAGCCACCAGTCCAACATCAGGATGGCGCCTTACGAAGCCTTGTACGGGAGGAGATGCCGGACCCCACTTTACTGGGTTCAGAACGAAGATCCGAAGGTGTTGGGGTCAGAGTTTGTTGAAGACACCGAGGCATATGTGAGGCTGATCAGAGACAGAATGCTAGAGGCTCAGAGCAGACAGGCTAAGTACTATGACGCCCGACATCGGCAGGTGGAGTTCCAGGTGGGAGACCGGGTGTTTCTGAAGATACGACCCATGCATGGAGTCTCGCGGGTGCGTGGTCGGAGGAAGAAGCTCAGCCCTAGGTACATGGGTCCTTACAGGATCCTGGAGCGGATCGGACCCCTAGCCTACCGGCTGGAGTTACCACCAGAGTTGGAAGCGCTGCACGACGTCTTCCATATTTCTTTGCTGAGGAGGGCTCTGCTACGCCCGGAACAGCAGATTTTGACCCCCGAAGGGCCGGTAGCTTCAGATCGGTCAGTTCATTTGGAGCCAGTGAGGATCGACGACCGAGGAGTACGGGTCTTGCGACGCAAGAAGGTCCCCCTGGTCAAGGTCTTGTGGAGGAACCACGGCCAGGAGGAGCATACCTGGGAGCCGCAGGACCTGATGCAACAAAGATACCCCGAGCTATTCAGTCAGGTATACCTCTCGGACCCCTCAAGATGTTAATTTATTTTTCCTGCTTCAAGTATACTAAGGGCTGCTCTAGGCAGATAGAGGCTTATCTTTTGTTTATTGGGGGCTTATCCTTGTTTATTGGGATTTTGGTTTGCCGATTGGGCGAAAGGGTCTTAGATCTAAGTTTTCCCGTAGAATCTAATTTAACAAACAAGGCGTCATAATGGGATGTTACAAGACTCTTTCCTTCGGTAGAAAGACCCGTAGGCTCAACCTTGATTTCGAGGACGAAATCTTTGTTTTGTTTATTGGGATTTGTAACATCCCATTTCCAACTAGACCCCTAAGAGTGGTTTTGGCCATGACTAGATCATGACAAAACCCTAGAAAGCCAGAAATGGGCCAAGAGATAGGAGGCCAAGGTGAGGATCACCATGGTCTGCAAATAGTAGAATTTTGAACAATGGTTTAGAATGACAATGGGGCTTCACCATGGCCCCAAGACCCTACCACAACACTCCCAAACATTTTGGGAGCCCCATTAGAGCCAAAAGGACCCATTAGGGTCAACCCAAGAGGCCCAGTTGACCAAGGTCAACCCTAGCCCTAAATGGGTCAAACTAGCCTACTTAGGGTCAACTGACCTACTCCTAGCCTAGAGGACCCCACCTATGCCCTCCTAACCCTAAAGTGAGGTCAATGGGTCACTAAGGACACATTGGGGTCAGCCCTAGAGGCCAGGTTGACCCAAGTCAACTCAAGCTCCTAATCTGGTCAAAGTACCCTTACTAAGGGTATGTGACCTCCAAAGTGCAGGGTAACCCTACATAACCCTTCCTATACCTTAGGGGAGGCCAATGGGTCACCAAGGACCCAATGGGGTCAACCCAAATGGTTATGTTGACCCAAGTCAACTCTAGCCCTAAAATGGTCAAAGTGCCCTTACCAAGGGGCATGTGACCCCCAAGATGCCCAACCAACCCTACTCAAGTCTTCCTAGACCTTAAGGGAGTCCAATGGGTCACCAAGGATCCATTGGGGTCAACTCAATTGGTCATGTTGACCAAGGTCAACTCTATTCTAGTGTTAGGTCAAATTAGCCTAAATGGGCTAACCCAAGCTCAAACTCATTTCCCCCACTTGGGCTAACCTCATTTTTATTATTAATATGAGTTATTGGGCTGCCAATAGGCTGGAGGAGAGATCAAAAATTCGGCCATGGTGAGTAGGAGAGAGAAAGCTCCATTTTTCTCTTTAATGGAGGAGAGAGAAAGTGAAAAAAAGAGGTCATTCATGGCCAAGGGAGATCAAGGGCCTCTTCAATTGATTCCAAAGGCTTAATACATTCCCCCTCATCAGTTTTAAGGAGTTTAATAGCCATGTCCAGCCACCCAAGGTGGCTGAATTTATTTCCCCCAATAGGGAATAGAGAGAAAGAAGAAAGAGAAGGTCATTCATGGTGGAGAAGGTGAATCACCCCTCCATTCTTCACCAATTAATTAGTATTCATCTCCCCTATCAGTTTTGAGGAGTTTCCAAACGAATTGGGACAAAGGGGAGGTGAATTTCCATGGGTTTTCTCCAAAACCGAAATTCCAATTCATGAACATTAATGGATTTGAAGCCATGACCCTCCCTCTCCCCCAACCCATTTGATGCTTTTAAAAGCTTCCAAGGGCCAAGAGAAATCGTTTCAACCCTTCACCTAAAGAAACCGGGCGGTTTGGTAGTGAAGTTGCAAGCATCGGAAAGCTCCACCACCGGCCATGGCGCACCACCACCACACTCGACGACAAGCTCGGTTAAAGGTCCTCCTCTACTCCTTCTTCCGTGGGTAGATCTTAGGAATCGTTTAGGACAAAAATCGGACTCAATTGAGCCGATCCAAGTTTTCAGTTTCATGGTTTTTTCCAAAAAAAAAAATGGTGGTCGGGTTCGCCGGAAACCACCCCTCCGGCGGTCGTGCCGCCGCCCGGCGATAGCCCCCACCTCAACGAAGGTGGTGGCGGTGGTGGCCGGCCAGGGAGGTGGCCGTGTGGCCGGGAAATGCACTTGGAATAAGCTCCAGGTTCGGCCAATCATGGCCCTTGGCTGGAGGAAGAAGATGACCAGGAGCCCCACGATTTGCTTTAAGATTCGTGCAGCATCATTTCTTTTATTTAATTTTGATTTCTGAATTTTCTGTCCTGTTTTCTGGGCTGTTTTGCATTAATTATTAAAAATACGTAGGCCCACCTGGTGGGAAAACGGTCAATATGAAAGTTGTAGCCCTATGGGTCTACTGTAATCCAAAATTGATGTTGGCCAATTTGGCCATCTGGTTGGACCAGGGCACCCATTTTGGTGGGACCTGTACCTAGGGCTGACCTGAGATTCAAATGGATGCCCACCCTTCATCCTTTGTCCAAATTGGCTGAAATTTGGGCAGAGGATCATTATTACCTATACCTAGGGCCTGTCCAAAAATGGGAATTTTTGGAGAAAATATTTCTATAGTTTTTATAAAACTTTAATAATTATTAAATAAATTAAATAGGTGCCCTAAACATCTCCAAACCCTCCCAAATTTTGGTGAGTGGTCCCTGGGTTCAATTTAGGTATCTGTATAAAATTCCATTTAATTTGGATGTGTTGTGAATAGGTTTTGACCCAACCCTAACTATACCTTATTAAGGGCATTTTGGTCAAAAGGTGCACTTTTGATTTTGAGTGACCAAATCACCTCAACAGAGGCTGAAATTTGGGTCACTGACTTGTTATAGCACTTATCACCTCCCCATGGAATATGGGATAGAGAGGAATAGATTTGCCCTAAGTTCCTAGGTCAAACCCTAAGGAGGGACCTTTTGGCCTTGTGAAGGGTATGAGTCCTAAACACCTTGGATGAACTCCAAATTTTGCAAGGAGGTTCCTAGGATATATAAAACCATCTGTTTAAAATATTAGCAAATTTGAAAATGGTAGGGTCCCCAAAACCCTAACCCTAGCTTAGGACCTAAAACTTGTAGTGTAGGTTTAGGTTAGCTAAACACCTTGAAACTTAACTAAATTTGTGTAGTGAGGGGATTAGGGTATCTTGAGCCTCTGATAATTTACTTGAGGAATTTTGATCAATATTTGTAGCACTTCATTTGTAATCGATAGTATTGCCCTAATTAATAATTTGGCTATTGTGGTCTCACTGCCCATAGAAAGGGTTTGAAACATGGGCAAAGTTAGTTTTAGGCTATAATGATCTTGTATGAATTTTGTTAGAATTTTTGGACATCTATTTAGGGCTTCTACTTCACAAGTGCTTTATTTTGATTACATATTAAATAATTCTTGCAAGAGCCCATTACTTACTGAAAAATCATGAAACTTGCTGCATAGTGTTTTTAGCTCAATTGTATCATGTGGGAATTTTTATGGAAATATTTGATGACTGATTAGCATACTTTGTTCATTAACCCTTAAATTAGAAAGTTCATAAGAAAATCAAATATAGCCTTATTTCCAAATGATAAATTATAAAACTTTTTCTAGGGTACTTGTAGGCCATCACAATCATCCCTGAATTTTCTCTGAATTTTTGGAGGTATTATTACTATAGAATCTTTTTAAATGACTTTTTATGGGGCATCTTTGAAATTAAATTTAAAGGCCTAAACCTTGCTGAAAAATTGGAAGACTTAGTATTTAGAGTTTATTAGGCATTTTGTAATTATCATAAATTTAGTGGATTATTATCTTGTCTGAAAATGATACTTCATGTTCAAACCTGGGCCTTTTGGGACACTAGAGTAAATAAATTAATTATCAGACAAATTAGAAAAATTATGGATTTCTGGATTTATGCTTCGAATATCATTTTAGCCCTCTAATAATTATCATAAGGGTACTGGATGAGTATTTCATGTACCACCCTTTTTACGGGTCATGTAGCTTAAGTGGTCTGCATATAGCAAAACTGCAGGATTTCATTTGGATGTGAATTAGGTCACGTATGATGGGTCTTGATGGTTTGCTGTAAGGACAAGTGGAATGGGCTGCATCTTTGGAAGATGAGTGAGTAGGGTGTGGTTTTGTCTAGAGTTTAAAGACGTTCGGGTCCGACGAAAGATCGTCCTACCCAAGGAGAGTTGGAGTCAAATCACCCTAGGATTAGCATATCGAAACATGAGAAAATAATGGGTAAGGGAATCAACCAATAATAAAATAAGTACCTTGCGAAAGGGAACGCTGGGCGTAATCCCAACACAGTTCCTAGTGCCCCTTGAGAGCCCTTCACAGGGAATACCGGGGGCAGTCCTGGGTTAACGTAAACTGTTTAACAAGCTGAAAAGAGTAACTTAGTAATTAGGCTTGCACATTTCACAGACACTGATGGCACGGGATGTTAGCTGGGAGCTTCGACTCGGATGGTTAAAGACGGACTTTGGGTCCGGGGAGCTTCGGCTCGATTGTTTGTGACGGACGTGTTGGTCCGGGGAGCTTCGGCTCGGGTTTTGATTACGCTAAATTTGCATGTGCATAAAAGGAAAGGAAATTAAGGTGGTGGGTCTTCGGTATTGGAGGGTCGATGCACCGACGCCAATACGTTGACTCGGCAAGTGTGGTTAGCACTTCGCCAACAGAAGTCCGGTGCGCCAGCCGGCAAAAGTACGCAGGAGTCCGCTTCGTGCACCAAGCGTTGAGGCGTACGATAGGTCTGACCGGTAGTGCTTTACTGGTTTAGAGGTGGGCGAGGCCCAACCCACCGCTTCCGTCTGCCACTACGGAGGTATCCTGGGAGGTTACGGCTCCAAAAAGGGGAACTAAAGGTCTGTGTGCACAGAGTCGGGTGTGTGTGTTGCACTTGCATGTCCATCATACCCACTTGCATGTCATAGCATAATCGTTACCTTAAACCTTGACACCTAAAGTATAAGTGGAATGGGACGCTTATACTTTAGGACCTGCTACACGACCCCTTGGTCTATAAGCTTGTGTGGGCAAGTTTATAAATTAAGGTTAAATTTGGATATATATATTTACTGTTGTTTGTTAACCGACACCCCAACGTATAAATCGGTATGGGACTTTTTATACGATGGGAGCCTTGCAAAAGACCCCTTGGCTTATGTGTTTTTCACATAAGTGAAGGTTACATTTCATATTACAGCTTATTGTCTTTATATGCTATAGAACTTGCTAGATTAGGACCGCTGCCATCTGCTTTTGATATTCTCCACCTTCAAGTCCTCCCCTTTCTTCCTCTCCGCTCGGTGCCTAGGAGCCGTGGGGGAAGGGGTGGGGGATGATAGGACTTAGTCTTTTAGACTAACGGTTTTCGAACCGCATCATTTAGGGGATCGCGGAGACCAGCATGGAGGAGCAGCCCTAGAGACCGGTGCGCTTGGAGGTGGGGCAGTCTAGCTCCGGAGTTCACACAGCTGGGACCGTGAGTCTCGACCCTGAGTAGTCTTCTACTTTTGTTTCTGCTTGAGAGATCTTGTAGTGAGGATTTGATGTACCGGGCATAAGCCCGTTTTGCTACTCTGATGTTACTTTCTGTGGACACTCCCTTCGTGGAGTTATATTTATTATGTCATGTGATTCTCTGTGGACAGATAGTTTACATTTACTTCATTATTTTGCTACTTTTATGTGATCGAAATGGCCGGCAGAATCGGCGCTTTGTGGTGATGACTCTTCAGGGCGTGAAGGAGTCACCGCTAAACGGCGGTTCTGGGCCTAAGACCCCGGTGACCAAGAAGAAGAAAAAAAAGGGGGGTCTTACACATGAAGAGTTTTCTTCTTGGCGAGGAGCTATGGGAGGTCGTCGGTGGTGACGACAGACAGGAAGTTACTGCTGCATTTGGGACTGCTGAGCAGGTGAGAGTCTGGAGGAAAACAAATGCAAAGGCTGAGTTTACTCTCAAGAGGGCTATTTCACCGGATCTGTTTGATCATATTATTGGATGTGAATCAACTGCTGATATTTGGACAACTATTGATGGATTGTTTAATAGGAAGAATGTGGCAAGGCTACAATTCCTGGAGAATGAGTTGGCTAGGACAACTTAAGGAGACCTGACCATCTCGAAGTTCTTTCTGAAGATGAAGAGCTTGTGTGCTGAGATATCATTGCTTGATCCTGATGAGCCCATCTCTAAGGACAAGTTGAAAAGGCACATTATCTGCGTCATGCAGAAGGAGTATGTTGCCTTTGTAACTTCTGTTCAAGGCTGGGCAACTCAGCCATCTTTGTTGGAGCTTGGGAACCTGCTTGCTTCACAGGAAAGTTTGGCTAGACAGATGGCAGGAGTGACTACCTCTGTAGGAGGTAGTGAAGCGCTTTTCACAGGAAAGAAGAAGAAGAGATGGGAAGGGAAGAAGAAGAACACCGTTGCTAAGAATGAGCCTTCAACTTCTTATCAGCCAGAGAGGAGCGCTGCTCCTAAGAAGGATAGGAAGAAGTTGAAGTGCTACAGGTGTCATCAATGGGGACACTTTAAGCGTGAATTCAAGGACAAACTGCAACCTGGGCATGCTGCAGGCAAGAAGTAAGCTTGCTTCAATACTGAAGAAGCTAGATGCGGCAGAGCTTTCATGTCAGGCACTTGTGTCCGTGCTTTGTACGCTATCGACTTCAACAATGAGTGGATCGTGGACTCTGGGTGTGGTCATCAACTTACCGGAGACAAGTCAAAGTTCTCTTCACTGCAAGCTTACTCAGGTAACGAAACTATAATAACTGCTGATAATAATGTTTATGAGTAGAGAAGGATGGGGTCATGTCCTTGTGTAGTGATAAGGGGCCACTTACGTTAAGGAGTGTGTATCATGTGTCGGGCATGAAGAAGAACAACTTCTCTGTGACCAATGCGGTAGATGCAGTTTATCACGTTCTCTTTGGGCCAACAGAAGTGATGTTCCTTCGCAACGTATCAGCAGTAAAGGCTAATGTTGCTCATGTTTGGAGAAGTGTTAGGAACTTGTTTTTATTACAACATACTCTTACGTTGATCTAATGAGGGCTAATGATAGCGCTGCTATATGGAACGAGAGGCTGGGGCATGTAGGAATGTGTTGGGTATTGTATCCACAATTCCTGGATTTGAGGAAGCCACCTGTCAATCTAAGATGAATTCACAATGTATCTGATGAAACCTCTTAAGTTGTGCTTGCAGTTCTTCCACGCTAAGTGCACACCAATATCAGGGTGCAGTAGGTCAATATACATGGGTCTACACGACGTAATCCCTCGTTGAGCAGATCAGTGTGTTGTCCTACGTGTACTCTCTCTATTGGAGTGCACTTACTTTCAAGTACAGGGCCGTGTTCATGCAAGAGAAGACAAGGAGCAAGGATGGGTCAAGGAGCAGCTCTTGGGTGGAAAGACGAAAATTCGTCTAAGTAAAATTCGACGAGAATCACCAAGTGATTCTCGCCGAATCGTCGAGAATCATTAGTGATTCTCGCCGACTCTTTCAGGTTACCTCAAAATGGTGCCAAGTAAGATTCGGCGAGAATCACTAGTTATTCTCGTCAAACCAGTCGTTAAGCAGATCTTGAATACAAGTTGTATTTGTTGAGAATCAACAAGTGATTCGGCGAGAATCACAAGTTATTCTCGACGAATCGTCGAGAATCACTAACTGATTCTCGCCGATTCGTCGAGAATCACCTGCGATTCTAGACGAATTTTACTTGGCATTTTCTCTGGATGCTGCTGGACCGGACTCTGCCGCTGGACGATTTTGAACCGGAATTCGGGTGTCTACGTGTGGGACCCACAACGGTCATATTGTTTGTGTCTACAGTGTATAAATACATGGGTATCTTTGAACAGTAAAGAGAGCGAAGAAAATAAGAAATACACGAGCACGGACAAACCCTAGATCGCCGCTTCCGCTCCGCCGTCAACAAAGAGGGACACCGTAGTCTCCACACATAGTTTGTATTTCTTGTACATTCCATTTTACTTTTGTTGTAAAGGAACGTTGGTTCCTAGTTGTAAGGGTTGGGTGCAACCCGGATTGTGGGAGTGTTGACTCCTATGTGTGGAAGGGTTCCTTCCGATAGTGCGAGGATTGGATTTCAATCCTGTTGGAGAAGAGACCGAGTCGTCCCTTGGTGGGAGATATGTCGAAGGGGGAAAGTGGATGTACCCAAGTTGGGGAACCACTATAAATTGCCTGTGTATTCTGTGTGCTGTGCTTTTTATTTTTATTGTGCAGGTACATTCGTAAATTTCCGCAAAAGCGCTGCACTTCACCTATTCCCCCCCCCCCCCCCATAGGTGAACATAGTTGACACTAGGTGGACTTTCAAGTGGTATCAAAGCGAGGTTACTCATCAAAAAGGTTAACACCTTGAGTAGAATCCTGCCACCAGTGTCAGAAGCATGGAGCTGGATTATGAGATATCGCCACTCAAACTCCCCGCATGCACAAAGGATTATTATCCCATCTGGAGGATGAGAGTGTCGTATCACTTGGATGCTGTCGATCCTCGAGCATCTTTCATCCTGGAAGAGGGTCCGTTTATTCCCATGAAGACCTCCGACTCTAGAATCCAAGTGCCCATGTGCATTGCTGAGATGTCAGAGACGGAACTTTCATTATTCAAATTGGACCAGAGGATTCGTCAAATTATTATGGACATCTGGTCTGGAGCCTCTCGCTCTAGATTGGAAAAATGTAGGACAGCTAAATCTATGTGGGAGATGATCTCAGAGCTGATGGGGGAGTCAGAGAAAGCTGGAATATGCTATCAACCAGAGGATGAAGCCTATGTGGGGGTCCTCACCTCTGAAGATGAAGGCAAGGATCTCTCGGACAGCATCAGAGCTCCAGTGTCCGTGTCTGAGACTGAAGAGGCCAGTGAGGAAAGCAGCTCTGATGAGGATGACACAATGGTCACTGGCTCGAATGACAATAACACTGAAGAGCAGGTAATTTCTTCATCCTGCCCCATCTCTTTTGAACTTTCTGAAGACAGGAACTGCTTTCCTCCAGAAGATTCTTATTCTCTGAAGAAAGCCCTTCAGTCAAGCAACCTACTTGCTGAGGAGCAAGCTCAAGAGATTGCTCGACTGAAGATCTTGTTGGTTCTCCAATTGGCGTCCAACAAGGTCAAGGACTCTAAGATCTCAGCTCTAGAGAGTAGTCTAGAGAATGAGAAACAAATAGTATCAAACTTTTCCAAAGTTGATGTTATAAAGAGAAAGCAAGAAAACGGGTGGATCTCCCGGATTATCAATGCGTGGAGAAATGGGGAAACGGTATTCCGACCCCCCACTCCAAGCAGGAAGGCAACTCATCATGCCTTCAGGTATGACCACAGGAATAGTCGTGGTCACTGCAAGGGTGATCTGTCCCCATGTGGAGACACCCATAGTGCAAGGGCCGTCGTGGCCACCCATGAGAGAATACCTAAGGCTCATTCTGAGCCCCTTGTATTCACTGCCACTGCCTCAACTCGGTGTGAATCTGCATGTCCCAGCTCACAGAAGACTTCTCACCACCCGAGGACACAGAATAGGGAGGATAGAAGTCATGGTGTAAGTTTTCATGGGGCCTCAGGAAGGGGGATGCTTGAAAGAAAGGCACCACCTTCCCGGTCTCATGACGCTCACAACATGCATTCCTTCCACCCTTCCACGTGTCACGATGGAAGAGGAAATTTTGTGAAGCGATCATGCTCTATCCTGTTTAGACCTAGGACCGTGACTACCTCAGTCACTAAATCAGATCGGAAACGGCGATACAACATTCACCCATGTTGGTGCTGTGGCAAAGTGGGGCACTTTGCCATCGACTGTTGGCACAACCCCTCTGTGCCAAAGGCAAAGGCTTATCCACATTCACGGGACAGAGGTAGTCTTCCTGGCAAGTTTTCTGAAGGAAGGCAGTCGAGTGCTTATGCTAACAGGAACATAGGACCCAATATGATTTGGGTTCCTAAGGTAAAGTAATTCTTTCTTGCAGGGTAGTCTAGGTTCCCTTAAATATGATGGGAACTAGACAGTAGGTGGCTCAAGAATAAATTGGAACAAGCGTCTGGAATAACAGATGTGATATCTAATTGAGCTTATTCACATCGAGCTTCTAATATGCTTTACCTGGGGGACTAAATGATAACTCTCATAATCCCAGGTACGTTTGCTCAGTTCCAGGACTTGAGTCATAGGGTATCCACAGTTATATATATATATATATATATATATATATATATATATATATATATATATATATATATATATATATATATATATATATATATATATATATATATACATATACATCTTTATACATATGCTTCACTTGTATGTACGTACATCTAAGGAATGTCAACTGAGATGAGGGTGATTGCAAGTCAGTGTTTTCTTGATCACTTTCCAGTTGTCCTTGAATCATCTAATAACATGGAGGAAAAAGTCCTTATTACATTGGCCTTGAAAAGCTTATTTAGTGATCCTGGTTATTATTCTAACCTCTTCTTTTAGTGTTCCCTTCATGAACTAGGAATTGATTTTATGATTGCAATTGTACAGATTTAAATAAAGGACCTGTAGCATATGCAAAGCGTGTTTACTAGCCTTTGAGGAAACTTAAAAGATATTCGTCACTCGTTGCAGAAACCCTGAAAGAAATCATGAATTTTCCATCTGTTCACTAAAAACTAGCGAAGATTGTCATCAAGAAATATATGGAAAAGCCGGAAACCCGTTAAATTCATTCTAAATTCCATTTATCTCACGTGGTCTCCCGCCGAACTCATCTTTATGTACTTTAGAATCCCGCCGACCCTTCACCTTCCATAAGAATCCCGCCGAAGGAGCACACCATAAGAATCCCGCCGAAGGAGCACACCATACGAATCGCGCCGAACTTCGCAGGAGACACACCAAATATCACTAGGTTTCTACCGCCGACTCTTCCCATTCCCTCCGACTCGCGGAAGCACGCCGAATCTCGCGGACTCTCTTCTTCTCCGCCGGAAACTCGCTGAAGGGCAACTCACCGACTCCCGCAGGAAAGCTCGCCGACTGGATCTCCATCGAAGGTCTCCCGCAAGCTCTTACCGACGAACTCTCCCTGTCTCGATTCTTCTCCGCTCGAACTAACTCAACGTCTACACCGTTAGGTATCCCCTCACCCTCACTTGGACTTGATCACTAGTATCGCTTCCTTTTTGATTTTTGATTAAGCGTAGAATAGGGCTTCTCCCCTTAGATCTGCAATGGCTCCAAGGACAACTGCTGGGTTGGTCACTGGTTGCGAGCTTGTTCGAACTGGATTCTCTCACGCCTCTGACGAATTCAGAAACATTATTCTGATGCTGGAAGAGGCTGGGCTTTCATTCGTCCTGGAGCACCCTTGCAAAATCTTGGACAAAGAGGTGCTGGAGTTCTTCGCTACCGCAAGACTCCGGAATGGCGATTCACTAATCAAAAGCAAGGTGGCTGGGGCAAAGGTCAAGATGTCTGCCAGCAAGCTGACCCGCTTCCTGCAGCTCTCTAGCTCGGAGGACGAGGACTATCTTGAGGAAGAAGACAAAGGCAGGACTCTCCTATTCTGTGGTCTCACACGAGGAACTCGGCCGATCAAGCGCAAGGATATGAATGAAGAAGGGAAGCTTCTGTCTGACATCATTGGAAAGGTGCTCATCTGCAAGTCGGGCTCTCATGACCATATCTCAGCGGATATGTTCAAGATCTTAATAGCTATTGTCTGCCGTAAACGGTTCAACTGGGGGGCATTGCTGTTCGAGAAGATAAAGGACACCTTGAGCTCTCCGAGTTTTGGCCTCATCATAAGTCTATATCTAAATCAGCTAAATGGAGACAAGTTTGATATGAGTAAAGGTGTTCCTCTCCACTATTTGAAGAAGATGGACTCAAGTGTGTTTGACCGATGGGGGAGGCGTATTGGGCAGACTGCAGTGGAAGAACAACAGGGAGTATCTCCAGCAGTCACCCCCAGTGAAATTCCTGATACTTTGTCTGCAGGAATCGAGGGGGAGCATCTAACGCCTCATACTGATGTAGTATATGACATCTCCCAGCTGGCCAGAGATGCTGTGGCAGATCTACACGTAGAAAGTGAAACTGTGCTGGAGACTGCTGTCAAAGAGTCGGAAGAGGCTGCTGATGAAGATGAATTCATGGATGATGACGGAGAGGAAGACGGGAATGAGGGACATGAAGCTTTGGAGGTTCCGGATCTCTTTGAACCTCCATCTGACAAGCCTGCACCAGTGGAGGGGGAGACTAAAAAATCTACAGAGGCCGCCAGCATTCCCCCATTAGAGACTGTGCTTGTATCCAGCTCTACAGATGCGTCTGCTGAAGAGCAAGGCCATGAAGTGCCTCCGGCTCTTCCATTACGAGATGAGCTAGCCACTCACACTGTCAATGTCATTCAGGGCATAGTGAATGAACTTAAAGACTCTTTTGAAAAAGCTCAAAATAAAATGCTGAAAAGGATTAAGAAGTCTGAAAATCTCATGCTGAAGAACATGGTGGAGATCAACCATATACTTGACGTGATGGACAAGAAATTTGAAGAAAAGTATACCGCGGCCGGCGAAGCTGTCACACTTCTTATGGCCGGGTTGAAAAAGAACACCGATACTCTTGCTGTAGTAAATCAGAACGCTCATGTTGTAGCCAACAACATTCAAAAGTTTGACGGTAATATGGTCACTCTCAACGCCAATCAGCAGGCCTTGGTCACTGAGTTCTCCCGAACCACCAAGCATATTGATGACTCCCTGCACTCCTATGCAAACTTCATCGCTGTCGAAGCCAAAAAGGGGGAGAAGGAATACATATCTAAGATGGCTGAGCTCCGAGAAGTCATGATCAAAAACTTCGAACATTCAAACAAATACGTCTATGACAGCAGCTGGTGGATGCTTCAACAGGCGTTAGGCGTCGCCTTGCCTGAAAATCCTGCGGGTATTCATGCTCATGAGACTTCTACGGCAGAGGTTCCCATGAGTGGAGATGATGCTAGGGCAATTTCTAAAGCAAAACTGATGAGTATGTTTGACCAAGAGGCCCTAGCAAAAGCCAGGGGGAAGAGAAAAGCTCAAGAAGGGACCTCCAAGGAGACACAGGCTGAAAAGAGAACTCGACTGAGTGAGGAGGAAGTAAGAAATGAAAAGTGGAGTCCAGTTTCAAAGAATATCATCTTGGACACATTCTGGCTACAGGAACAGGGGGAAATCAATCGAAAGGAGGTATACAACCAGTATGAATGGGAGATGCATAAGACGTATGAAGCAAAATGAAACATCTTCTTCAGAAACAACACGGATGCAGATAAAGTTCCTCCTCCCAGATACTATCCGAAGCCTAAAGAGTACATGGAGAGACAAAGGAAGAAGTTTTTGGCGCAAAAACTCAAGGATGACTTAGCTAAGGAAAGATAGTCAACAACTTGTAGCTTGTCATTCTCTCCTAAGAACATTTACTGCTTATTGTTATGATATGAACAATTCTGAGATTATATATACATATATATATACATTTGTATTTGAATTTGTGAATGACTCAAGTCCTGATATGGTTGCTTATATTATTTTGTGCTGCATGTTTAACTTCTGAATGCTGTTTTTATTATTTGATTGGTGTTATTCATCTTAGCTAGTAGGGTTTTGGCTTTGTCAAATAGGGGGAGATTGTTGGGTATTGTATCCACAATTCCTGTATTTGAGGAAGCCACCTGTCAAGCTAAGATGAATTCACAATGTATCTGATGAAACCTCTTAAGTTGTGCTTGCAGTTCTTCCACGCTAAGTGCACACCAATGTCAGGGTGCAGTAGGTCAATATACACGGGTCTGCACGACGTAATCCCTCGTTGAGCAGATCAGTGTGTTGGCCTACGTGTACTCTCTCTATTGGAGTGCACTTACTTTCAAGTACAGGGTCGTGTTCATGCAAGAGAAGACAAGGAGCAAGGATGGGTTAAGGAGCAGCTCTTGGGTGGAAAGACGAAAATTTGTCTAAGTAAAATTCGACGAGAATCACCAAGTGATTCTCACCGATTCGGCGAGAATCACTAGTGATTCTCGCCGAATCGTCGAGAATCATTAGTGATTCTCGCCGACTCTTTCAAGCTACCTCAAAACGGTGCCAAGTAAGATTCGGCGAGAATCACTAGTGATTCTCGCCGAACCAGTCGTTAAGCAGATCTTGAATACAAGTTGTATTCGTTGAGAATCAACAAGTGATTCGGCGAGAATCACAAGTGATTCTCGACGAATCGTCGAGAATCACTAACTGATTCTCGCCGATTCGTCGACAATCACCTGCGATTCTCGACGAATTTTACTTGGCGTTTTCTCTGGATGGTGCTAGACCGGACTCTGCCGCTGGACGATTTTGAACCGGAATTCGGGTGTCTACGTGTGGGACCCACAACGGTCATATTGTTTGTGTCTATAGTGTATAAATACATGGGTATCTTTGAACAGTAAAGAGAGCGAAGAAAATAAGAAATACGTGAGCACGGACAAACCCTAGATCGCCGCATCTGCTCCGCCGCCGCCGCCACCGCTCGCGATAAGTGGTCGCCGCTGTTGATCGCGTTTCTTCCCGATCTCCGGCGACAGAAGCTTAGCCAAGCTTAGAGTCTCATGCGTCTATCCAGAGATCTCTTGTCTCTCATTTTGTAGATCGGGAAAGTGTTCCCCATCCGAATCGATCGAGACGATTGATCCTAGTGTGACCGTTGGTAGACCTAGCTATCTTCGCTACGAAGTTTGGATCTCTAAAGAAGTGCAGCCGCACATCGTCGTCACCGCCGATCCCGTGAACCTTGCCACCGTCGGTTCCGGGGAGATCCTCTCCAAGAGAGACCAAGGTCGTGGACTCTTTGTAGACTTCAAGATAACGTCGTCAAAAAAGAGGGACACCGTAGTCTCCACACGTAGTTTGTATTTCTTGTACATTCCATTTTACTTTTGTTGTAAAGGAACGTTGGTTCCTAGTTGTAAGGGTTGGGTGTAACCTGGATTGTGGGAGTGTTGACTCCTACGTGTGGAAGGGTTCCTTCTGATAGTGCGAGGATTGGATTTCAATCCTGTTGGAGAAGAGACTGAGTCGTCCCTTGGTGGGAGATAGGTCGAAGGGGGAAAGTGGATGTACCCAAGTTGGGGAACCACTATAAATTGCCTGTGTATTCTGTGTGCTGTGCTTTTTTATTTTTATTGTGCAGGTACATTCGTAAATTTCCGCAAAAGCGCTGCACTTCACCTATTCCCCCCCCCCCCATAGGTGAACATAGTTGACACTAGGTGGACTTTCAGAATGGATAAGTTGAAAGCTATGGCAAACAGGAGCCTTGTGATAGGCTTGCCTAAGCTATCTTCCTTTGGCGATGGTCACGTTTGTGTGGGGTGTCAGTACGGTAAGGCTCATCGCCTTCCGTTTGATAAATCACAAACAAGAAGCAAGAGACCATTGGTGTGTATCCATGGTGAATTGATGGGACCAACCGTCACTGCTAGCCTTGGTGGGAGAAGATACATGCTCGTTCTGATTGTTAAATACTCAAGATACACTTGGGTTTATTTCTTGAAGGAGAAGTCAGAAGCTTTCCGGCTGTTTGTGGAGTTCAAGGAGCTAGTGGAGGGCCGTCTTGTCTTGCGGATCAAAAAGTTTAGATCAGACAACGGTGGTGAGTTTGTTTCCTCTGAGTTTTCTAACTTCTGCAGGAAGCACGGGATCCAAAGAGAGCTTACTTATGCTCATACTCCACAACAAAATGGAGAAGTGGAGCAGAAAATCCGTCATCTGACGGAAACCTGCAAGTGCTGGCTTCATGCGAAAGACATTCCTAGCTCCTTCTGGGCAGAGGGGATGTCTTGTGCTTCTTATGTCATCAATCGAATGCCGCTCTGTCCAATCAACATGATGTCTCCTTTTGAGATGTTGTTGAAGGAGAAGCCAAGCGTGGAATACCCTTGGGTGTTTGGACCAACTGCTATGTGCATATCACAGATGCTTCGAGGACAAATCTTGATGCAAAGGCAAGGAAGTTTGTTTTTGTTGGCTATGATGAGCGGAAGGAGGAATGGAAATGCATGGATTCTGCGATGAAGAAGTTTGTTGTATCAAGAGATGTTGTATTTGATGAACTGTCGTCGTATGGAGGAGGCTCGATTGAGCTACCAGAGAGCAAGGTTGATGAAGAGAATAAGGTGGCTACTGAAGTTCTGGAAGAAGAGCTTGCTGTTTCACTAGCAGCTCCTATTGCTTCAAGCTATGAGGAAGAGGCTTTTGGTTCAGGAAGCAGGGGGAGTTTGGCTCAAAATTTGCCCGGGAATGGAGCTGAGCTTGAAGAAGCAAGGGAGGTGGTGAGCAAGGAGCAGACCCTTCCGAGATTAAAGTGGGTTGTTAAGCCACCATCTCGATACTGTTATAGGAATTTAGTGAGTTCTGTCTCCTGCTTCTTTGCAGGTCCACTGGATGAGCGAGAGCATGCAAACTTCAATGAGGCCATTGGATTCAAGGAGTGAGAAGATGCCATGAAGGAGGAGATTGTTGCTCTCAAGAATAATGAAACCTGAGACCTTGTGCCCAAGGTTGATGACATTGCTCTAGTGACTTGCAAGTGGGTGTTCAAGTTGAAGAAGAAGGGTGATGGGAGCATTGATAGATACAAGGCTCGTCTTGTTGCTTGAGGATTCTTGCAACAGTATGGACAAGACTATGAGGAGACATTTAGTCCAGTTGCAAAGATGACTTTTGTTCAAGTGGTGATCGCTTGGCTGCTTGCAAGGGATGGAGAATGTGCCAGCTTGATGTGAAGAATGCTTTTCTTTATGGGGAAGTTGATAAGGACACCTTCATGGATCAATCACTTGGTTTTGTTTCTTAAGTTCATCCAGACTATGTCTACAAGCTCAGGAAATCTCTCTACGGGTTGAAGCAAGCTCTAAGATCTTGGTAAGGGAAGATAGCAGAATACCTTCAATTCTGCGGATATCTAGCTTCCAACTCGGATTCAAGCTTGTTCATAAAGAAGAAGGGGGAGCTTCAAGTCTTGGTCCTGCTGTAGGTTGATGATATGATCATCATAGGGAATTCAGAGGAGGGGGTAACTAGGGAAAGGGCTGAGCTAGTTATTCGCTTCGAGATGAAAGACTTGGGAGAGCTTCATCACTTCCTTGGTCTTGAAGTGGAGATAAAGGAGAGCGGGATACTCATTTGCCAGAAAGGATATGCGGATCACATTGTGAATCGATTCGGTATGGGCACAGGAAATAGTTGTTCTACTCCTTTGGATCTTGGTCTGAAGCTTCGACAAGATGAAGGAAGGATTCTTCCTGATCCCTTAGTGTTCAGAGATCTAGTGGGGAGCTTGATCTACTTAATGATTACAAGGCCAGACATTGCTTATGTCATTGGCCGAGTAAGTCAGTTTATGGCTGAGGCAAGGAAGCCTCGTCTGGTGGAAGCAAAGAACATTTCGAAGTATGTCAAGGCGACTTCTGATATGGGACTCCTCTATAGACGGGACACGAGCTTTTCTTTTCTTGGATACACAGATGCTGATTATGGTGGTGACTCGAATGATCGAAGATCAACTTCAGGTTATGTTTTCACATGTGGATCGGCTTGCATCTCGTGGTGTAGTAAGAATCGGGACTCGGTGTCAATGTCTACTATAGAAGCAGAGTACAAGGCTTCGGCCTTGGCTACTCGAGAAGCCATCTAGTTGAGGAGTCTTGTAGAGGATGTTCATGGGGAAGTGCAAGGTCCTACATTACTCCAAGGTGACAATTAGAGTGCTCTCAAACTAGTGAACAATCTAGTCTGTCATGCAAGGACCAAGCATATTGAGATCGAGCACAACTTCATATGGGAGAAGGTGTTGGAGTGATCTCTTGTGGTCGGGCATGTTCGTAGTGAATACAATCTTTCTTACGTCTCCATGAATCCACTATCGAAGGTGCCTTTTCAAAGGTTATGAGATTTTCTTGGCTTGATCCCCACTTCTCACTTCAAGGGGGTGTGTTGAAATTTGTGAAGTGAAAGTGGGTGATGGAGCAGGCCAGGCGGCCTCAGCAGTCTGAGCGGTCTGAGTCTGCGGCCTGGCCGGACAGATGGTTGAGGCCTAGGTGACGACCTGGTTGGACGATGGCTTCGCTATTCTTGTGGAGCGGCCTCTGCGGCCTGTATTTCCGGACTAGGCGGACTAGTGCGCGGCCTGGATGGTCTATGGCCAGGGAAGTCTTAGCGGCTTTGGTATCTAGTGGAGCGGTCTGAGTGGACTGTATATGACGGTCTGTTGGTGGTGCTCAGCTTGGTCTGCGGCCTTGCAGTTAGAAAGCTCTTGTGGTAACCAGGTGGTTTGGAAGTTGTACCTACGGAGTTATAGTGGACTTTGTTTAGAGATCGGCTTTGGCCCTTGCCGAGCTCTCTGGTGATATAGTGGGTGTTGGCCTCGTTCTTTGTGGCAGACTATCCTGCTGATTGGCAGTCTGGGTCTTTTGTGTCCACCATGATTGCGCCAGTTGCTTGATGAGCTGCTGGACTTGGTCATCTTTTGTGATAAGTCCATGGTGTTCGCAGTGTCCGCAGAGTCCGCTATTGACCGGGCAGACTGCCTATTGGTCGTGGACTCGTGGAGGGCGGTGGTATTGTTGTCGAGCTGTCCGGACTACCTCCTTGTCCGCGTACAGTGTGCGGACTGATGCAGCATGTATTGTGGCTGTGTCCGCGTGCTGTGTTGAGTTTCGGACTGGTACAGTATGAGTTGTCGTTGTGTCCACGTGCTACTTTGAGTGGCTGTCTGGCGCTATGCTTGCGTTGGGCAGACTGGCGCTATTCTTATATTGTGTGGGCTGGCTTTGTGTCTGCATGGTGGTGGACTGACTTTGATCTGGCACCTGGAGGTTTGTAGTCTGGCCAAGTCCTTATAGACTTGGCGGACTAGGTTGTGCTAGCACGCAAGCTGGGGTATTGACTCTATTAACTAGGGTGGTGACCACACTCCTCACCTCACCTATAAATAGACCCCCCAGCACATCTACAGTAACTGAGTGAACAGTAAGTTGAGTCTTGGTTAAGAGTTGCGGTTTGGATTTTCCTGTCTGCGCGAGTTGAAGAGAACTGTTTGATATTTGCAGGTTGCGTGGCTAAAACTGAGGAACCAGGATTTTGGCTTTGACTGCGGTCAGCATCAGTGAACTTTGCAGTTTCAATCAGCGGTCTCAGCAGGTCGCTTCTGCGGCTTGACAGTTTCTCTTCTTTAGCTTTTCCAAGTTCAATAACCTGTCCGCCGAACTCGGTGGTGTAGGCGGTCTGTTCTTCAGTTCTACAACGGCTTGTAGCAGTCAGCGAATAACGATGTGTCCGCGCGACCTTGCAGTCTCGGCGGACTCCGTGTTCTTTTTGTCTTCTAACAGCAACAGCAGTTCGAGCGACTTTGGCGACTTGACGGACTGGGCGGTCTCGGCGGACTCCAGTTCTATCCGCTCGAATTATATTTCTTATTTTTCCTGTATTCCTGTGTACTGGCGAAATCATGTCTCTCCATGTATACCTCGCTTTGTAAAGAAGAAATAAAGAAATATATGATCTGATTGCCCCTGTGATTGCATTTGGTTGTTGAGCTTGCTTTCCTGGTTTCCGCACGAACAATGTGTGATCTTGATAGTTCTGAGGATATTAATTTGGCATTAGGCTATCTCATTGACCACTTTGAGAAAATTCAATAGGAGGCTTTGGAGATCTCTTGTGTTGACAAGCAGACTAGTGTCGAAGCACAATTGAACTGGACAGAAGTTCCGTATGACTTAGCTGATCGGATTCGGCAGGCTCTGCATTTGGATGGACACATGAAGCAAATCATGTTTGAGGCTTTGGATGGGTCAAATTCCCAATTTGAAGATGTGGAAGGATTGTTATGGAAGGACAATCAGTTGTGCATCCCCAATGGGGGCTAACTACGGGTGGAATTGATGTATGAGGCTCATCATACCAAGTACTCGATTCACCCGAGGAGCACGAAGATGTACCGTGATATGAAGAAATTATTCTGGTGGATAGGACTTAAGAAGGATGTTGCACTTTATGTGGCGAAGTGTCAAACGTGTGCCTTAGTGAAGGCGGAGTGCTAGAAGCCTGGAGGATTCTTGAAGTCCTTGCCTATCCTGGAATGGAAGTTCGACGATATTACAATGGACTTTGTGCATGGATTACCAAGGTCGCAGAAGGGAAACAATGTCATCTGGGTGATTGTAGATTGTTTGACGAAAGTATCACACTTCGTTCCACATAGGAAGGATGATTCTGTGGAGAAATTGGCAAAATTGTATGTGGATAACATTGTTCGACTTCACGGTGTGCCCCGAAGAATCGTGAGTGACCAAGATGGGCGGTTCACGTCTAATGACTGGAGATTGGTGCAGCAGATATTGGGTACCAAGCTGAGTTTCAGCATAGCCTATCATCCGCACACGGATGGTCAGACCGAGAGAGTCAACAGGACGATGGAAGACATACTTCGCATGTGCGTCTTGGATTTCAGGAAGAAGTGGGAAGATCACCTGTACTTGGTGGAATTCGCTTATAACAACAGCTACCAGTTGAGCATTCAAATGGTGCCCTTCGAGCCACTTTATGGTAGGAGAAGTCGCACGTCGTTGTCGTGGTTAGAAATGGGTGACTTGAAGCTATACAAGCGGCAAGAAGTAGAAGATGCAACCTCGTTGGTACGAACCATTCGAGAGTTATTACTAGTCGCTCAGGACCGGCAAGATAAGTACTATAACGGCAAGCATTTGAACATGGAGTTCGCTGTTGGCGACTGGGTGTACTTGAAAATTAAGCCGTTCAAGGGTGTCTCACGGGTACAACACTTGAAGAAGC
The DNA here is from genome assembly GCA_039583875.1 of Platanthera guangdongensis. Taxonomy (NCBI): domain Eukaryota; kingdom Viridiplantae; phylum Streptophyta; class Magnoliopsida; order Asparagales; family Orchidaceae; genus Platanthera; species Platanthera guangdongensis. The sequence continues at coordinate 94,976,696 of CM077167.1, forward strand.
TAAGACCGAGGTACCTTGGACCCTTTGAGGTTCTGGTGCGGATTGGCAAAGTTGTATATTGATTGAAGCTTTCAATGGAACTAAGTGGTCTACATGACGTATTCCACATATCGATGTTGCAGAAGGTGGTGCAAGAGCCTTCGCAAGTGGTTGCAGTCGATCAACTACCAGTTGATAATGGGTTGACGACGAAGGTCAAGCCCGTTCGCATTGAGGACTCGGAAGTCAAGCGATTGTGTAACAAAGACATCAGGATGGTCAAGATCCGTTGGGACAACTGCGGTCGGGAGAAACTCTCATGGGAGCGAGAGCAGACCATGCTGCAGGAGTACCCAGAGTTATTCCACTCAGGTACCGTTTAAGTTTTGTTTATCTTTTCCTTTCTGTAATTTTGGGACGAAATTCTTTTAAGAGTGAGAGAGTTGTAACTCCCCAAATCTCAAAAGAGGGACGAGTAGCATTTTGAGCCAAGTTTGAGACTTGGTAGGGGTCACACGGCCTAGGACATGGGCGTTTCCCAGGGCCATATCATGCTCGGGTTCGACGATTTGGCTGTGTGGTCAACGAATTTGCAGTCGATGATCGTCACGACAGCAAACATGGCCTGAGACACTGGCATGTCCCAGGCCGTGTTCTGCACGGGTAGTTAGCCGAGCTGTGTAGGGGGAGGAACACATCCTGGATCCAGGAGTGTTCGGGTTTGACACATGCGTGTCAAATGTGACACGGGTGTGTCGAGTACCCGTGTTCTCCTCGGGTTGTCTTTGGTCCTGTGTCGATAGAGGAACACGACCAGCAACACGCTCATATATTGAATGACACGGGCATTTCAGGTTCGACACGGGCGTGTCAAGAGGCCGTATCCTGTTCTGGACACGACGGTTTTGGCATTGATTGAGGCACATGACCTTGTACACGGGTGTGTCACAAGCCGTGTTCGGCCCAGGAATCTGATTTTAAGTGCTAATCGTGGTCGTCTGTTTCCTTCTTTTGGGATCTAAGGGCTCAGGATGGTCCATGTTAGGTTAAGGCCGGGAATAGGGCTTGGAAATCCACATTTCTTTTGAGATTTCTCTTTTTAAAAGTCTTAGAGAGAGGGGAGAGCGAGGAAGAAGGAGGAGGAGATTCCTACCGCCGGTGGAGCTTCGGAGCCCTAAATCGCAAGCTGAGTTTTGATCTATGGAGGCGAGGCCGTTGCGGTGCTTTTCATCTGTCTAGATCTTCCTGGCGCTGAAGAGAAATGCTAGGGTAATGATTCTCATCTTGGACATGTGAAGTCCTCTTTCTTTTGCATAGGATGTCCTCTCTCGCGAGTTTGCGGTGAGTGTGAGGTGTTCCTTCGGGTAGACATGAATAGTCCCCGTTGTTTTGCATGTAGAGTTCATAATCGAGAAACGGACATAGGTATGGTGTATGAAGCCAACCCGGACAAGTTGGTTTGTATTGGTGTTGTTGCATTGCATGAATGGCCGGAGAAGAGTCTACACTGATGGTTGTTTTTTTGGTTTTCTACGCGGTAGATTGCAACATGGAACCTTGGGGACTAACTCTGAGGTGCACCCATAAAACTGGACAGATGCGTGATTTTGCCACCATGGTGGCCTGGGAGCCAACTTGAACATAAGTGGGTTATATAAAGTCTGTGATCGGATTGGGACACGGGGAAGCTTGACCCGCGCAGACGGCTTAAATTGACATTGCGGTGTGAGCAACAGGTTAGGCAGAACCGTATTGTCTCTATGTCATTCGGTTAGAGAGAACTAAGGTACGTGGTTCTTGTCGTTGTCATAGATGGTGGGTCTTAAGCTTAGGCTGGAAAGACCATAATGCTTACGAGAATTGCCGTCCAAGTGGCGATGGTGAGACCGCGGATATTGACCGGGTTCACCGAGAATGTGCCCTGAGAGCACAGGGTGTGTGGTCGTGCGAACCTACGCCTATGATGATGTCTAATTTCACTACTGTTAAGCTATGCTAATAAAGTGCTGAGAAGGAGCATCGCCACCCGGAGTTTAGGGGCGGGGTCGTTATAATTTGGTCAGCTTTAGCTGACCGTTGCTTTTGTTTGCCACCGCTTCGATGGATTGTTGCTTGCAGGTGCTGTAGAGCCTAATGGAAAATAGCGGGCAAAAGCCCTTGTTGCTGAGCCGGCCCTCGAAGGCCTAAATTCGAATGTTTACTTTTATTCTCATGTGTGACCGATTTGCGTGCCGAGGTTTGGAAGACAATTTTATTTGGGTAAACTCTTCTAAGGCCATAAGGCCAAGTACTTGTGTATTTGTACGTTCATTCCTGTTGGGTTTATGTAGTGGGCATTCATGCTGTTGGCTGTGTTCTTAATTTGAAACTTTTAAATTGCTTTCGCTAGAATGTACTCTGTGTAGGACATTGGTTATTGGAAGGATGGTTTCATTGCGTAACCCTTCGGTCTGTCTTTGGTATATGGCGTCGGACCCCGGCTAGACCTACTGCTATATACTATGTGACGGATAGGGGGTGTTGCAGCTAGCCCATATAAATTATAGCACCATAGGCAAGCTATTCAGCATAGAGCTTGTTACGAATGGGCCTAAGTCTATATGCACTAAGGAGGGCATCTGCTCTGCATGCCAAAAGGGCAAACAGACTAAGACCTCCTTCAAGAGCATTGGCTCCAAAGAATCAGTGAGATCCTAATACCTCTTGCATATGGATCTGTTTGGTCCTATGCCAATTCAAAGTCTAGGTAGGAAATATTGGATCGATGTTACACATGGCCTGTGTTTGAGAATATCAACTCCCAGATTGTATTTGATCACGTCTTCTATTGATAGAGTGTGCAGGCTGACAGGATCAAGTGAAGAGTAGAATCCTACTATAGTGCCAACCGTCGGGCGCTAGAAGTTACTGCCACGTGCTAGCCCACTCAACACCACGTCGAGAGCGTTGAGAAGAATGGTGTTGAGTGCCTCGAGACAGCGGCGTTGAGTGAATGCTACCGCCAAGCGCTATCACCTAACGCGCCGCACTATACATGGCAGTGAGTGCATTAAGGCAGTGGCATTGAGAGGATGCTACCGCCAAGAGCAATCGACTACCGTGTCGCGCTATCCCTTCGACGAACGTCGAGCCAAATTCATCGAGTGCTGTACTGCCTAGCGCTTGTTCTACAACAGGCATTATCACGATGAATAATTTGGACCTAGCGCTCGGGACGAAATCTGCATTAGTCTTACCGCGCTGCGCTAGCCCTTCGACAAACGTCGAGCCAGTTTTTGTCAAGCGCTGGTCTAACGCCTGATGCAAGTTCTACTGCAAGCGTTACCGAACTGATTTATTTGGACCTAGGTCTTTGGACGAAATTGGTGCTAGCCCTACCGCGCGGCACTGGAAAATTTTGAAATGATGAATAATTGTTTTGAATCTTTCTTTCTAGATTTAGAGGACAGCTGCAACAACAAGTGTGCAAACTTACCTCCGGGCGCTAGTCTTATCACCGGCAGTAGACTATTTTCATGAAGTTGTATAAAAGGCCGCCTTGGTTTCTGTGCCTGATGATCTGAGAAAAATAATGGACGGGAGTACGTATATTCTAGGGTTAGGCCGCCTTCTGAGAAAAATAAAGGACGTGAGTACGCTATGGAAACATCCCGAATTTTGCTTTTAGCAATCCCCGTGTTAGAAGCAACATCTTGCCTAATTAGACCACAAATTACAAATGTTTGGAATAGCTCTATTGCTATTTCTCGAGGTAATCCACATTGATGTAATGAAAGCAAAGGACCCATGACAATGACGGAACGCCCCGAATAATCGACCCGTTTAACAAGCAGAGTCTCGCGAAATCTTCCCTCTTTACCTTCGATTACATCAGAAAATGACTTGTAAACTTTATTACGACCATCTCTCATGGGTTGTCCGCGGATCCCATGGATCCCATTATCAAAAAGTGTATCCAGGGCCTCTTGTACCAAATTTTACTGACACATTTCTAATCCCCCTGGTGTAGATCTACTTGTTGCTAATAGATCGATAAGAGTATTGTTCCGATAGATGACTCTTCTATAGAGTTTGTTAATATCCGAACTCATTAGTTTACCCCCTTCTATCTGAATGATGGGTCCCAAATCAGGAGGAAGAACTGGTAATAGGCACAAAACCATCCGTTCTGGGTCTACATTTGACGAATAAAAGTAGAAGGATCTATGAGATTCCAATGAACATGAGATATGGTTCTATAAGATTTTGAATAGTCAATAATTTACCTATTTTTTTTACCAAAAGTATCCAACAATTTATGTCTTACTTGATCATTAGTAAGTGAGAGATCAAAGATATATTTTTCTTAAACAGAAAAAGAGTTTGCATTCATTTGATCTTGATCCTTGTGGAGTGAAAAAGACACTATATCGTATCTGCATAGACGTCCTGCTAATATCCTGACTTATTTTTGGTAATAACAGTAGTTCGAATGTATATATTTATCTTTTTACACTTCCTACAATTTGATAGTGCTTATAAATCTCATTAGAATTACCAAAAGATTCATATTGAACTTCAATTGGAACTTCTCTTGAGCCAACGACACGTTGATCTAGTCTCCACCGGAGCCACAAAGGACCATCTACATTAATTTGTTTCTACCGATAAGCTCCAAGTGTATCATAAGAACTAGAAAAATACGGCTCTTTTGTATACTTAAAGTACTCCATTGCACAAGTATCTGTCAAAGAAGAAGATAGTCATCTCCCTCCCGCTCATGATCGAAAGACTCCAAAGATCCACGATCTACAATGAATATGAACAGCCGATCGGTTGCCGACAGATAGAGATCTTAAGCACCGGCCGCAGATAGCTACACGGAGTATTCTACAAGAGTGAGAACTTCATCCTTTTAAACATTTATATATCTTATTTTTGTAATCTTTATATATTTTCTAAAATCTTGAGGAGAGGAAAATCGACCAGTAAGGGTCGTCGGATTCCGGGGAAGGATTCCATGGGAAATCATCTTAGGGATAAGGACGTCTAGATCTAGAGGATCTAGCGGGGCTCTAAGACCCTTCCTTACGTGGAGGTGAAGAGTAGCTCGAAGTCATTTCTTCGAGGGAAAGGGAGAGAGCCAACCTGTCTGGGTGGTGGGTCGGTATTGAAAAAAAGAGTTTTTATATTCCCTCGCCTTCGATCTCCTGCGTCACAGAGATCACCTTCTTGTAATCACTTAGAACAATTATCATTTTTATTCATGCAATGGAACCTTTATTTCTACTTATCTGATTGTGTGATTGTTTTGCTTGTGTCAAGTTAGTGGTTGTGCTGTGAGGTTTGCGAATGAACTTGCGCAGGAAAATGAGTTCACAGACGTACCTCCGCACATTGGATACCTAACGCCCTGTGGTAGCTTCTAGGACTTAATATCCTGGAGCGAAATATTTTTCAATTTCATATAACGCGTCAAACCTTATTCACCCACCCCCCGTCTAAGGTTGGCCACGAGATCCAACAAGAGCTATTACTGCCAGGTTATTCCAAAATGGTTTCACCACCGAGAATATTGGCCAACCCTGACCTTGAATCGACAAGTGGGGATGAAAAATTATACACTGAAAATTCACTTGCACAACCTCTATTTATAGGAGTGAACTATAACGAATGGAGAACACTGATGAAGAAATTCCTTATAGTATTAGACATAGAAGTTTGGAACATGACATGTGTCAAGCCCTCGAATATCTTAATTAATCATGAATGTTATTTGAATGGCAAAGCTATGAATGGTCTATTTTGTGGGCTTGGACAAGACATTTTCAAACTTATCTATACGGTTCCAACTGCATATGATATCTAGAAGTTTCTTGAGCTAACGTGTAATTCTACCTCTCTAGATAATGAATCCAATCAATTTCTCATGGATCCATGTGAAGACCCAAATGGAGACTTGCCTTCAGAGGAAGACAGGACAAACACATCAAGCGGAAGAGAAGATGAAAACATATCATTGGACAAGGAAAACCAAGAGGAAGAAGACCAAGGAACCTTGTGTTCAAATCATGCCTTGTCCAAGGGCGATGTAAGAAAAGCAAATTCCTTTCTTGTATACAATTATATTTCTACATTGAAATGCTAGATACGGCTAAACGTAGAATTAAGAAAATGAAAAGTATTAATTCAAAACTATGCTTAGAAAATATCCTTTTAAAAGCAAATGTTAATGTAGAATCTACCATTGATGTAACTTGTCCTCCTAACTTCTCTTTAGATAACATTTCTATACCTTGTATAAATTATAATGAATTAAAAGAAAAATATAATGTTCTTGAACAAGTGCTTCGCATTGCAAAAGAAAAAAACGATTAATTATGTATAGAGAAATCATCATTAAAAAGTGGTTGTGTTGAATGCAGAAATTATAATGTTGAAATCGAAGAGATGAACGAGACATTCAATGATTTTAGGAGTAAGGATAAAGCTTATATCAAATCTATTGTCACCACTCTAAAAAAACACCACAATCACTTACAATGAAGCTAGACATTATCTCGAACTGAAGAACAAAGACCTAACTATAAAAATCAACATGCTTAAGGAAATACTACTTAAAAACTCGCAAAGCGCAATTCCTAAGTTGCATATAAAACCCAAAAGCATGTTGAATATGAACCACCATCTATAGGCTGAGTTAATCAAAGAGAGTAGAATATCGCAAGCTTGTGCAATTGAAACACGTAACTATAGAAATAATTCTCACTTTGAAAAACGAATTACTCATGACTCAAAAACAAATGAATGTAGATTTCTGGTCAACAACTACTATACTATGAGTCCTAATTTTAAGCGAAATAATCTTGACTTAAAGGACAACTTCAAGATAGTTAATCCACCAACGCAATATTATTCAATTAAAAATCATCATACAAAGACTCATAGAATTTCAGAAGGAAATTTGCAACATAAAAATAACATTAAACCAAAGTATGAATGGATACCCAAAATTAAAAATGACAGACCTATTCCATTCAAAAGGGCACATTCATTACTATCTCCCCATGGTTTATCATGCTATATTTGGGTACCCAAAGGAACCGCAATACTTGGCTCCTTTTGGATACCTAAATCTCTTATGCATTAGTATCCACCAATTGCGTGAAGTAGAAACTAGTTAAATGAGAAATACTCGATAATCTACTTCACGATATGCATATTATTCTCTTTTTGTTTCGTTTTGTTATGTTTTGTCTTGTTTTTGCTTTTAGTTTTGTATTTTATTCCCAACATGTCATGGACACTTCTGATATATTTCCACTATATGACCTTCTCTTATTTATATTAATGATAAATCAATCTAAGTGAATAAATTGGAATAAAAGTCATATCATTACAAAGTGGCCATAAGTTACCTTTTATCATAAATCTATCATGCTATATTAGTATGTGTGCGGTCATTCACCTATTATGTATGTCTCACAATAGATGGAGCGTAGGTTTGTGTGCCTTAGAAATGCTAACTTGTAAACCACGTCTTGTCCTTAACCTGGTAGGGTTCCAGTAGGTCCTTGTGTGGCGCTAGGGGGAAAGAGTGTTAGGTTGAGCGGGTTCTTCTATGTGCACATGGGATTAACACCTCACCCTACGACATTTTTGCAGCTCCTCATGCACATCTGTCACTTAGTACGAGGCTTTGGTGTAGACATATAGCTTAGGTATTGGATTATTGGGTATACATAGGATTCACATATCCATTGCATGAACATTATTTCACTTATTATGTACGTTATATTCATGCACTATAATCAATCATGCTATCTTATGTTTGCATCATATATTTTTTCAGCCTTCATGTTTTTAGAAAAACACAAGTACTTTTTTAAAAATATATAAATATATGATTATAAAATAATTTAAAAAAAATGAAAATTTATATATCTCTTTGTGTGTTTATTGTTTTGTATTTTATTAAAAATATCAAAAAGAAATTATTATAAAAACTGCTTATTATTCATTGTCATTATCAAGGATGAATACATTCTATCAATTAAAGATTAAATACAATGGTTGATTTAATTGTCAAGTTTCTTAAAATATTGTTTTGGTTATATCATGCCTTGAATATTATCTTATTATGTGCAATGAAATTTAATATAGAAAACATGTGTAGGATTGCTTAGTGTGCCTCTAAGTATGAGTAACGTTTTATATTTGATAATGATTCTGTTCACTCACCTGTTTTGATAACCTATATGTGATGTTAATCTCATACCTGCATGACTGTGTAGTGTAATAATATAATAATTAAAATGCATAAATAGATTACCTACACTAGACTGAATTGAGTATTTCAATTCTTTTTTTTCATGCACTTATTCTTTGGAGAAATGTGTCTTTACAAAAATGTTATTGTTTGCGCAACAAGTGAATTCGGGGTCATGTGTCACTAAAATAAAGATCAAATAAAAATTGATAAGGAAAACTCCACCAAGCACTACTCACCCTCTTGATAAGTCTTAATAAGCATTGTGAGGTTGAGCATCTTGGAAAAAGAATTGTAAAGTGTCTTATAGCAAACAAAATTGTCACCATTTCTCTTAGTACACTGGATCATAAAAATAAAAATAATACTAAAAATGGCATAAATGTGATTCCCCAAGCACTACTCCACTCCCTGATAAGTCTTAATAAGCATTGTGTGTGTAGAGCACCTTGGTAGTTGTACTTCTTACTCTTGTGCATTGAAAATAGTGGAAGTAATATTATTTTTGTATTTTAATGTTATGTTTTTTAATTATATATGTCATGTGTTTTTGGTTAATTCACTTGTATACTTTATCAAAATAATATTTTGTACACATCATTATTTCTCATAAAACTTCAACACATGAGAATTGGATCCTAAGGCATACCTATACTATTCTCTAAAATCATAAGTAATGCATTAGATATCAAAGTATGACCGCTATAATGTTTTAATTTTACTTGAAATGCAAATTAGCTGACATTATGGTTTGTATCTCTTTTTGATATTGTGAAATCATGCTTGTAAAAATTTCAATAAAATAGCATCTCTTGGATTTGTATTGAATTGTAAACTTCTTGGTATTATGCTTAAAATTTCATATACTTAATTTGATATTACTTTCAAAAAGGAGAACGTGAGTGTATGCTTCATTCTCACTGATGACCAAGTAGCGGAAATCTTCACTAAATCACTCTCAGATGCATGATTTTCTCTACTTCGCCTCGAGCTAGGAGTTCTAGATCTCTCACCCTAGATTTGTTTTTCTTCTGGTCGTTGTGGTTGCATTTTTTTATTTTGGGTGTTTTAATTTTGTTTTGAGTTGTGCATTTGATTTTCTTTTCAACAAAACAACCAAAAAAACAAAAAAATTACAAAATAAGATAAATGTTGTAGAACTATACTGCTAGGGATCACATGACTGTGACTTAGAACATAACGCATATGTACAATGTTTGAGTTTAGACATGTAATCTATGTAAACATTATCCTCCGCTCATAGTGGTCTGAATTTATAGGTGCTTAGCTATTGAGTGCGACAAGACGAGGTCATGTGTGTTGACTATGGCTCTAGGTATGTATGAGGATTTAGATAAGGGAATGACTTCACACGATACACACATCCCTAGACGGTGCACTCAAGACGAAAAATGCTACGTGTATATGCTATATCTCGTGACACTATATTTTAAAATGCTATAAATATGCTAAATAATCAATGTCACGATACATTTGTGATTATATTAGGTGTGAAACTTTGGGCAAAAAATCTAGTAGAAAAGCCATATGTATACAAGTTAAAGTGTATCTATCTAAGTGGATAGATATCGATTGACTCGGGTCTCCGTGAACCTTTAAAAAATACTGTTTAAAGTGATAGCTCTACGTCAACAAAATAAAAATATTCTTGTTATCACATCTCTTGTCACGGTCCCCACAAGAACTACTCACTCCTCCTAATAAGTCTTCATGAGGATTGTGAGGATGAGCACATTGGTTAAAAGAGTCACTTCGATCTTGTTCATCGACTACATCTTTAAGTTAACGCCCCTAGTTTCTTTGCCTAGGTATGACATCAAATGACATGTAAGGTGATAGTTCATCATATTTCTCTTATGTTAGGTTCCTAGAAGATCGAGATATCCATGGAGAATATGTTGTCTTTCCCTTGGTGTTATTTCGATATCGATGCTACACGAACACATGTCATTGCCTTGTCCAAGACTACCATGCATAAGAATTGGACTCAACTACACTATCCTTCTCTTTCACACAATACGTAGAAGCACACGATTTAAACTCATGACGTTTTTCAATGTTTGTCTCACTTGATTATTTCCTTACTCTTTTAGCATTATAGAAGTACTTCCAACTCATGTCTATTCTTGAAGAAAATCTTTATATGGTCTCAATTAAGTACCTAAAGTCTGGTATGAGACATTGTTTAATATGTCCTTAAAACAAATTTTCATTGGGGGAGATAGATAATACATTATTTCTAGGGGAAATAAAAGGCAAGATTTTGTTAGTGCAAATCTATGTTAATGACTATTGAAATTTGTGAAGTGAAAGTGGGTGATGGAGTAGGCTGGGCGGTATGAGCGGTCTGAGTTTGTGGCCTGGGCGGACTGATGGTTGCAGCCTGGGTGACGGACTTGTTGGATGATATCTTGGTTGTTCTTGTGGAGCGGCCTGTGCGGCCTGTGTTTCCGGCCTGAGCGGACTAATGGGCGACCTGGATGGACTATGGCCAAGGATGTCTTAGCGGCTTGGGCATCTAGTGGAGCGATCTAAGTGGACTTTATGTGGTGGTCTGTTGGCGATGCTCAGCTTGGTCTGCGGCCTTGTAGTTAGCCAGCTCTTGTGGTAACCAGGCGGTTTGGAATTTGTATTCGCAGAGTTGTAGCAGACTATGTTTGGAGATCGGCTTTGTCCCTTGCCGAGCTCTCCAGTGATGTAGTGGGTGTTGGCCTCATTCTTTGTGGCGAACTATCCTGCTGATTGACAGTCTGTGTCTTTTGTGTTTTTCGTGCTCGCGCCAGTTGCTTGACGAGCTGCTGGACTTGGTCATCTTCTGTGACAAGTCCATGGTGTTCGTAGTGTCCGAAGATTCTGCTATTGACCGGGTGGATTGACTATTGGTCGTGGACTCGTGATGGGCTGTGGCGTCTATTGTCGAGCTATGCGTTCTGCCACTTTGTCGGCGTACAGTGTGCAGACTGATGCAGCATGAGTTGTGGCTGTGTCCACATGCTGGGTTGAGTTGCGGACTGATGCAGCATGGGTTGTGCCTGTGTCCACGTGCTGTGTTGAGTGGCGGACGAGCGATATGCTTGCATTGGGCAGACTGGCACTGTGCTTATTGTGCGAGCTGGCATTGTGTCCGCATGGTGGTGGACTGAGTTTAACCCGGCACCTGGCGGGATTGAAGTTTGCCAAGTCCTTGCGGACTTGGCAGACTAGGATATGTTAGTGCGCGTGCTAGGGTGGTGACTCTATTCAATAGGGTGGTGACAACACTCCTCACCTCGCCTATAAATAGACCTCCCGGCACATCTACAGTAACTGAGTGAACGGTATATTGAGTCTTGGTTAAGTGTTGCGGTCTGGATTTTCTTGTCCGCGTGGATTAAAGAGAACGGTTTGCTGTTTGCAGGTTGCGCGAATTTTCTTACTCCAATATAACTTAAACGTTGAGAAAATGCGGGTTGTGACAAAGGGAAGCATTTAAAAGTTAGAATTTTCTTCTCATAGACCAAGTTCACAAAAGAGCTTATAAAGAAGATTGGCATGGAGAATGCAACCTCTATGAGGACTCCAATGGGCTCCAATATATCTCTAGACAAGGATGAAAAGGGAAAAACCTTTAATGAAACCATGTATATATAGATGTATGATTGGGTCCCTGCTCTAACTTACCACCAGTAGACCAACATCATGTTCTCCACATATGGTTGTACTAGGTACCAAGTGAACCCTAAGGGATCTCACTACACCTCTATCAAAAGGAATCTAAGATATCTTAAGGGGACACATAATCTTTGCTTATGGTACCCTAAGAGTAATGATTTTGAGCTAACTTGTTCTCAGATGTAGACTTTGTATGATGCAAGAATGATAGGAAAAGCACTTTATGAACATGCTAGTTCCTTGGAAGAAAGTTTATTTCGTGGAGCAATAAGAAGCAGACAAGTGTTGTTATTTACATACAAGAGTCAGAGTATATCTCAGCTGGAGGCTGTTGTGCTCAAAAACTTTTGATAAAATATCAACTTCAAGACTACAACATCCAGCTAACTAGAGCACCTCTATTCTATGGCTCATCTAGTGCAATCTCAATGTTAAAAATCTTGTGTCTCATAGTAGGACCATACATATTAAGAAAAAGTATCACTTTAGCGGAGAGAATGTTGAAAAGGAAGATATCTACCTTGGGCATGTACCTACTAAAAGCAAGTGGCAGACATCTTCACTAAGCCTCTGGATGAAGAGAAATTCAATTATTTTAAAATTGAACTATGCACGCTAAATCTTGATTAAATTTAATGCCTAGCCTCTACACCAGATGAGGTGTTATGTATTTAAGTTAATTTTCTCTTTTTTGGTTTGAAAATAGAAATTTTTGATTCACGTTATTATTATTTTGTGGTTTGCCAATAATATCTTGGATACTAATCAAGATGTATGGAAGAAGATTAATTTCAAACAAAACTAAAGTAGAAAAGGATTTGGGTTTTGCGTGAAATAAGTAACGAAATCTTGAAAGATATATCAGGACACTATTTCCACATATTTTATTCCTAAACAGGTACGTGCAATTTGTAATTACTTTTATATTAATAAAATTAGAAATAGAAGAAAACATTAGGTTATATAAGCACTAAAACCACAAATGTTGTCAACTTTGTTCAAGCACTTGCGCCCCCGTTTCGACAGAGAAAACCCATTTTCCTCCAAACCCTAGTTCTGTTAATGGCACCAAAGGAGAGCTCATCAGAAACATCAACACTAGAAGCAATGTCATAAGGGGAGGCTTCGGGACCTATTCAGAAGAAATCAAATAATTGATATTCCTCTTGAGCACGGTCAGCTTGGAGATAGTATTGTTAGAGCCAACTAGGGTTGTTCCTACAGTAGTAAAAGTGTTCTTTGAGAATGTAGTGGTTAGTAGCTCAGGGTCAAACATCCATACTTTAATCCTCAACAATAACTTGAGAGTCATGTGAAGGAGTTTATGCTATCGTTTGGAAATTCTTACCCTTTATGAAGGGGTAGAAGAAGAGAAAATCACCAAAGAAGGCACAGTTGTTGCACTCGAATGGTGCAATTACACTAGAAAAGAATTCGGGTCACTGGAGAAAAGTGATATGAAGCCAACAGTAAAATTATTGGCCAACATTTTAGGAAGTGATTTGTTAGGCTATCCTGGATCACATGATAGGACCTCTTGGAAGATATTCCAGATCGTGAATGTTGTTATCTACACCAAAAGAACTGAATAGAGAAGTCTAGTTCTGAGAAAATTGAGAGCTTGCATATCTCTCCCAGCATGGGGAGGACAGTTTCTCTTTATTGTTTTAAGTGCCTAGGGATAGGCTGAGTGAAGCACCTGAAGTTCCACTCTACTACCTCAAAATGAAGGATCACAGGACCCTAGAAATGGGGGATAAACCATTTCCAAAATCTGAGAAGGGAGGGGCAAGCTCCAGGCTCTCATATGGAGAGGAGAAGAAGAAAAAGAAGGAAAAGACCGATTCAAGACCCAAAGGGTAAGTGGCAGTAGAAAGGAGAAAATAGAAGAAAGTTGCACAAGCTGAAAGCTCTCACACTCCCCCAGTCATGTTGAGGGGAGCAAACAGGTGGAAATCTCCCTAAACTTTGTGAGAAAATGACTCATGAAGACCTTGAGAGCACAACCCCCATGGAGGTATCTAGGGGAGTGGATGGTCAAGGACTTGAGATGGGAGAAGTTCACCGGGAACTTGCTACCCTAGAACCTATTGAAGTACATTCAGGACAAGTTCATGATGAACTTGCTCCTCCGTTCACAGCTACGGAAGTTGAAGAAGCCTCCATATTTCACACAAAAATAGTGGAAGGAGAGAGTCAACTACCTTTGATCCAGCCATGTACAATTGTGGGGGAGCCTGCACCTGAGGTTTCTGCCCAACAAACTGAAGTGGTTGAATCAACCGAAGATATTCAATTGGAGTCTAGTCTAGATGACTCTTCATAAGGAAAAGTTGTTGAAGAAGATGTTGAGAAAGTTATCTATAAAGTGCTGGCTTTCACAGCTGTAATGCCTTTTGTTGAAGAGAACTTCACAGAATTCACTACCATAGGCAATAAGATAATTTTATGGAAAGGAAAAAGTGTGCTTATAGACCAAGGCACTGCCATATGAACCTCAATGAAGTCAATTTCTGACTATCTATATGGGGACTATGACGGTCCAACAAAGACCTCTCATGGAGCTGCTGAGGCTACTCCCCAAGCTCCAAATCCCCAACCTGTTGAAGTGTCTAGCTCTTTACTGGCACAACTACAGAAAATTATGGATACTCAGAGAATGAGTAATGAAGTATTTGTGAAACGATAGTCCAAGGACTGGGGACAAAAATGTATGTGTGAATATCAAAAGTGTAAAGGGAAATGCATCACTTAAATACTCAACCTTCCAATTTTTCATGAAGGCGACAACTTCAGTGGACTATGCTGCAAGACAAAATAACATGACACATCAGGGTATTCAAGCAGTTATCGATGACAAGGATGCCATTGCAAAAAACTTATATCATGCATTCTAAGTAATATATGCAAGAATGGCAAACAACAACATGGCCGTCATGGAAAGGATGGACACATGCAACCAACAACTACATGTACACCTTCTACAAACCAAGATCACTATAGTAGTTGTTGTTAACATGATGCAAGATAAGATTTGTGAAGTTGAAGAGGCAATCTGTAAAGAAATAGTTGAAGAACTTAGAACGGAGGGGGACATTACCCACTACTCTGCCTAGCAAGTATTTTGGACTACAAATTTTGTCAGAGAAGTATTGGTATTGGAACCTTTAAATAACTCTCCTCAGCCAATCATTCTAGAGGTTGACCTAGCAACAAATAAGGATTACCTCCCTCCAGAGGATTATGAAGCCCATGGGGAGAGAGTATGATCTTGCTCCTCCAATTGCAGAACAAGGGGAATCATTTTCCAAGAAGAGGAGGGTTGATCAAGTCTAAGATGAGATCATGAAAGCAAGACAGAGGAGGAGAATTGAAATCCAAAGTATGCTAGTATATGAGGAATGGAGTCTCATATCCAAGGATAGAATATTTGTTTTTATCAAAAGTGTTGTTTGTTGGAACATCTGTTCTGCATCTCCCTGCTTGAGAATAACAAATCTTATTTTGTATTTGATCAAGCTTATTTTGTATTTATAATTTTCATGCCATAAATGTAAAATATCATATTGTTTGAGAATAATTGATTGAGATAAAAAAATGTATGTCGTGCCCAAAAATGAGTATAATAGTGGGGCAATAGTTGCTACTGCTGGTGGTAGCGGTCATTATAGTGGGATAGTATATATTAAACATTTAAATGAAACACTACGGGAGTTTCCGATCAATTTTGTATAGAACTTATGCTCTATTTGGTTTAGCGTTTCGCTGCTCCTTTTGGGGCAAACGCCACCGGAAGGCGGGTAAACAAATGAATCTCCGGTGGCGTTTGCTCCGTTTCCACCCGCCCGGCTTGAGAAACGCCTCAAAAATTTTCGTTTGGAGCAGCCAACACCCCGCTCCGTTTCGAACACTCCATTTTCACCCGCCGGATCGACCCGCCACCGCCCAACCAAATGAAGCCTTAATGTGCCGTGGTAAAGATAATGCATGAAAATAACATAATGGCATGTTGACAATCATTTGGCTGATTAAGAATCCAAATTGGGTTTGTCATCCAAATCTAGCGGATCAAATATCGAGCTAACGTGATGTGATAAACTTATCACATCCTGGTAGAATATTGCCAAAAATTCAAACTGAAGCTGCCATTTTAGTGTATCATTTGCGCTAAATTTGAATTATAATGAATGGCATTGGTCCGTATGACCAATCGCAACAGGCAGATGCAATAATCTATTTAAATATTCATTCACCCTTTCCCTTTGGACGAGTTTTTTACAACTCTAAAGACACTTTCATGGAGCCTCATCGCAGACATTCATATCCATCCTTACGGTACTCTTAAACATTGAAGGGAGATGTTGAAGGAGGAGGACATAAACATTCAATCTACAAGGTGCACGAACACAATAACCATCTCTTGTGTGATTTCACCATCACATTCAGATCATCTATATGGAGTTTTATTAATAGAAATTTTATTTTATCTATATTTTAATTTCTAATTTTGTTTTGTTAACACGTTTTTGTATGTTGGAAATATTTGCTCGTGTGTAGGAGACAAGGTTCGAGTTTGACTTAGGGAGAGATTTTCTTGTGTGGTGGCGTCTAGGACCATGTGTATCATCGGGAGGAATTAGCCTTGTTAGTTAGGCGAATATATCATGGGAGTAGCTTTAGGGATATCCCGATTCCTATCTAGGGAGATATAGGATATGGCCAACTAGTTCGAGGAACGACCTAAAATAAAAAAAATAAAGAGTAAAAGACATCATCTCGATCTTAGAATTAAGTATCTTTACCATTGCAACCATTTTTTGTTTAATATATTATGAAATATTTTTATTTTGCATTAATGTTAAACTTTACAATATATTGTCAAGCAAATATTTGTTTAAATACTTGAAAAAGAAAACTCAATCTATTTAATATAAATGATAAACCTTTCCTTGAATTAATATTTAATACTTCAATGCAAATGATTTTATCATCATCAATATAAGATTTGTATTTAAAATAAATCCTATTAAAATGGTTTAATATTTTGATTATAATATCTATGTTGCATTGTTGAAGGCATATAATTATAAAGATTAATCATTCTAAGTATTTTCGTTAAGCAAAAAGATTAACAATATAAATTTAAAATACTCTTATTCACCACCACCCCCCCCCCCCACACACACACACATTTAAGGGTGCTTCATGATCAAACACAAGGTCTATAACAAAATAAGTCAATTTGTGGTTACTCTGTGTAGAATAATAGGAAGACAATGAATGAATCTGATATGAAACGATGACAATAATCACAAAACCCCTTCCTAACGCTCGTTCATCTCCACTTCGTCAAGAACTGGGTGTTTTGAATCTTTCTACTAAATCGTGTTGCAACAACTATTGAAATCTGGGCAATACTATTAAAGAATGTGCTTCTATATGAGTCGCCGCTACACGATAGCACCAACGCTGGAGGTAAGTGTTTTTCTTTTGTTTTCCTTTGTGTGTTTGCTCGTTTTGTTTTTCGCTGCTTTTATGCCTTTTAGTCCATTTATTAGATGTGCATTACTATTTCAGTTTTATTAAAAAAATCAAATAAAAATTTGAAAAATCTCAAAACTCCAAAAACACGTTTTTCTTTCAGTTTGATTTGTTCAATATTTATTTATTAAAACCAAAATATATATGTATAACCCAAAATAAAAAAAAATATTGATCGTTCATTCTTAGGACATACATGACTAGAACCAAAGCATAACGATTACGTGCAATGTTTGATTTAAGATTATTAATCTCGATTAACATTCTCTGATTACTTAATGATGTGTTTAATCTATAGGTGTTTAGCTACTGAGTGCCAATAGACGGTATAGTGTATGTTGAATATGCCTCTAGGTATGTGTGAGGATTTAGGTAGCAGAATGACATTTCACTGTTCACACATCCCTAAAACTGCACTCTTATAGAAATTCAAAGAATTCATATTATAACTCGTGATATTGTGTCTAACATGTTAGGAATGACTTGAATAATCAATGTCACAGTGTTCATATTTGTTTTACAAAGCTTAGAACTATGGGCCAAAATTCTTGTGAAAAAATCTTATGTATACAAGTTAATGTGTATCTATCTATGTAGATAGATTTCGATTGATTTAGTGCACTTGAACTCAAAACATTACTATAAAATTGATACTAAAAATGAATGAATGAAAAATGGGTAAAACATATGTATGATATCAAAATCTTGTGTTAAGGATACCCCCCAAACACTACTCATTCCTCTTGATAGGCCTTTATGAGCATTGTGAGGATGAGCATCTTGGTCTAAAGAATCATTTCAATCTTGTACAAAGACTACAATTTGAGTTATTTCCCCTTCTTATCATCTTAGTATGAAGTAGATAGAAATGTGACATAATTTTTCAATTCATTTCTCTTGTGTTGCATATTGAATTATTGAGATAAACATGTATTACTGATTATTTATACATGATGTTTTTTTCTTTCTGATGTTATATCCAGTCATTATTCTATCTAACATTTCCATGCATAAGAATTGGACTTAAAATGCATTGACTGTCTATAGCACACGTGTACTAGTACCCAATTTCTATCCACGACGCTTCAAATATTACATTGTTTTAACTCTATAAATCTATTAACATTGTAATCTAAATCATGTCTATTTAGATTTACATGTATTATCCAAATTTCATATGCTTTGCAAAAATTTTCAAATATCAATGGGTTCGTGTGTTGGGTAGGTCAGTAATCATGGTGCCCTGCAATATGTTTTGCTCCAGTGCTTATATTTTTTTATTATGCTTTCACTTTTTCTCCCTTTATTTTTCTCGCGACACATTCGTTCATCCTCAGACCTTTCAATGATATCAAAAGGGGGAGATTTGATCATTCATGAGCTAATCCTATAATAAGCAGCTAATCTTATGCTAAGTCACCTTGGGGAAGATCATGTGTAGGGGGAGCACACATGTAGGGGGAGCACTCATATAGGGGGAGCACGCATGTAAGAGGAGTCATATGTTATCTTGATTAGTAAACCTGATATAGTTCATGCTTATTGATTGGATTACACTATACCATGATGATATTGTTTTATATCTCATGAATAGAATTTGATATTATCAAAAGGGGAAGTTTGTTGGAATCTATTGTTTGTATCTCTTTAGTTTGACAATATCAAATCCCATATTGTATTTTATCATACGTGTGTTGTGTATAGTGTGCAGGTTTACAGGTATAATATAACGAGAGAATCGATCTCTGAGACTTATCACCGAGCACAAGCACTACCGCCCGCACTAGCTTGGAATTAATTTTGCACAAGCTCTTGGTTACCTACCCCATGGCGTTAGCTCTGCCATTGGTGCTAGCTTGTCTTGATGTCTATTCAACTCCGTTGAAAAGGAAACTGCTGAGAAAAGCCTACCGTCGGGAACTAGCCTCTTGTCGTGCCACCGTATCAAAAATCTAAAATAATATTTCAGTATATTTTTCTAAAATACTGGATAGCTGTCAGCACCGCATGAAGGTTCCTTCTGTCAGGCTCTAGCCCTACCGCCGATAGTAGCCTATTTTTGGAAATGAATATAAAAGCACGTGTTTCTTTTCCTGGAGGCAACAAGAAGGAGGATATTAATTCTAGAGTTTGGTCGTCATATGTGAGAGGACAAATCTTCATCTCTGTTCAAGGAAAAGTGTTATTTCTGCCTCCTGTTTGTGATCGAGGAACTTCGAAGGACAGAAACTGCGATGACAATCCAGCAACTGATCAACTGCAAGAGGAATGATATTAAAGATCATCGATTGTGGAACGTCCTAAGGGAGAGCTCTACATTCAAGGTAGAAATAATCTGAAACACTTTCTTTTTTATCTGTTCTGTGAGTAAAGGAAATCGACCTGGGAGGTTTCTGCAAGAAATCATCCCGAAAGGACGTCTAGATCTAGGATATCTAGTGGGGCTATAACACCCTTCTGGGGAGGAAGGTGATGAGTCAGCTCATTGATCTTTGTGGGAAGAAGAGACAGAGTCAACCGGCCCAAGGTGGGTGGATATAGAAAATAAATCAAGATTGTATTCATCACCTTCTATCTCTGGCGTCACAGAGATCCTATTTCTCTTTTATAAAACACTGAAGAATTTGGAGTAAATTTATATTTGTCTTTATTTCATCTAACATTCATAGGTGTTTATTACTATGTCTTGACTGCAGTGGAGAAAATTAGAAAATGAAGTTTTTATTAAGAAAATTGAACTTTGTGGCCTACTGCCGGGCGCTAGCCTTACCTCCCGTGATAGCTTCCAAAACTCATTCTCTTAGTAAAAATCAGTTTAATTTGTAACTATTCTAAAACCCTTACTCACCCTCCCCCCTGCTAAGGTTGGCCACCTGAACCAACTAGTGGTATCAGAGGCAGGTTACTTCCAAAAGTACTAATATCCTGAAGTAAGATGGTTAATGTGAATCATGCTTTATTTGAGGGTCAAGGTGTGAGTAGACCCTCCATTATTTATGGAGAGTGAATACAGCTATTCGAAAATTCGCATGAAGATATTTCTAATGACACAGAGCACCGAATTATGGTCCATGTCCATAATAAAGTACACTACACCCACAATCACTGCATGTGATCAAGTGTTGGAAAAACCGAATGATAAATTGGATGAAGTTGATAAAATGAGATGCATTAATAAAGCTAAGGCCAAGAATTATTATTCTACATGCTAGATAAAACTGAATTTATTAGAATTTGTAATTATGATACTACTTATGACATTTATCACTTACTCGAACTGACTCATCACGTTACCTGGAATGTGAAGGGATCAAAGCTATTTCGACTGGAGTCTGAGTATGAATAGTTCTGCATGGAGATCAATAAGGAAATGGATATCATGTACACTCATTTCATGAAGATCGTTAATATCTACAGATCTCTTGAAAAGACCTTTCCAAATGGGGTCTTGGTTAGGAAGATCCTATGATTGTTACCTCCATAGTTCAATCCTAAAGTGACTAATATTGTTAAATCTCATGGCATCAACACCCTGGATATAGATAGCCTCATTGTGAACCTGAATTCCCATGAGCTCGAACTAAAAATGCAAGACAAGGAGTGTCCCAAGTAGGAGAAGAAGAAGGCACTTGCACTGAAAGCGATGAAGGAAAAGGAGGTAGTGGAAGAGTTTGATGATGATGGGAGTCTTTATGTCCTATAATTTAGAATATACATGAGGAATCCCAATAGACAAGGGAGGTTCAAAAGATTTCTGAAGAATGGTGTAGAAGAGAAGAGGATATGAAACAAACCATCAAAGGGGTCAGAAAGTGATGAAGAAAAGCCTACACTTGAATGTTTTCACTATCATAAGTTGGGACACAAGAACAAAGATTGCCTAAAGCTCCAAACGTAAGAAAAGGAGAGGCAAGGCAGATATAAAGGAAAGAGGAAAGTGCTCAAAGCATCAAAATGCGATGATGTTATTTCTTACAAGTCAAGCACCTCTGGCTGCAATAGTGAAGACGAGGCGAATATGTTCCTAATGAGGGGAACATCACAATGACTCAGATAGTGAATCCAGTGCCCGTAGTGATACTAATGTATGTTGGCAGGTTAAGGACAGGGACGACGTGTTGTACTTGGACTCTGGTTATTCCAAGCAAATGACGGGTGATGAAGACAAGTTCCTTATCCTTGAGAAAAATAAAGGAGGCATGGTGATGTTTAGGAACAATAGTAAAAGACACTTTCTTGGCATCAGCATCATAGGTAATAATTTATTTTCAATTTTGAATGTATTGATTGCTAAAGGCTTAAAGCATAATCTAAATTCTATTAGTCAACTATGTGATAAGGGCTTGAATGTGTTGTTTGAAACTTCCACTAATACATACAATATCATAGATGCCAAATCGAACACTATATTGCTAAACGCGCATAGAAATCATAATGTATATTCTGTCAGGTTTGAGGATATATCTTCTTCTTATTTGAAATGCATAGTTACTAAAAATAAAGAATTAGAACTTTGGCATAGGAGACTCTTTTATTCCGGAACTAAACTAATAGTCAAACTATTGAAACAAAACCTAATCCATGGACTCCTGAAGTTAAGCGGTAGTTTGATTTCATTTTGTGCTCCATGCTAAAAGGGAAAATTTATAAAACTTCTTTTAAAAGAAAAAACATGATATTTCCACGTCTAGACCATTAGAACTAATTCACATGAATCTTTTTGGTCCTCTTAGCTCTTTTAGTCTAGGTGGAAAACAATATACTTTTCTGATTATCGACGACTTCTCATGTTTTGTTGGATCATTTTTATTACTAATAAATCTGAGGCATTCCTTAAATTTTTTAATCTATGTGCTTGATTGCAAAATGAAATGAATCTGAAAATAAAATGCATAAAGTCCTATCATGAGGGCAAATTTGAGAACCAAAACTTTATAAAATTCATAAGAATTAGGCTTAAACTGCATTGACTGTCTACAACATATGTGTACTAGTATGAGATTTGTATCCATGATGCTTGCAATGTTACATAGTTTTAACTCTATAAATAATTTAACATTGTACTCCAAATCGTGTGTATTCAGATTCACATGTATTGTCCAAATTTCATAAGCTTTGATATTTTTTCAAAAATAACCTCGTTCGTGTGTTGAGTAGGTCAACAATCATAGTGCTCTACAATATTTTTTACCCGAGTGCTTATGTTTTTTTGTTTTGCTTGTGTGCACATTCTCTCATTTTGTTTTTCTCGTGACAGGTTCGTTCATCTCCGACCCTTTCAATAATATCAAAATTGGAGATTTGAGTGTTTATGAGCTAATTTTATACTAAGTAGTTAATCCTATGCTATGTCCCCTAGGGGAAGATCACAAGTAGGGACACATTTAGGGGGAGCACACGTATATGGGGAACACACATGTAGGGGGAGTTGTATGTTATCTTGATTATTAAACTGTTATAGTTCAGGCATTTTGATTGGATTATACTATACCATACTGTTAATATTTTATATCTCATGAACAAAATTTGATATTATCAAAAAGGGGAGTTCTTTGGAACCTATGGTCCGCATCTCTTTAGTTTGATAATATCAAATCCAGTGTTGTATTTGATCATACATGTGTTGGGTATAGTGTACAGGTTTATAGGTATAAAAGAACTAGAGAATCAATCTCTAAGACTTACCCTAGAGTGCTAGAGCTACCTTCTATGCTATCTTGGAATTAATTTTGCACAAGCTCTCGATGACCTACCTCAAGGAGTTAGCTCTACCGCTGTCACAAGCTTGGCTTGATGACCATTCAATTGCACTGAAAAGGAAATTGTTGAGAAAAACCTACTCTAGTAGCTAGCCACTTACCGTGCCGCAGTATAAAAAAGAAAAAAGAATATTTTAGGAATTTTTTCCAAAATTACTGGACAACTGACAACACCGTATGAAGGGACCTACCGCAGGGTGCTAGCCCTACAGCTAGTGGTAGCATATTTTTAGAAACAAGTATAAAGGCGCGTGTTTCTTTTCCTGGAGATGAGGAGGATATTCATTCTAGGGTTCTTCTAGCATCTCTGAGTGGACGAATCTTCATCTCTATTTTAGGACAAGCAATATTTATGTATCCTGCTTTTGATCGAGGAACTCTGAATGATGGAGACTTTGATGACAATCCATCAGTTGATCGACTATAAGTGGAATGATATTCAAGGGCATTGGTCATGCACCGTCCTAAGGAAGAGTTCTACTTTTGAGGGATAAATAATCTTAAACTCTTTACGTTTCATCTGTATTTTCATTTTTTCTATCTATTTTTTGAGTAAGGGAAATAAACATAGGAGGTCATCAGATTCCTGTGAGGAAACTGCAGGAAATCATCCTAGGAGGACATCTAGATCTGGGAGACCTAGTGGGTCTCGAAGATCCTTCCGTGGAGGAAGTTCATGAGCCGGCTCGTCAATCTTCTTGGGAAGAAGAGCGAGATCCAACTAGTCCTGGGAGGGACGGTATAGAAAACAAATCAATATTGTACTCATCGCCTTCAATGTCCGGCATCACGAAGATCAAGTTTTATTTTTATAAAACCCTGAAGAATTTTGGATAAAATTATATTTTTCTTTATTTTATCTGACATTCGTGGGTGTATGTTTCTAGGGTTTTGACTGTTGTGGATAAAATTAGAAATCAAAGTTTTTACTAAGAAAATCGATCTCTTTGTCCTACCGCCCGACGCTAGCCTTACCGCCCGCGATAGCTTCCAGAACTCATTATCTCAATAAACATAGTTTTAATTATTAACTATTTTAAAAAAACATATTCACCCCAAACTCTAAGGTTAGCCACCCAATCAACAGGAGTGCCTTGAGTGCACTATACTTGTGTTAATGACCCTTGGAACTATAGTTCTTAATTTGAGTAAAGATAACAGGTGAGAGGGAACGAGGAAATAGGTGCGCTCTCTCGAACCCGCCTTTGAGTGTGTGTTATGAGTCCCCACTTTTACTACATTCGAGTAAACGGGTCAAGTAGGCATGCCTTTCACATTTTATATGATTATTGTAGGTTTTATCCTTCTATTACTATGATTGAGGGTGTGGGGTAAACTATACCTTTGTCACTTATAATAGTGAAGCTATGTATCTTGAGATGAAAAGGATGTGCGAGTATTACGTGGCATATACATAGCAAAAAAACTCCATCGAGAGTTATGTTGTGGTCTTTGGTTGCTCAATGTAGGATCTACTACTACGACCCATGATGCTTTGTTAAATGCCTCCTTGAGTGTGGTTTTTTGGTCTTTGCTTATTATGGTTTCAATAGCCTAGGGCATGCTAGTCCTATACAAGTAATATAATACATGAGTAGAACAAGTACTCTAGCAATGATGTGTAGATAATGTGACGACCCAGGCCCGGATCCCATCGGGACCACGTTTAACAAGGGAGACCCTGCGGTACCCAGCTTGCATCTTCCGGGCTACAGCCCAAGCACTCAACCCCTGTCCTTCTACAGGCAAGTTATTGGTGGCCAAAAAATACCATTTGATGAGCTAAACTCTCTGGATAAGAGTGCAATACGGGGACTTCCTAGGAGGTCACCCATTGCAGTACTACTCCACCCCGAGCATGCTTAACTACGCAGTTTTCCAACTTCTCATCACCAATTGAGCTACAGAGTCGTTGGGGTGCTTGGGCTACATCCCGTTAATGGTCTGTGTAAGGCCTAGTGGAAATTTGAGTACACGAAAGGTGGAATGGGACATTGCAGATATTCCCCCCTTTACAATAGAGCTTAAAGTAGAAACATGCTTGATTATTGTGACACATATTTGCTGCAGTATTTTATTTGTGTTAGAGTTTGGCGGTTTGATGTTCTAGTCTCTACGACTTGTAGTTCAGGCAGTCAGGCGTATTGTCCAGGCAGTCAGATTGTGTTGCGGTTTTGTTAGTGGAAGCAGTTATGTATGGCATCTATCTCCATCGTCTGTCTATTTAGAAGTGTTGCGGTTTGGAGACTTGCAGTAGCAGCAGCCTGATGGTTAGTCGTAGCAGCAGTCTAGACACTTGCAGTAGCAGCGGTCTGGAGACTTGACATAGTAGTGACCTGTTGGTTAGCCGCTCCACGGACTGAAGGCTTTCCGTAGCAGTAGTGATGGGAGTCCGGTATTGATGTCTGGAGGCAACCCGTAGTTGCGGTCTATCGGCTAGTAACAGCGGTCTAGCGATCTTCAGTGGTGGTTTGGCAGCTTATCTCTTTTACTGCTAGGTGATCAGTAGCTTGGTACAGTGTTGCGGTTTGATAGTGTCAAATCGCATAAACCGCGCAGATTATATTTAGTATAAGTTCTCTTGATGTATTTTCTCATCACCCCCATTTTCTATAAATAAGGGGGCATACCTATGTATTGTTTATCTTTTTGGAGCAGTAAAATTTGCGTTTATTTAGCTCTTTTTTTACATGAATCAGTGCTAATCAGTCCTTTGCTCCATTTTTACTTGCAGTTTTCTTTTCTAACTGCTTTTGGTCTTCTTCCATTATTCTTATGTTTGCAGGGTTTCTCTTAACCCCCTGCCCTACCTTTCTTGTCGCCTTGTTTATGAATTGTACCTTTACATTCTTTTTTGTTCGCGGGGATTCGTTGGTGTTCGCCCGACTTATTATCTCTGAGCTCCTTTGTGTTGGTTCTCTTCTCGCATGGGTTATGTACTCAGCTCTTATGGTCTCTTCTCTGTTTTCTCCTTTTTGGTGGCAGGTCCTCTTTCTTCCATCTTTACCGGCTTCTAACTCAACCGTGCAGTTTGAAACTCTTCCGGTTTTCTTATCTTGGTCATGGTCTTTCTGCAACTTGTCTGTCGAACTGTTTGTTCGCCAATTCTATTTCGGCTTGCGCATTTTTTGTTTGCGCGATCTCTTTTTGGCTCTTTTGATGATTTGTGTCTAACCGTGTGATTAGTCTTTTTTGTACCAAGTTTCATTCTCCTTAAGGTTGTTTTCTTTTGTCTCCTCTACAACTCGTGCTCTTTTGCCCTCTTCTGATAAGTGGCTTATTGAATCTGGTGCCACTTGTCACATGACTGACAATTCTCATTTGTTCTCCTACTTGAACAACTAGAAATTGGTATCTCCTGTCGTTATTGCAGAGGGAACTTTTTGAAGGATGGTAGAAGCTTTACCACTTGAGGGGATAAATCAATTTAACTCTAGAGGGGGGGGGGGGGTGAATAGAGTATTTTAAAAACTTAATTTTTTTTATAATAGAATTAAAAATAGTAATATATATATTTCTTAAGAGAGTGCAGGAAAGAAAAACTAACTAACACAGCACACAACACGCATCAATAAGATAATAGTAAGCAACCAGACGACACAAGAAATTTATAGTGGTTCCCCTAAACTTGGGTAGATCCACTCTTCTACCATCCTGGTAGGAATACACTATAGGTTTTTGATCAGGTGCCCTATCACCAACAGGTTTTTTCTCAGGTGCCTTGTCACCACAAGATCTATTTGAACGGAGATCTCATAACCCTTTAGGCTTTTGATCATGTGCCCAAAAACCAAGCTAAGTATTTTGTTAAGGAGACTTAAAAACCAGGTGGTTAACTTTTGAATGGAGTTAAAACCCTGTGTATAGTGGGGAAAAAGAAAATTGATGTTGTCTTCTCTTTCTTAAAAACAACTGAGAGGACTAGTGGGTTTGATCTTGTCAAAGCTCCCCCTGAGAAGTTGAATGGTTCAGGAAGATGACAGCTTTGCACAGGTTGTAGGCCTTCAAATTACTTGAGAATCTTCAGAAGCTTTCTGGACTGATATTGAATAGTTTTCTCTTGAAAGCTCTGAATTTGATGACGAAGAACTCTTTGAGATTCTCTGTAAGACTTGTATCAGTTGTTGTGTCTCAGTGAAATCTCTAAGTCTATTCTCTTCCTTATTATCTGTTCTTCTGAAAATAGTCCTTTTATATTCCTTTTAGAAAAAGAAAAGCATTTTAATTTAATTGTGTCCTTGAATTAATGCTGGAATCCTGGGACTTGAACAACTGGAAATAGTCTTAAATGCATTTCCTCAACTGTCTTAGTAAATAAGTCAAGTAATTACTCTAGGAAATCCATAATTAATGTTGCCAAGCAACAACTATATTCATGAGAATATGAACATTAATTATCAGAGAATTACTACCTTAGAATAATCCAAACTGAAAATAACCTAATAGAAAATGCCAAACTAATAGAAATCGTCGAGCTCAGAATAGATTTTGTCGATCTGAACTCCAAGTTCATCGAGCTGAGAAATTGTCTTCGTCGAGTTGAGATCAGAGAAAGTTGATCTAGAAAAATAAACTGTCAAATTTGGGCTCCAAGTTTATCGAGCAGAGATAGAAGTTCGTCGAGCTGAGAACTTGAGAGAAGAGGAAGATCGTCGACCTGAGCTCTAAGTTCATCGAGCAAAACTCAGAGTAGGGACTCTGAGTTCGTCGATCTGCGATTGATGATCGTCGAGCTGAGTTCCAAGAACTTCAAACTGATTCTTTGAACTCTTAATGACTGTAATTCTTCTAATTGTGGATCTTTGATTTCTTCTGAGGTATGGATCAAAGATTGACTAACCAGTCAGACTGACCTACACCTTAGAACAAATAAAATGACCCTATGCTATACATGAAGGGTCAACAATCAAAGAGTGAACCTAGCCCAAATCCAAACTAGGGATCCAACATTCTCCCCCTATTTGGGTGAGGTCACTAAGAACAACAGAAAAGGGAAAATCACAAAGCATAAAAGATATCTTGCAGAATTTAAAATTGTTCAGCAGTTATTAAAACAGTGCCTTGTGAAGTAACAAATAATAAATAATAATTCTAATCAAAATATATAAAGAGAATTGTCCAGCCATTCTTGGAGTTCTTCTTCTGCTCATCTGAGGCAGGTCTGGTGAAGATAATTTCCCTTTTGGGATCTACAGCTTCCTGTTTAGTCATCTTTATATCACTGGCTCCAAGGATTGTCACAGATGAAGCTCTTGGGTCAACAACTTCTAGACGTAAAGACATATAAGATTCAGCATTAAAGAGATTATGTACTTGGTACTTGTCTAACTCCTTCTTTCTATAAAAGGACATAGTAGTATACTGTGACTTGCCTTACCGTACTTCTTTGCTTTTCTGATCTGAGAAAGAGCTATCAATTCTTGAAATCTGGCCATCCTGAAGTTGGGGTCCATTTCTGGATCACAAACTGGAGAAATTGGCCTTTTAGGAGATGCTTTATCAGGTTGATCATCTTCAGATATTTTTTATTGCCTGCTTTTCTTCTGGTATTACTGTTGTTGCCTGTTGCTGCTATAGTGGTATTGTTGCTGCATGCTATAGGAGGGCTTGGACTACTGAGAAGATGTAGATTTCTGAACTTGACCAATACTTACAGAAGAACATACTGTAGGAGGAGGAGGAGGAGGAGGACCTCTCGTGAGATTAGGATGTGGAGAGTACCTCCTGCTCTTCTTCTTGGATTTTTGCTCATTCTTGGAATACCTCATCCAGTTTGGGGTATCTGGAGTGAGTGTAATATTATGCAGGATATAGTATGGAATATCAGCAGAAGGATTTGGCTTAGGAACAGCCTTTGGAGGAGCAATTTTAGCAGGAGCCTTTATTTTCTTTGAACTTTTATTATCAGAGTCATCTGACTCATTATCAACATCATCATCTTGAGAAGAATTTTCAGGATTGTCATAAAGAGCATCCAGTTGGTTTAGCAAATCAGCTGAGATTCTAGGAATCTGCGGCTGTGCTAGGCTTGTAGGCTCTACACAAATTTTTGTAGCAGTCTGAATATTTCCTGCTTCTTCTTCCATGTCAGCAAACTAAATGTCATCCAGATCTAGCATAGGAGATTCACACAAGCCAAAGATTGGTGGAGAGAATTCCTTGTGCTCAGAAGCTGGCTCAGCAATATTTTCAACAGTAAAACTTGCCTTTAGTTGTTCTACAACTTCAGAACTTATTGGAGCAGAATAAACTACAATAGCTTTAGAATATTGTGTAACAAAACTAGCTAAAATATTTTTGTAAGCAGAATTGAAAGAATCTAATAAAGAATCTAGATCAGCTGTGGGATTTATAATGAAATCACCAACAGTGATTATTTCTACAAATGTATCCGCCATGTCAGTATCAGAATCAACTAAATCTATTATTTCAGTTAGAGGGGCTGCATCTGTTGAATCATCAAATATTTCATAACCTGATGATGCTGATGATACTGCAGGAGGAGGAACTAGAGCTTCTTCATAGAACATCTCCCACTGGCTGGGTTAAGAGGGTCCTGAAGCCAGTCTTCCAGAAGAAGGAATAGAAAAGAGAGGAGCAATTCTGGTAGAGAGAAATAATGGAAGCAGAGAGAGGAGTAATTGTATTTGCTATTAGTTGCT
This sequence comes from Platanthera guangdongensis, assembly GCA_039583875.1. Taxonomy (NCBI): domain Eukaryota; kingdom Viridiplantae; phylum Streptophyta; class Magnoliopsida; order Asparagales; family Orchidaceae; genus Platanthera; species Platanthera guangdongensis. The sequence continues at coordinate 95,006,557 of CM077167.1, forward strand.
CAAGAGTGGGAGAGATGAAAGAAAGAAGATCATAGGCAATGTCAGAGAAATTGAGGTAGAGAGGTTCATGAGCAGAGGTGGTATAAGGGGTGTGATGTCCACAGTTTGAACACACAGATATGGCAGGAGAGAAGTCTGTGGGGGTGTATTCTGGAAATGTGGAAGGAGGTTTCGATGGAATTTCAGTGGTAGAAGTAGGAACTGTGGTAGTGGGTGTGGATGTGGGTTCCTGAACTGGAGAGTGATGTGGAGATGGTTGAGGAGGAGATAATTGATTGAAAGTAGGCTGTGAGGAGGTAGATGGAATGTTAGATACATGAGTTTGAGATGGAGATTGAGGAGGTGGAGATGTAATATCCTCATGAATGATGGTGGGAGAATGTGGAGGTGATGGTTGAGGAAGCGGTGAAAGTGGTTGTTGTTGTTGTTGAGGAGGTGAAGGAATGCTGGTGGATGGAGGTATTTCTTCTAGAGGTGGTGGAGAGGCTATAACTTCCCTTGTGTTCTTAGAAGTCTTGGAGGAAGAGGAGTCCCTGGAGGGCTTTGGAATGGTCTTCTCTCATCTGCCAAATAAGGTAGAGGTGATCCTCTTTGAGGCATTTATGAATATTGGCTGGGAAACAAATAATTCTGGTGCCTTTTCCTGTAGGAAGATTCCTAGAATCCTCCCAAAACACATCTCTTTCTTAGTATTTTTCTTCTTTATCAACTCAAACAAAATATTTCACCACTTAACTGATTTTTTATCTATCAGAGTACACATCACCAGAAACTGGTGTTTGGTTATATAATCATGGGCTGCATGTTTGACAAGCAAAACCTTGCCAACAATGTCTGCCAGAAACTTATATTGAACAGATATATTCTTCTTCAGAAGTTTATTAGGGTTTCCTTCAGAGTGACCCATTATACTCAGCATATTCTCATATTTAGCATTATCTAATTCAATTTCTTCTTCTCCAGCAGCCAAATCAAAAATCTCAGTTAAAACTTCAGGAGTTAAAGTGACCTGATTGCCGCCGATGGTGTCTGTCATAGTATTTGCATCAGGAGCCATTGAAGTAAAAACCCATTATCTGATTTCATTTACTGGTATCTTGATCCTTGTTGCCATGAATTTCTTTATATGCTGTTCTTCACACAACTTGAGAATGTCTATGAAGTTTTGATCAGTGTGGGAGAAGGAATCAAAATCGATGTTGAAGCCAGTATCGAACGTCATGCTTGAGAGGTAGAGCGCCGGAAGCACCATAGGTTTTCCTGCAAAATCAAAAGATAGAGTAAGAGCAAGAGAACAGAAAGTGTGGGATAGATCACGACGAAAACCTAGTTATAAGGTTTTCAGAATATGAAGCGTCGGGCTCTGTCCTGCGAAAAATAAGCAATCTTCGTTCTTAGGTCGACAAAAAAAATAAATTTTCATGAAGACATAATATCATCGATCTCAGTCAGAAGAGGCGAAAACTTTTCGTCGTTCTCAGGTCGACGAAAATTTTTTTCAAGTAAAATCATCGATCTCTGCTCAACAAAAAGAACTTTACGCAGAGTGTTCTTCGATCTCAGGTCGACAAAAAATCTCAAGAACAGTTCTCAGATCGTCGATCTCCGTTAGACGAAATGTGATCAAATCTTCGACCATAGACAAAAAGAATAGATGTTTCTTCTCATCTAAAGGTTTAGTGAAGATATCTGCTCTTTGCAAATTAGTAGAGATAAAGACAAGATTAATTTTCTTTTTGTCCACACAATCTCTAAGGAAATGATGTCTAATTTCTATATTCTTGGTCCTAATATGATGAACTGGATTTTATGCAATAGAAATTACACTTGTACTATCATAAAATATAGTTGAATTATTTAAGTTGAGACCATAATCCAGCAAATAATTTTGTATCCACAAAATTTGTGAACAACAGCTGCCAGCTACAATGTATTCAGCTTCTGCAGTTGAAGTTGACAAAGAGGTTTGCTTCTTACAAAACCAGGAAACAATTCTATCACCAAGAAACTAGAAAGTTCCTGATGTGCTCTTTCTGTCCACCCTACATCCAGCATAGTCGGCATCAGAAAATCCAGTTAAATCAAGTTCTGACTCCGATGGATATAGGAGTCCTAAATTTGGACAACCCTTTATATATCTTAAAATCTTTTTTAATAAAATATTGTGAGATTCTTTAGGATTCACTTAGAACCTAGCACAAATACATGTGGCAAACATTATGTCAGGCCTACTTGTGAGATATAATAGAGACCCAACAATAGCCGTATAAGTTTTCTGATCAACAGGCTTACCATGTTCATCAGAATCAATCACAACATTAACAGCCATAGGTGTTTTTATTGCTGAAGCATCACAGATCCCAAACCTTTTAATAAGCTCCTTAGCATACTTGGATTGGGAGATGAAGATATCACCAGGTGATTGCTTCACTTGGACACCAAGGAAGTATGAAAGTTCACCCATGCTACTCATCTCAAACTTTGAATGCATTAGATCAGATAATCTTTTGCATAGTTTGGGATCAGTAGAGCCAAAAATAATATCATCTACATATATTTGAACTAACAAAATTTTATTTTTATGATGCCTGATAAAAATAGTCCTATCTACTATGCCCCTAGAAAACTTATGCTCTAAAAGAAAGCTAGCTAAGGTCTCATACCAAGCTCTTGAAGTTTGCTTTAAACAATAGAGAGCTTTATACAATCTAAAGACATAAGAAGGATGTGTTGGAGAGATAAAACCTTGGGTTTGCTCCACATACACTTCCTCTTTTAATTCTCCATTTAGGAAAGCACTCTTTACATCCATCTGGTAGACTTTGAATCTTTTATAGGCTGCAAAGGCTAAGAAAATCCTTATATCCTCAAGCCTTGCAATATGTACAAAGGTATGATCAAATTAAATTCCATCCACCTACGAGTCGCCTTGAACTACTAGCCTTGCTTTATTCCTTATAATATTCCCTTCAGCATCCACTTTGTTTCTGAAGATCCATTTGGTTCCAATGACTGGATAGTCTTTGGGTCTAGAAACCAAATCCTAAACTCTGCACCTCTCCAACTGATTGAGCTCCTCTTGCATTGCAATGATCCACTGGGGATCTTGCTCTCTATCTTTGACGGAGTGGGGTTCAAGTTGAGAAATGAAACAGGCTTGCATCATATCATTGTTGAGTTGATGTCTTGTTTGCACACCAACTGAATTGTCTCCAATCACTTGAGATATCAGGTGATCTCTAAGTGTGACAAGATCAGTGAGAGGAGTTGGTTGAGCAACAACTTGTGGTATTAATTCCTCTTGTGGAATTATATTAGCTGTTGGAGGAAGTTCAGCAACTTCCAAACTTTCTTCTTCACTTTCTTCTTCAACTTGTGGAGAAGGATGTGATGGAACCTCTTGGGTGAGTTTTAGATCATCCAATCTCTCACACAAGTGAGGTACCTGCAAAATGTTATTTGTAGAAACTTCTTTCTCCTTATAAAACATGTTAGCCTCTTCAAATGTAACATGAACAGATTCCTCAATTTTTAAAGTGAAATTATTAAACAGCCTATAAGCTTTGCTGACTTAGGAATATCATAGAAAAATTCCCTCTACAACTTTTGCCTCAAACTTTGTAGAATATTTCTTGTCATTATTGGGAATAAAACATAGGCATCCAAATACTTTAAAATAGGTAATTTTAGGTTTCATCCCTTTAAGTAACTCATAAGGAGTTTTATTCGTAATCTTGTGTATCAGACTTCTATTCAGTACATAGTTTGTTGTGCTCACAACCTCTGCCCAAAAAGATGGGGGCATGTAAGCATCTGCAAGTAATGTCCCTGCAGATTCAATTAGGGTTCTATTTTTTCTTTATGTAACCGCATTTTGTTGAGGAGTTTTAGGAGCTGAGAAGCAGTGCCAGATACCCTCCTTCTCATAAAACTCTTGCATAAGAGGAGACTCAAACTCAGTACCATGATCATTTCTGATCAAAGAAACTGGAGTAGAGTACTCAATCTGTATGTTCTTTAAAAATCTTTAAGAACCTTAAAATTATCTGACTTAGATCCCAGAAAGAATACCCAAGTGAATCTTGAGAAATCATCTACAATCACTAAAGTATAAGATTTCTCTCCTGGACTATGTACAACAATAGGGCCAAAAGGTCCATATGTAGCAAATATAATATCTTAGGTGAGTCACTTTTATTTACAGATTTAAAGCTATTTTTTGTTTGCTTGCCTAACTGACAAGCCTTGTAGAGGCCTTCCTTCTTATAGGGGCTAGAGGGCAATCCTCTAACAAGGTTGTCCCGAGATAACTTAGCAATATTTTTAAGATTCACATGTCCTAATCTCTTATGCAAAAGTTCATTTTGATTGTTAACCTGATTAAATAAACGAAGTTCTGAACATGCTGATTAAAAATTTACTACATATATATTGTCGTGTCTAAGTCCAGTTAAAATAGGTTTGTTTTGTTTACAAGAAATAATACAGGAAGATGAGTTAAATGATACCTGATAACCTTCATCACATAATTGACTTATGGATATTAGGTTATGCTTTAAGTCACTCACATAGACAAATTTTTTGAAGGTGACTGCTCCAACTTTAACATCTCCATAGCCATTAGTTTGGCCACATTTGGAGTAATCAAAGATCACCTTTGGACCTAGCTTGGACTTGTAGTTTGTTAGATTGTCCTTACATCCAGTCATATGCTTTGAGAATCCACTGTCCAGATATCATTGTTGATTAAAGACTGGACAGTCCTTCACCTACATAGAAAGAAGTTAGGTATTCTAACCCCACGTCACCATAGGTCCTTATTTATTTTAATAAGAGAAACTGGAAATAACAAAAAATTCTGGTTGATTTTTATATCCTAAAGGATGATATCTTCTAGGTGGTATTTCCCATTGAGTAAAAGGATTAGTAGATTCTCTTAATTGATTGAAGTTTCTACGAGAGTTATAGTTTTTATTAAACCTGACAGGGTTCGATGAATTATTATAAGTTCATCGATCTGCGTTCGACGAATAGGGATGAGTTCGTCAAACTGTGCTCAGAGAATGAACATAATCATTTTCTGTGCCCCAAGTTCGTCGATCGCTACTCGAAGAACCATATACAGTTCGTCGATCACAGTAATACGAATTATTGTAGTTATAATTGGCGTTCATAGATCGTCGATCTTGGTTCCACGAACTATACACATTTCGTAGATCTGAGTTTGACGAAATCTGTTGAATATAGTTTTTATTCAGATTCGTATTATTTGTCTTCTTATTTATAGATTTCTGAGATACATTTGGTTTAGTAGTCTCTCCCATTTTCTCTTTGCCTTTTTCAGAGATAACTTTAATTGGTGTTGAAAGAATATTTTTCTTTAATATGGGGGGTAAGCTTGATGAAGCATCTAAGCTCGGCTTGTCATTTAATTTGGAATTAACTGTGCTTGTGATGTTCATCAGGTTAAGGCTTCTCCCATTGAGAGATTCCACAAGTTGCTTTGCCTCACATAATTCAATTTTTAGTGAAATGATTTGTTCATTAGCAAAGTCTAAATCATTTTTCAGATTGATATTTTTAGCAGATATGTTATCAAATTCAAACTGTATATCTCTAAGAATTTTTATTTCCTTCTCTGACTTGATTAAATCATTGCACAAGGATTTAAATTCAATTTTAAAATCTTCTGAATTGAAATCAAATGAAGAGATTACCTGATCTTCTTCAGATTCAGATTTCTCTTCTGATTCTTCGGCTTGTTCCTCAGCATCAAATTTGTTGTTGGAGGCATTAATAAACAAAAGGCAAACTTCTCTTGCCTTTGTTTCCTCTTCATATTCACTAGAGTTGGAATATGGTGATTCTTCATCTGTGTCACTCCAGGTCTCAGCAATGAAGCCTTTCTCCTTTCTCTTGTGTTTGCTGGAGGAGTGCTTGCTTGATTGCCTTTTATTCTCCTTTTATTTTCTTCTATCTTTCTTCTGTGTCTCTGGTTATTCAGGTAGAATGTGCACAGGTTTTCTGCAACCAAAACAAACAATCTCTGTGGTAGGAGTTTTGTCATATCTTGGCTTGTCATCATTCTTGGATGACCTTCTTCTAAAGTTTCTCTTGGCCATTTTATAGAATCTTTTAGCCAACAAGCTCAGTAGTTCATCATTAGCTGGAAGTGTAACAACCTGATCCGTTCATATAATATATACTAGAAGGTACGGTCGGGTCCCCACATCATATACCACAAAACAGACGATGAAGCTACAGAGTGATACGAGAGCAGCGCAACGCACCTAACACATTGCATTCTAGCGGAAGCCTATAACACTACACTTGAACTCCTCACTTGAATGTCCAACATATAAAAATTCCACATTTTATATTTCATAGGAATGTCTTACAAAACACATAAAGAGTTGGCCTTATGGCCTTACAGGGCTTTCAAACAGTGGCATTCTACGGGTATTTTCCTGGACTACCACACCAGTACTTCCTGCTACTTCCCTTCAGAGGTCTAACCCGTCAACTCCTAAACTACACGTTTATCACTGAGTCATCTCCAGTTTGTATGCAACATCACCAATCCAGACCAACCTACCGGATGAGCTTCACACAGCATGCCTATTCCGTACTCCAATTCCAGATCTAATTGCCAACGAAGGGGATTCCATGAATCAACCCAACGACTCCCGAAATCAGCCACCTTTTAGTGGGGGAATCACATACATATGCCAAAAAGGAATCCTTCACATGACTAGGAAGAAAGGTCGTTACCCTTGAAGACCTCTTCGGTGCCATGAGCTCTTAATTGGCTAGGAAGATCTGCAACAGCTTTTCCTCCGCAACGCCGGCCTCGAATCTCTCGTCGGAAAACCGCAGCAGCACCTCTGACCAGCCCTTTTCCTCCTCCTCCTTCTTCCTCTCCCTTTCTCTCACTAGGAATGTAGAAAGAGAAGACCATATGAAAAATGAGATTTCCCTTCTCATCCACGGGCTTAAGGAAATAGGGAGGCAGCTCAGCCATTGGATCCCAGCTGAAGGAACGGATGGCCACGATTTTTCCACAAAAGCATAAATTTGCCTGACACGGCCTGTGACACGCCTGTGTCCCAGGTCATGTGCCTCAAGAGGCACTCATCTGACTTATCCAATCAAGTGATACGCCCATGTAACATGCCTGTGTCACGTGCCGTATCACCCGACACGTCTTCAGACACACCTGTGTTTATGGCTGTGTTCATCAGGATGAAAAAGTCTCAAAATCACCCGAGACTCACATGGCCTGTGACACGCCCGCATCTTAGGCCGTGTGCCCATACACGACACTAAACATGCCCCAGCTCAAATTCGTCGGGCTGAGTTCGTGGACCGCGCTGGCACGCCCTGTGACACGCCCGTGTCACAGGCCGTGTCCTAAGCACTCGACGATCGTCGATATAATTTTGTCGACCACTCATCGACTGTTCCTCCCGAACACTCGTCGAACACAGGACACTCCATGGGACATGCCCGTGTCCCAGGCCGTGTCACCCCAAAACTGAGCCTGCTGAAAAATGGGCTGTTATTACCCTCCCCTCCTACAAGAAATTTTGTCCTCGAAATTAGTATACAGGAAGAGAACCAGCAACCAAAAAGTTATAACATCAAAAGATCTTGTTACAACAAAATTTGCACCAAGCAATTGCTACAAAAATAGCTCGGGAAACTCCGCTCGCATGGTCTGCTCTCGCTCCCATATAAGCTCCTCATGGGCGCAATTGTCCCATCGGACTTTAACCGTCCCGACCATCTTGTTCCACAACTGTTTTCGGCTCAATCCTCGATCTGCATGGGTCTAACCCTCGCTATTAGCCCATACTCCACCGGCACATGATCATTCGTGATCACTTGAGCTGGATCTTTAATGACCTTCCGAAGCACCGAGATGTGAAACACATCATGTAGTCCACCCAAGTCTGCCAAAAGTGCTAGCCGATACGCAGCTTCTTCGATTCGCTCAACTACTTCAAATGGACCCAAATATCTTGGACTCAACATTTTCAAACGTCGAATCTTGGATACACCTTTGAAGGGCTTGATCTTCAAGTAGTCCCAATCACCTACCGCGAACTCCACGTTCCGGTGCTTGGCGTTGTAGTACTTCGCTTGACGATCTTGGGCTATGAGTAGCTTCTCCCGAATAGCACGAATGGTTGAGTTTGCTTCATCGACTTCATTATGATTATAAACTCTAGCTTCGCCCGCTTCTACCCAAGCCAAGGGAGTACGCCAATTCCTTCCATATAGATCTTCATACGGTGTCATCCCGATGCACGCCCGGTAGTTGTTATTGTAAGCAAACTCCACCATGTAGAGATGATCTTCCCATCTCTTTCCAAAGTCTAGGGCGCACATGTGGAGCATGTCCTCCATCATTCTGTTGGTTCGTTCAGTTTGGCCATCCATTTGGGGATGAAAGGCCGTACTGAAAGTCAACTTCGTGCCCAACAGCTGGTGAACTAGCATCCAATCCTTTAATGTGAATCGCCCATCTCGATCACTCACGATGCTCTAAGGAACACCATGGATCCGTACAATCTGTTCCACATACAATTTTGCCAAAGTTTCCACCGAATCATCTCGTCTGTTCGGTAGGAAATGTGCCACTTTTGTTAGTCGATCAACAATCACCCAAATGGAATCGTTCCCTCGCTGAGATCTCGGCAACCCGTGCACGAAATCCATAGAAATATCATCAAATTTCCACTCTGGAATCGGCAATGGCTTCAAATAACCGCCCGGTTTCTGGCATTTCGCCTTCACCATAGAACAGGTTTGGCATTTGGCCAAATAAAGAACAACATCTTTCTTTAGCCCTGGCCACCAAAATAGCTTTTTCATATCCTTGAACATCTTCGTGCTCCCTGGGTGGATTGAGTACGTCGTATAATGTGCTTCATACATCATTTCTTCCCTTAATTTACCCACATTTGGGATGCATAAAGGGTCTTCTTTCCGCAAAAGATCGTCATTCCAGGAGAACTTTCCTTCTGGCCCATCTTTCGCAAAATGTAGGAGACCTTCATCCAACTCCGTTGCCCGTCAAACTCGGTCCGCAAGGTCACATTGCACCTCCGTCCAGTTCAAACATTCATTGGCAGTGACATTCTTGTCAACACAAGAAATCTCTAACGCTTCCAGCTCTTGGATGAGACGTTCATCATGCCTTTGCAACCAAGCTGCTCTTGTCGGAGTCCGCCGACTCAAGGCATCCGTGACAACATTCCCCTTTCCGGGAGTATAGTGAATCTCAAAGGTGTAGTCCCCGAGGAACTCCAACCACTATCGTTGTCGCATATTCAAGTCCTTCTGCTCCAATATGTACTTCAGGCTCTTGTGATCTGTATAGATCTCCACCTTCACATCATAAAGATAGTGTCGCCATAACTTTAGTGCAAAGATCATCGCTGCCAACTCAAGATCATGGACGGGATAGTTCCGCTGGTGCACTTTCAGCTGGTGAGAGCCATAAGTAATCACCTTTCCATTTTGCAGAAGCACGCAGCCTAAGCCTCTCCCTGAGGAATCACTGTAGATTACAAATCCATCGGTACCACATGGCGATGACAACACCGGCGCCATGGTCAACTGAATCTTCAGCTCTTCAAAATCTCGCGCGCACTCTGGCGACCAAACGAACTTCTGTTATTTTCGCGTCAACGTGGTTACCGGCAAAGCGATCCGTGAGAATTTTTCAACAAATCTTCGGTAGTAGCCTACTAGTCCAAGGAAGCTCCTGACCTCGGCCATTGAAGACAGCACCCGCCACTCTTGTATGGCCCTTATCTTCGCTGGATCCACAGCTATGCCCACTCCACTCACCACATGGCCCAGAAACGCCACCGACGATAGCCAAAACTCGCACCTCAAGAACTTCGCATAGAGCTGATTCTGCCTCAATGTATTCAACACCCACCGCAAATACTTCTCATGATCGACTTCCGATCTCGAGTATAGCAGGATATCATCAATGAACACTATCACGAACAGATCTAGGTACTCGTGGAATATTCGGTGCATCAAGTCCATAAATACTGAGGGTGTATTGCACAGCCCAAACGGCATAACCGTGAACTCGTAGTGCTCATGCCTTGTTCCAAATGTGGTTTTGGGAATGTCTTCTTCCCGGATTCTCAACTGGTAATAACCAGATTTCAAGTCCAACTTCGAGTAGACGGACGATCCCACTAGCTGATCAAACAGCTCATCAATCCGCGGAATCGGATATTTATTCTTCTCGGTCAGCTTATTCAATTCGCGGTAATCAATACATAACTGCAAGCCACCATCTTTCTTTTTCACAAAAAGTATAGGGGCTCTCCAAGGAGACATGCTTGGGCGTATATAACCGTGCTCCATCAATTCCTGTAGTTGGACTTTCAACTCTACCATTTCCTTAGGCGCAACGTGATATGGCGAGAGGGGCACAGGTTTCGCACCTGCCACCAACTCGATTGTGAAGTCAATCTCTCGCTGGGGTGGTAGCCTAGGGAGATTCTTGGGAAATACATCTGCAAATTCCGACACAATCGGAACATCACCCACACTGGTTGTATGCTCAACAGCCTGAATCAAGGCGAAGTAGCACTCCGCACCCTTCCAAACAGCCTTCAAGACTTGGAGTGTAGACAACAATGTCCCACCCACTCCTCGCATACCCGCGAACTTTGTCTCCTGTTCGGTATTCTGGCCCAACGTGATCTCTTTGGACTGGCAATCAATCAAGGCATGCTGCTCCGCAAGCCAATCCATACCAAATATCACGTCGAATTCCGATATCGGCAATACAGATGCAGTCAAACTGAAATCCCGACTTCCTATTTGGACTGCCACATCGCAAGCTTGATCTGCAAGCATTCAATAGCCATTCGACAACACCACTCTGACGCCATCTGTCTTTGCACGACTAGGTATCCCAAGCCGCGGTATAAACGCACGCGACAGAAAAGAATGCGACGCACCTGTGTCAAACAGTGCTCGCGCCAGCGTGTCCCAAATCATCACAAAACCTGTGACAATCACGTCACACACACAAGCCGCATCCACATAGGAATTAAGCAAAACATACAAGCAATATAATACTCAAACACTAAACTCGTACCTGTTACAACGTCACTCTGCTTGATGGCCTCCTACAGGCCAAGATTGTAGACCCGAGGCTGCGCCTGAGAGGCAGACGATTCCACCACCGCCTTTCCTTTTTCCGTATATGACGCTCCTGCCTTCTTTTCACTCTTTGGCGGCACCCGACAATCTCGCGCTATATGCCCCACCCATCAAAAAATGAAGCACGTACGAGTATCTGGCTTGGGCATGGCCCCCGACATTGCTCCCGATACAACTGAAGAAGGAGCTTGTCCCGCCGTCTTGGGCCTCTTGCACCATTTCTTCTTATAAAATGACTTCGTCGTTCAGGGCACTTTAAACTCTAGCTGTGACACAGCCAATGCCCTCTTCCCTTGCACTCTCTTCATGTCTTTTTCCAGCATGCTTGCAGTATCGACCAATGCCTGGAAGCCTTGGTTCACAGAACTAGAAAGCAGGAACCTCAGCTCGTCCCGCAGTCCTTCGTAGAACCTATTTGTCTTTCTCTGCTCATCAGCAAATATCGAACCCGCATACCGCCCCAAGCGTGTAAACTCATGCAGGTAAGCTTCCACACTGCCATCCCCTTGTGTCATCCTTTGGAATTCATTCTCCATGGCAATCTGTTGCGCCGCAGGAAGGTGCTTCGCTAGGAAGAGTCGAGAGAAGTCTTCCATCGATACTTGTGTTAAGGGACGACCCGTCAAGTGATGCAACTCCATCTCGTCCCACCATAATCTAGCCTCTCCTTCAAGTAAGAAGATAGCTAGGGTGACTTTCTGATACTCCTCCATTTCAATCGCCGTCATGATCCGCTTGACGAGCGATAACTAATCCTCAGCCTGTGCAGGAGCTCCCACGCCCGATAATGTCGGCGAGGTAAAACTCATAAACCGCGTCAACTGCTTCTCCGCGGCTCGAGGATTCACAGCCACAACAGGTTCTGGCCTTGCCTCCACCTGTTCTGGCCGCACGGCCGGCTACGCCTGCCCTTGCACCTGCCCACCCGACTGTCCTTAAACCATGCCAAACAAAGTCTCAGCAATTTGTCGCACAGTTTCTGCAGACGGCGTAGGTGTAGGCACCTCAGTTGGTGTCATACTCACATCCGAACGTTGGGGCTCTGATTGCCCCGCACCACTCCAAGTCACCTAAAGGGGACAAGACACACACATTATTGTCCTTACACAAGCAAACAACACAAAATAGGAACGCGCAGGTTCCTCAAACATAATAATTTGCATTCCTATCATGAGCATTCAGGAGTTCAAACGTGTTACCGTGGTTTGCACAGACACGTGCTCGCCACCCCACAAAAGAAGTCGACCATGACTTCGAGAGGGAAAGACCAAGACAGCTGATACCAAAAATGTAACAACCTGATCCGTTCATATAATATATACTAGATGGTCCGGCCGGGGCCCCACAACATATACCACAAAACAGACGATGAAGCTACGAAGTGGTACCAGAGTAGCGCAACGCACCTAACACATTGCATTCTAGCGGAAGCCTATAACACTACACTTGAACTCCTCACTTGAATGTCCAACATATAAAAATTCCACATTTTATATATCATAGGAATGTATTACAAGACATATAAAGAGTTGTCCTTATGGCCTTACAGGGCTTTCAAACAGTGGCCCAAATATTGGCACGGAGGTCGGCCACATCAAAAGAAAACATAACATTTACATCCACATTAGCCTTCATGCGCTAGCAGCGGCAGCAGCAAAAGCAGTAGGGACTTCAGCCCTTATGCGTCCCGCTCGGTTCTCCAACACCTGCATAGGGACATTCCACCCAAGGGTGGCAAATTGAGGCAACGGTCAGCATTCCGCTGACCAAATTATAACGACCCTACCCCTTTCTCGGGGCAGCGGTAATCTTCCCTGCAGGCATAGCATATCACAAGCATGGCTATATATCTCATATTATGTGCTTTCACGCACACATGCCATGACAAACGTCAGCCACCCGGCCCAATGGTCCATGCACTCAGGGCACATTCTTGGTGTACTGGCAAATCAGTTGCCCACCACCGTATCAGGGTCACAGCCCAACGACAACTCACTTGAGCATTTAATCCATGGCGTCCAGCCGGAGTTTTATAGTCTTAGTGAACCGGGATTGGCCCGTAGCCCCCCATTGTATCACGGCGCGTAGGCCTAAGACTCTTGCTATGCGCTTCAACAGACCGCACCTTCTGGTCTCACGTCGGACGGACATAATGCAGGTTGGATCCTCCACCCCCCCGTTGCTCAAATCACCTTGCCATCACTGAGTATGGCATACTCGCGACTAAATAAAGGCGCGGGTAGGTCTCACCGATCCTATTCTAGCAATCAAGCCTGGGTATAACTCTTACACCCATTCATTTCACAACATTAGCGGGTCTTTCCTGGGCACACCAGTACTTCTTGCTACTCTCTTCGCAGGTGGACACCACAAATATAACAAATATCAGGGGTCTTTCCTGGCTACCATGCCATTACTTCCAGTTACTCTCTTTACAGGTCGAACCCAATAGCACAACCAGCACAAGCATTACACGGGTATTTTCCTGGACTACCACTCCAGTACTTCCTGCTACTTCCCTTCACAGTTCCAACACATCGACTCCTAAACTACGCGTTTATCACGGAGTCTTCTCCGGTTCGTATGCAACATCACCAATCCAGACCAACCTGTCCAGATGGGCTTCACATAGCATGCCTATTCCGTACTCCAATTCCGGATCTATATGCCAACGAAGGGGATTCCATGAATCAACCCAAAGACTCCAAAAATCTGCAACCTTTTGGTGGGGGAATCACATACATATGCCAAAAAGGAAGCCTTCACATGGCTAGGAAGAAAGGTCGTTACCCTTGAAGACATCTTCGGTGCCATGAGCTCTTAATTGGCTAGGAAGATCCGTAATAGCTTTTCCTCCGCAACGCCAATCTCGGATCTCTCATCGGAAAACCGCAGCAGCACCGATGACCAGACCCTTTCCTCCTCCTTCTTCTTCCCCCCCTTTCTCTACCTATGAATGTAGAAAGAGAAGACCAAATGAAAAATGAGATTTCCCTTCTCATCCATGGCCTTAAGGAAATAAGGAGGCAGCTTAGCCATTGGATCCCAGCTGAAGGAACGGACGGCCATGATTTTGCCACAAAAGCACAAATTTTCCTGACACGGCATGTGACACGCCCATGTCCAAGGCCGTGTGCCTCAAGCGGCACTCAATCGACTTATCCAATCCAGTGACACGCCCATGTGACACGCCCGTGTAACCGGCCATGTCACCCGACACGCCTTTAGACACACTCATGTCTGTGGTCGTGTTCATCAGGCTGAAAAAATCTCAAATTCACCAGAGACTCACACGGCATGTGACACGCCCGTGTCTCAGGCCGTGTGCCCATACACGGCACTAAACATGCCCCAGCTCAAATTCGTTGGCCTAAGTTCGTCGACCGAGCTGACACGCCCTGTGACACGCCCGTGTCACAGGCTATGTCCTAAGCACTTGACCATCGTCGACCACTTGTCTACTATTCCTCCAAAACACTCGTCGAATACAGGACACGCCCTGGGACACGCATGTGTCCCAGGCCGTGTCACCCCAAAACTGAGCCTACTGAAAAATGGGCTGTTACAGGAAGAGCTTCTGATTCTTCTATCGCATTGAAAGCAATGATGTGCTCCTTCCTTGAAGATGTAGAAGCCTTATATTCAGCAGCCTCTCTTGTCTTGATCAACTGCTCATAAGTCTTGAGCTTACCAAGGAGAGATTCTATAAAAATCTCATTTAAACTTCTGGCCTCCTTAATTGTCCATATCCTGTAATCCCAAGTGCTGTGGAAGCACAATAAGATTTTGTCAATTATCTCAATTAATGAGATGTCCTTGTCCAGGGTTCTCAGTTCATTTATGATAACACTGAGTATGTTATACATCTCAACAATAGTCTCTGATTCCTCCTTCTTGAAATTCTCATATTGTGATATGAGGAGGGATCTCCTGTCTTTTATTTCATCTGATGAGCCAGTAACTATTTGGTTCAGTGAGTCCCATATGGCCTTTGCAGAGGTGCACTCAACCACCTTCTGAAAGATGTCATCTGGCATTGTCTGAGCCAGAATATTCATTGCTTTAGCATAATCCATCTTGGCTTTCTTTTGTGTATCAATCCACTCAGGTGGTGGAACTGTATGTGTATTGGTAGTTGTAGTAGCAGCTGTAGGTTGAGGGGTACCTGTCAAAATAGAGTTGAAAATGTCCTCATCAATAAAATTCATATAGAGTTTTATTCTTGCCTTCTAGAGTGCAAATTTATTCAAGTTACACACAGGAGGTCTGGTGCTAGAATATTCCTTATTTTGTGTCATGTTGTAAATAAGAGGCTAGAGAGAAAAAGATCTATCAAAGGATCTTGGTTCAGATGCAAGTCTATGAAACCAAAGCAAACTTAACCCTCTGATACCAATTGAAGGATGGTAGAAGCTTTACCACTTAAGGGGATAGATCTATTTAACTCTAGAGGGGGGGGGGGTGAATAGAGTAATTTAAAAACTTAATTGGTTTTTATAGCGGAATTAAAAATAGTAATATATATCTTAAGAGAGTGCAGGAAAGAAAAACAATTTAACACAGCACACAACACACAACACACAGCAATAAGATAACAATAAGCAACCAGATGACACAAGAAATTTATAGTGGTTCCCTAAACTTGGGTACATCCACTCCTCTACCACACTGGTATAATTCCACTACATATTTTGATCAGGTGCCTTGTCACTAACAGGTTTTTGCTCAGGTGCCCTGTCACCACAAGATCTATTTGAAGGGAGATCTCACAACCCATTAGGCTTTTGATCAGGTGCTCGAAAACCAAGCTTAGTCTTTTGTTAAGGAGACTTAAAAATCAGGTGGTTAACTTTTGAAGGGAGTTAAAAACCTGTGTACAGTGGGGAAAAAGAAAATTGGTGTTGTCTTCTCTTTCTCAAAACAATTGATAAGACTAGTGGATTTGATCTTGTCAAAGCTCCCCCTGAGAAGTTGAATGGTTCAGGAAGATAAGAGCTTTGCACAGGGTATAGGCCTTCAAATTGCTTGAGGATCTTCAAAAGCTTTCTATACTGATATTGAATAGTTGTCCCTTGAAAGCTCTGAAGCTGATGGTGAAGAACTCTATGAGATTCTTTGTAAGACTTGTATCAGCTGTTGTGTCTCAGTGAAATCTCTGCTTATTCTCTTCCTTTTTATCTGTTCTTCTAAAAACACTGCTTTTATATTCCTTCCGGAAAAAGAAAAGCATTTTAATTTGAACTCTATCCTTGAATTAATGCTGGAATCATGTGACTTGAACGGCTAAAAATAGTCTTAAATGCATTTCATCAACTATCTCAGTAAATAAGTCAAGTAATTACTCTATGAAATCCATAATTAATACTGGCAAGCAACAACTATATTCATGAGAATATGAGCATTAATTATCGTAGAATTACTGCCTTAGAATAATCCAAACTGAAAACAACCAGACAGAAAATGACAAACTGATAGAAATTATCAAGCTCTAAACAGATTTCATCGACCTAAACTCCAAGTTCGTCGAGCCGAGAAATCATCTTCGTCGAGCTGAGATCAGAGAAACTTAATCTTGAATAATAAACCATCAAAGCTGCTCTCCAAGTTCATCGAAAAGATATAGAAGTTCGTCTAGTTGAGAACTTGAGAGAAGAGGGAAGATCGTCGACCTGAGCTCTAAGTTCGTCGAGCACAACTCAGAGTAGGGACTCTTAGTTCGTCGATCTGCGATCGACGATCATCAAGATGAGTTTGAAGAACTTCGAACTGATTCTCTGAACTCCTAATGACTGTCATTCTTCTAAGTTTGGATCTCTGATTTCTTTTGAGGGCTGGATCAAAGATTGATTAACCTAGTCAGACTGACCTACACCTTAAAACAAACAAAATGACCATAGGCTATACATGAAGGGTCAACAACCTAATAGTGAACCTAGCCCAAATCCAGACTAGGGATCCAACACTTTTGCTCCTGTGTATGATGTAGGCACTGTGCATGTCACTCCGTCCTTACATCTTGAGGACACTCTCTATGTTCGCACTTTTCTGTGCAATTTGTTATCTATTCATGCTCCAAGCACACAATTGCACTGCACGATTACTTTTACATCCACTACTTGTTCTTTCTTGGATTCTGTCTCCAAGGCTATGATTGGTATTGGGACTACAAGTGGCGGCCTTTTCTTTCTTGACAATGTTGTTACTCTTTCTTCTTCTTCTTCCCTTCAGCAATGACATCGTTGTCTTTACCATCCTCCTTCTCGCCTCATATACCAACTTCACCCAGATCATCCTTAACGGGATTTCTCTTTGAATTGTGAAGTATGTTAGCTTGGTAAACCTCATCGCTCTTCTTTCCCAACACGAACGAGACCTTGTTCTTCGCATCCTTTTGAACTAGTTTACTCTGACATCTAGGGTCCCGCTCCTACTTCCACTGTTGGTAGAGGTAGCTTGTACTTTGTCACCTTTATTGATGATTTCTCCAGGTGTACTTTGTTGTATCACTTGAAAGAGCGTTCTGAAATTTACTCTGTGTTTACCGCTTTTTATAATGAAATCTTCATAAAGTATAATTTGCCTATAAAATTTCTTTGTACTAATAATATGAAGGAATATATCAGCCGTCAATTTTCTAATTTTTGTTTAAGCCACGTTTTGGTTCATCAAATTACATGTCACTATATATCTCAACAGAATGATGTTGGTGAACGCAAGAATCATCATCTCCTGGATGTTGCTCGTAGTCCTCTTTTACAAATGAATGTTTTTCAGTCTTATTGGAGTCATGTTGTTCTTCTCTCCTGCTATCTCATAAACTATATTCCCTCATCTATTCTTCAGGGAAAGACTCCATTCTCTATTTTTTACCCTGGGGCCAAGCCATTTGATTTCCCTCTTAAGGTTTTTGGGTGCACGACATTTGTTCACATGCATTCTCTTGGTCGTGACAAACTTTCTCTGGTTTCTAAGAGTTTTGCTCTTGCTATATCTTTTATTGTCATCCTGGCTATATATCAAGAGGTTGTTGTATTTCGTAGTGGAAGGCTGCTATGGATGAAGAAATGAAAACCTTAACTAAGAGAGGTACTTGTACACTTATTCCCACACCACTGGGCATAGATGTGGTTAGTTGCCAATAGGTTTTTGTTGTCAAGTATCAGCGAAATGGTTCTATTGACCATTATAACGCGAGGCTTATTGCCAAAAGGATTTACTCAAACGTATGGTGTTAACTTCTTTGATACCTTTTCTCCTATTACTCACATCAGCACTATATGCGTTATTTTCTCTGTCGTGGTTATTAGAGACTGGGAAATGTCTTGGTTAGATATGAAGAATGCCTTCCTAAATTGTGATTTGCAAGAGGTCATTTACATGGAGCAACCTCCTGCGTATGTTGCTCAGGTGTTGTCTCAGGTACGCAAGCTTCAGAAGGCAATTTATGGTTTAAAGTTGAGTCCACGAGCTTGGTTTGACAAGTTTAGTGGGATTGTCTCTCTTACTGGTTTCAATAGGAGTTCTGCTAATCATTCTCTGTGTATACGCAAGAGTACAAAAGGCCTTATGGCTCTTGCTTTCTATGTTGATATTCTTCTTACTGGTGATGATAAAGAAGGCATTGATTTGGAAAAAACGACATCCTCGACAACATTTTGTTACTAAGGATATGGGAACTCCGAAGTAATTTTTGGGAATTGAGATTTCCTTAAAGCGTAACTCTGCGGTTCTTTCGCAATGGAAGTATGTGTTTGATCTCTTAAATAAACTGGTCTTCTTGACAAAAGACCTGCTTGTTGCCCGAAGGCTGTTGGGGATGATAAGGGGTGGATTGAAGATTCTACTCTTCTCCCAGATTGTACTGTGTACAGGAGACTTGTAGGCAAATTCGTCTATCTGATTATTATAAGACTAGATATCTATCATGCAGCTGAGAAGGTCAGTCAGATTTTGTAAACTCTTAGAGAGTGTCATCTGTGTTCTACCATGAAAATTTTGAAGTATGTGAAAGTAACTCCAGGAAATGCCTTGTTATTTTAAGAAGCATAATTATTTGAAGATTGAAGTGTATTCTGATGTCAGCTATGCTGATAACAAAGAAGAAAGAAATTCTACATCAGGTTTTTGCACCGTTGTACGAGGAAATCTTGTGTAAGACCCCCTTTTTTACTACGCAACTGGGTCTTATGCCCAAAACCGCCGTTTTGCTGTGCCACCGACACTTGGGAGGGTCGCAACCACAAAACGCTGATTTTGCTGGCAATAAAGATCATCAAGGAGTAGAAGAACAAGTGCGAGAAGACAATAAAGTCATTCCACAAATCACATATATTCTATAAAAAGGTAATCATTGCAAGTCCACGTGATAAACATAAGTACTGAAATAGATCAGTATCGTAGGAATATAAATGGGCTTATGCCCGGTACAGCAATCTCTCGGAAGCTAAGTAGAGCTAACACTCAAGGAGCCAGAGATTGGTGCTCCCGTACTAGACTGGTCTACCTCCATGTGCACCGTGCTCCACTGGTGTTGTATCTCATACTGCTGCTCCCTTTTTCCCATCCAGAGCCCCTGAAATGTTTTGTCCACCGATGTTAGTCAAAATACTAAGCCTAATTTCCCCCACCACTCCCCGAGTGGCTCCTAGGCACCGTACTGGAGGAATGATATTAAAGCTATGATAGAGGAGAGTAGGAACAAAGCAGGTGACGGTGGAACTATCTAGCATGTATATAGTAACATCTATAGAGCTATATAAAGAAAAGCAAGCTAGCAGTTCTATAATAAGGAAGCAGCAATGTAAACTAGTTGAGCAGAGAAGTAAGTATATGAAAAGTAAACTATGGAATAAGTAACCTTAACTTATGTGAATGCCCATACAAATTTAAAAGTTAAGGGGTCTTTTGCAATGCTCCCATCATATAAAAAGTCTCATAACTATTTATATAATGGGGTGTCAAGTTATAGGCAAGTATGAGTGTAGTGATATGTTATGCCATGATTTCGGCAAGTGCAACACACGCACTTAACTCTATGCACACAGACCTTTAGTTCCCCCATTTTGGAAGCTAACATCACTCCCAGGAGCCTCCCTAGTGGAAAATGGAGACAGTGGGTCGGGCCACCCCACTTCTAGATGGGTATTCACACTACCAGGCCAAGGCCTTACATATGCCTCTGAAGGACAAACTAAAGTCTCCACGTACTATGCTGGCTAACCTCCTGTCTTTTCCTTGTCTAAGTGTAAACCACACCCGTTGTTTCATCGTATCGACGTCAGTGCGAACGAATCTTAAATATCGAAGACCCACCACCTTTATGCACATGCAACCATGAATTCTCGAGCCATCATCTCCCCTGACTAACCTGTCTATTACAACTACCTTCTGAGCCTTCGACTCGTTGGGCTATCCTGCCACTTTCCACAACCACTAAGCTTACCACTCGGATAACCTAACAAAGCTAACCTCCCGAAACATCAGGGTGATTGAAAGTGAAGTCCTAGTATGTTGCTAATTACTCTTGTATTCATTTTAGTCTTACGGTTTAAGGTTAACCTTGGACAGCCCAGGGCATTCCCTGTGATGGGATCTCGGGGGCACAAGGAAGTACGATGGGCTGAAGCCCAGAGATCCTTTTCGCAAGGTACTTATAATTATTGCTATCTACACATGGCAATCCCACTTAGTGTTATATTGAATCTAACCCTAGTGTATTTTAACCCTCTCTCTCAACAGGAAAGACGAACTTTCGTCGATCTTGAGAACCACTTAGCACTAGTCAACCCAATACCCTCCCCATCATGACTCCTAACGATGAACTCATTTTCACCTGACCAAATCAGTATTATATTAACCTCAACTCCCAATCTCCATCCTACATGTAACGACTCCATCAATTCATATAGTATATAATAGAAGGTTCGGCCGGGGCCCCACACCATATACCACAAAATAGGCGGCGAAGTCACGGAGTGATACCAGAGTTGTGCATCCTAACTCATAGTATTCTAGCAGAAGATTATAACACAAAACTGAATTCGAAACATGAATGTCCCCCAGATAAATATCCACATTGATATATATACACAGGAATGTTCACCAAATACAAAGCTAGTTGGCCTTATGGCCTTACAGTTGTTCTTTACAATAGTGGCTTCCAAACATCGGTGCGCAGGCCGGCCACATATGAACAAAACATAATATTTTTAACATAGACTTCGAGGGCTAGCGGCAGCGGCAGCGACAGTAGTAGCAGGGAGTTTAGCCTTTAAATGTCCCTCTCGGTTATCCAGCACCTATACAAAGAAAGCCCACCCAACGGTGGCAAACAAGGAAACGGTCA
Source organism: Platanthera guangdongensis (assembly GCA_039583875.1). NCBI lineage: Eukaryota > Viridiplantae > Streptophyta > Magnoliopsida > Asparagales > Orchidaceae > Platanthera > Platanthera guangdongensis. The sequence goes on from CM077167.1 coordinate 95,028,104, forward strand.
GCATTCAGCTGAACAATTTATACCGACCCTACTCCTTTCCCGGGGCAGTGGAATTCCTTCCTTGCAGGCACAGCAATTCATATGCATATATATATTCATCATATATTATGTACTCACGTAAAAACATTCCATTACAATTGTCAGCCACGTGGCCCGACGTTCCGTGCACTTAGGGCACATTCTTGGTATACCAGCAAACCAGGGTCCCACCACCATATCAGGGCCGAAACCCAATGGTAAAAGTTGAGCATTTAATCCATGGCGTACAACCAGAGATTTTAGTCTTAATGACCCGGGATTGGCTTGTAGCCCCCCATGGTGTCGTGGCGTGCAGGCTTAAGACTCTCGCTATGTGCTCCAACAGATCGCACTTTCAGGTCTTGTAATGTACCCGATTTCTCTGCGATTATTTAATTCTCGATGGGCGTTACGTTGACGCATTTTCGACATGTGCCATTTGTTATAGCGTAGTCTTAGCTCTCTAGATCCCTTGTGTGGTTGTTAGTAGCCTTTTTGGCAAGACTCCCTAGCAAGCCGAGTTTGTTTTGGTGACCGGTGACGCCTCTCAAGGGATGCTTGTGTTTTGGATTCGGGTTGTGATAACCTGAGTTTGGTTCGTCGAAAGTTGATTTTGGCTTCGCCGTTGTGTTTGTAGCGTGGGTATTTAGCTACGTTGCGAATTTCGTCAGATTCTGAGGTGGTTCGATTTAGGGTCGTTTTGGTGTGTTAATATTATTGGATGTAAATAATTATTTATTAAGGTTTGAACGAATCAGTGGCTTTTAGGTGGCAGTTAGGGTTGAATAGACGTATCCATGCTCATATATATATATATATATAGCTTCAAGATAGAATCCAGATTTTTCATCTTCTCCCTCCTTGAAGTTATAACTGCTGTATGTTCGAGAGGAAGAGAAAAAAACCGCCAACCCTGTACCCTTCAGACGCCGATTTTGGGAGCGTTAGTGGACGGAATTCGATTCCAAAAGCGGATTTGGAGTGCTCTCGCCTAGACCTTTATTCCTACGGTAAGAGATTCAATTTTCGTGGTGTTTCTAGAGGACTCAGAATTTTTGGTTTGAACCTTTTCCGCCATTAAAAGCTTAGATCCTGTTTAGGTGCTGTTGCGGATTGAGCCGAGAGAGAGAGGAAGGGTTGTGCAAGTTAATTTCTAGATTTGAGGCAAGTGGTGCTCCTACCCTTGCCAAGTTTTCTTCTCCTTTTCATGGTCATATTTGCTATGATTTTCCCTGTTTCCTGTGATTAATATTTTACTCTGTTTTCCGTTAAAAGCATGTTAATCTTAAACCATTATGCCCCCTTTATGTTTCAGTTTGCATTCTCTCAAAGTTTTGAAACCCAAATCTTCGGCTGGAGTACTGTAGTCTTGTTCGTTTTTATCATATTGTTCCCTGTCAAAACCTCTGGTTGGGTAGTATCTAGTCTTTCAACCCTGGAATGTAATAGCAGTGAGATTTCATACTTATAATTCTAGTAATAGGTTTGGATTAGGTTAGGAAGTTTGGACGGAATCGAAGTTGGAGGTGCAGGATTTACTGTGCTCTCAATACAGACAGATCGACGACAATCATCGATCTGGGTTCGACGATTATTGTCGAGCTGAGCTCAACGATGTGCCTTAATTCTGGGTTCGACGATTATCGTCGAGCTGAGCTCGACGATGTGCCTTGATTCTTGGTCCGGCGGAAATCATCGAACGGAGTTCGAAGATTCTCCCGTGGTCAGTGTTCGGTGCAAGGAAAATCGTCGAACAATGTTCGATGATTTTTCCCGTGCCCTTTGTTCGACGAAAGGAAAATCGTCGAACGGAGTTCGACGATTTCCCGTGGAATGTGATTGATAAAAATCGTCCAGTTGCGTTCGACGATTGTCCTGCGTTCCATGATTTTGTTCCAGTGCTGGACGAAATTCGTCGAGCTGCGTTTGACGATTCCTGTAGGCGGAAGTTTTTTTTGTTTCTTCCTTTTCAGTTACTTTCTTCCCGAGTGATACCTCCTAAGGGAAATATCTTGTCGGCCTTTCGCTCTTCCTTTGTTTTGAGGGCTGAATCGTGGGTTATGGCAGGTAGTGGTATTTTGATGCTCTAAAGGAGCGGGATGTTTTGTGTGCGAGCCGTGGCCGACACTTTGTTTTTGTCCCACGTACGGGATGGGCATTTGCTGTGGCCACCACACTTTTTATCCCAGGTACGGACTGGGTTTGTGGTGGTTTTGTGCTGACAGTGAAATTTTTTTTTTGTTGGAATTGTTTATTTAGGGGACTGTTTTTGGTCACCAACTCAGGACAACTTCTGTTAACTACTGCCATTAACTCACAAAATAGGAATGTTAGGTGTTTCTTCCTGTTAGAATGCAACATATTGTAGCAAGTCTTCTTGTCTTTTGCCATGTAGCCTCTGCAGGATTTGAGCAGGGCTTGGTGTTGTTACTTGGAACTTGGTGTACTTTTGTTTACTTGGGACAGAGTTTGTGTTTACGGTCACATTTGCTTACTCTCTTTGTCCATCTTAAATTAATGCCCTAATTTAGATTTTCTTGTTTTGCTTGCTGAGGTGTTCTTTTTTTTTCTGAATGCCTCATGTTCGGATTAGTAGCCGGGCAAGAGTCTAGTTTTGCTGTGGTGTTGCTGGTGATCCCTTGAGTTGTAGGGATCTTTCTCTTGGTGTTAGTGAGATAGTTTTCTACTTTTATCTTACAGACATACATACTTGCCAGTGGGTTCATGTCAGTTTGTTGGCGCCCACTGGTAGTTTTACCATTTGATACTAAATATGTTTCTTTTACTACTACCTTTTCTTGAGATAGTATACTTGCTCTTGGGAAATTTTATGCTAGGTTGCTAGTTATTTTTAAACCTAAAAGACTATTATATGTATATGTCATGATCAACATGTTTTATAAAACTCATACACTACTTTCCTAGTAACATAAAAAGAACGTTTTCCTACTTATAATATGATATAAATTTAGTATCTTGCATAGTATGAGCTGACCTCGGGGGGTCACATATGCACTCTCTTAGGATGTCAAAGAAATAAATAAAGTATTTTCCGCTGTGTATAAATATAGTTTTAAACTGTGGACTAGATGATCCACTGAGCCGAGGGATACGACCCCTAACATATACCTAATTTTCTAATCATTAAACTTATGAGATTTTTCATAGTCTAGTTAGTTGGTGTTCGCATGAGCGTCGACAGTTATCCCCTGCTCGACGTGGCATCACAACGCGTGTTTTCTCATACTCTGATACTTCTTAAATTCGGAGAAAATGTAGGTTGTGACAGTTGGTATCAGAGCGAGGTTGCTTGACAATTTGTCGGGCAACCTTTCCTTGTAGGTGTTAGGTGTTTAGCATCATATCATACACAAATCGATATGTCTCAGCACGTCTTGGCTGAAGTACGAACACTTCACTCATAGCATAACATGAAGTATACGGGGCATATTATGTAGTATGGGATGCATAATATGTGTCTGTATATGGATCCACCATAGGGGAAACATGTGAGGGTTATGTAGTATGGGATGCATAACTTCATCACATGAATGCGACTAGCACGTTTATTTTCATTGCATGAGAATGTTATGTAGTATGGGATGCATAACATTTTCATGTGTACGCTGCTCATGACATGCATTAGGGCCTTTTTAGAATGCATAGCACAATCAAGCATAGCATAACATTGCATAAGGACAGCGTGCCAAGCTAAAGATTTGCAGGATGACATACGTACACGCATGGTTTTAAATCAGAAAAAAAATATACAATTCATGCATTCCCGATCTAGGCACAAGAGTTAGATGATGGTGGTTAACCATCCTAGGTTAGGCATAACATCATTTTTGTTCAAATAAACTCCCAGAGTAAGTTTAGCAGTTTTAAGATCATATTTATGTATGTATTGTCTTTACTTGTAGCTAGTTCCAACTATTGTACCAGGATTTATCTAATGTTGATATGGTTTTAGGATGGCGAGACGTCCTTCGACCAGGTCGACTCCCCTGTCTGAGGGAGAGACTTCTGGAGTGCAGAGTGATGCAGTGATCGAGAGCTTGCGGTTGAGCAACGATTCCTTGACCAGGCAGTTGGTGGAGATGTAGTTCCAGATCCAGTCTCTGGCGGTAGTTGTGGTAGGACAGACTCAGGGAATACAAGACCCTGTGGGGGGTCAGCTGCACCTCCCCCTCCTGATCCCCTGAGACCTCCAATGGTGGTGCCAGCGGAAATGGCCTTCATTTCTCAGTTTCAGAGACTTAGCCCTCCTACATATGATGGGAAGGCAGATTTCATGGTCATAGATGATTTGTTGATCTCCATGGAGGAGATGTTCTCGTACTCTGGTGTTGCAGATGATCAGAGAGTGATGTTAGCCGCCTATCAGCTAAAGGGGTTGGCTAAGAGATGTTGGCTTAGGGAAAAGGAGAGCTTGGTGGCTGGTTGCACTTGGGCATTGTTCAAGGAGATGCTGTTGAGGAAGTTCTTGCCTTCGGTCGAGTGTGACCGACTTATGAACGACTTCCTTCACCTAACACAGAGGCAACTCACGGTCAGTGAGTATGAGATAGAGTTCACCAAGTTGTGCCGGTTTGCCCCGGGATTGGTGAGTGTTGAAGCAGATCGAGTCAAGCGGTTTCTTGGTGGCTTGAGGAGCGAGGTTTAGCAGTTAGCCAATGCTTATGGTTCAGTGACATATGCAGGAGTAGTGGAGGCTGCTCTGAATGTGGAGGCAATTGAGACTACAAGGAGTAGAGGTCAAAAAATGATGAAGGATAAGAGGAAGTCTGCTGAAGAGAAGAACCCCCAGGTACTTGATGCTGCTTCAGGAAAGAAGAGCAAGGTGGTGTGTAGCTTCTGTGGCCGGTCAGGCCACCCGGTTGAGAGGTGTTTCAAGATGGCGGGAGCTCAGAGGAAGGAGCAGGTTCATGCCATTCAAGGTGCTGCTAGGAAGGATGTTTCCTATGCGGTTTGCAAGCGACCCGGGCATGATGCTGCCCAGTGCTGGTCCAAGGATAAGGTTTGCTTTTAGTGTGGCCAGAAGGGCCATATCAAGACTAGGTGTCCTCAGGTCCAGCCTATTCTTCAGGCAGTTCCACTTCAGGCTTTACCTCTGCCTTAGCATGTGGACAAGGGCAAAGGGAAGCTGAACGTGATCTCTTCTGAGGAGGCTCAGACTTCGACTCAGGTCATCTCAGGTTAGTCGTTCTCCTAGCCTGAAAGTTTTATTTGCTAGAATGGTTATAGTTTTGTTTTGGTAGTTCTTTGGTTGCTTATATATACTCCTATAGGGAAATTTAAGGTGACGAACCGCTGAGCGCGTGTTCTGTTCGACTCCGACGCTGCCCACTCGTTTGTGGCTAGAGCTTTTGTAGGGCATTATCGGTTGGTTCTAGATCAAGTTCGTGATACCTTCCGCATCAAGTTCCCTTCTGGTGAATCTGTGCTGTCAGATTTGGGCATTTTGGATTTCCCTATTTTGTTGGGGGACTTTCTTGTGAAGGCAGACTTGAAGATGATTTATCTAGAGGACTTCGATGTTATTCTGGGCATGTACTGGTTGTCTAAGTATGATGTGGTTATTCAGTGCAAAGGAAAGCGCATGGACTTCATCAAGGACAACGGTCAGCCTGGTATTGTGTATGCTGATCCGTGTCAGGATTCTTGATTGGCCCGCGAACAGACTCTTACTGTGGTTGGTTCGGTGAGTCGATCGTCGCGGGCTTGCTAGATGAGGCAAGTGCACCTATCACAAGTAGTACTCGATATTCGGGAGAATACCGAGGTCGTATTATTCTCGGGAACGGGTTGATTACCCCTACTCCTCCGAAAACACTATTATTTTACCGAAATAGTAAGTTGAGGGTTTTAATTAAAATAAGATAAAACTAGATTTTAAGAAAATAGTCGATGAAGAGATAACTCCCGGTATCGAATTGCGTTAGGATTAAAAATAGATTTGAATAACTAGATATCTAAAGTTTCAATTTAATTAAAGCGGAAACTTGGCCGTGGAGGTTCAAAATAATGAGCTCACCTATCTCTAGGAATATCGCTCACCTATACATTAAGGCTATTCGACCGGGCTCTCGTCCGACGAAGGATTCCCCTTAATGCCTGCAGTACGCTAAGAACCCCGCTATTGGTTGGGGAACCCAATCCGGTAGAGTTAGCGTGCCTCCTCTCTCGAGGGTTAGTGCGGAACTCTATTTACCCGGGGGTGATCTGTCCATACGCACGGCCTCTCGGCTAGCTAGCGTGTGGATAACGGAAATAGAGCCCACACATCGATATGTGGGTCTACGTGTCGTTAACCCGGGGTAAACCTTAAGTTTTTTAATTAAATCGAAAAATTAGACATTTGGTTATTTAAAACATTTTAGATCCCAAAGCTCTTCGATACTGAGGGCTAAAAACAATTAGCCACTCATCGGAATGGGGATAGCTTAAATGTTTGGTTATGCGAGCGTTCTAAACTATTCGCTGAAAGGTTATAAAGAAAATAAGAAGAAAAGTAAAATATCCTAACATTAGAAAAGTTTTTACAAATAAGCACACCCGCACTCATTCAAACATATAATAAGAGACAAAAATAAAACTAAGTTACAGATAAGAGAAAATTGCATAATTGACATTTGTAGGTCCCACTCAAACGAGTGGGGGCGGAAAATAAAAGCTGAAAATTGCATAATTGAAATTGCAAGTCCCACTCAAACGAGTGGGGGTGGAAAATAAAAGCTGAAAATTGCAAGTCCTACTCAAATGAGTAGGACTGAAATGAAAGCAAGTCCTACTCAAACGAGTAGGAGAAAATAAATGTGATTACAAGGCTTTCTTAAATATTTATATCAAAATAAGGTCCGACCATTTAACTCCTAGCGAGTAGGCGGAAAATCAAATCGAGCCATTTAAATCAAATGAGTAGGCGGAAAAATTAAGAATGAAAATTACAAGTCCTACTCAAACGAGTAGGACTGAAAATACAGATCAGCCATTTAACTCAAGTGAGTAGGCGGAAAAATAAAGAATACAAATACTTGCTTGAATAAGATCCAGCCATTTAACTCAAGTGAGTAGGCGGAAAAATAAAAACAACACACGCACTCTACTTGAAAGTAACTACTCACGCACTCAACATAAATAAACACACACACACACTTGCATAATTTAACTTAGGAGCTGAAAAATATCTCATACAAGCACACACTCGTGATAAAATAATTGCAAAAATCAAAGTTATCGAAAAATTAAAATGACTGCATTTCTACCGCCGGAATGCAGTAGAAATGCATAAAAAGGCAAAATAAAAATTGTTTGAGCAAAAAGTTTTCAAATTAAAGTGAGAAAGGCAAGTGCTCGAAAAATTAAAACGTTTACATTTTTACCGTTAGATTTTGATAGAAATGCTTAAAAAGTGAAAATAAAAATTGTTCGAGCGAAAATATTTTTTGTAATTACTTAAAATGAAAGTTGATGAAAAATAAAAAAAAAACAATTTATACATTCCTATAGTCTTGTAAAATGGTTTAAAAAGTGGGAGTAAGCTAAAAAGAAGCAGTAGTTTTATAATTAAAACAAAGTAAAAGCTAAGTTAAGAGTGGTGAAAACCACCTTTTTAAAGTTTTACAAGCTCATAAGAATGCATTTTAAAGCATGAAAATCCTAAGTCTAAACAATTTTTAAGAGTTTGAGAATGAAATCGGCCATAATAACGGCTATAAATTTCGTTATAATTGAAAAGAAAACAAGAACATTTTCGTTTTAAAACATGAAAGTATATAAGATTGATGAAAAGGAGGCCTTTTAGAGAAAATTCAGAGCATATAAGGATGAGAAAAATATCTATTTTATTAATAAAAGAAGTTGATTACAGGAGCTTAAACAAACTAAATTCAAATAGGGGGGGGGGAAGAGAATCCTTACATAGCACTAAAGCATCTCTAACGGCAGCACTTATACATCAAAATGGTTCGGATTTTTGGAACCCTGAACTCATACAGCAGCTGCCATTTTATAGGCAAAAATTTCCAAGTACACGCCCACCGACACGGGCGTGTCGGGGGGCGTGTCAGTACTATTTTACAGCGGAAATCGGCGACCTGGCGGATTTGATGGCGATTTGACTTTGCGTCCGAAAACGAGGCGGTCACGCCCCAGGTCACGGGCGTGACGGAGGGCGTGCCGTTCGGCGCTTAAAGGCGTTGTTGACTTCGGGATTCGCCGGCGGCAGTTTGTCGGGCGAGTTGGCGAAGTCACGCCCCATATCACGGGCGTGACTCTGGGCGTGTCGGTTGGTGTCGACACTCGACAATCGTCGAGCGGAAAGTGTCGAGTTGAAATTGTTGAGCTGAGAATGAGTCACGCCCTAGGTCACGGGCGTGACTCTGGGCGTGTCGCGGGTTCGACGATCATTGAATTGAATTCGTCGAGTGGAGTGGACACGGGCTTGGCTCACGCCCCGTGTCAGGTGACACGGGCGTGACACCAGGCATGTCAAGCTTTTTACTTCAGAAATTTGCAACTTCACGAAATTTGAGCTGTCACGTCCTGGTCACGGGCGTGACCCAAATGACACGGGCGTGTACTGCCGAATTTTGGGAGATTTTGGAATTTTTCTGAAAAAAATAAAATAAAATAAGTTAGTAGTAAATTTACAAGAATAGGAGCATTTTATTGAATAAAAATAAGTAAAAACGACGAAAATAAATGAAAATGACTAAATTAATGTGCACAAAAATACGTATACTTAAAATTCATCAAATACCCCCACACTTAGGCTTTTTTGCTATTACAGAGCAAAAGTTTGAGGTGAATCTATAAGGAATAGAAAAAAAACTCTAAGTTTAGCTACCGCTTAATCAATTATAAGAGAGATCTAAATAAATATACGGGGTGTAAGAGTTAAGTCCTAAAATTATGTAGATGATTTAAATAGCGCAAAAGTTTTGGCCAAAAGACTTCTTGATGCAATCAAATAGAAGACAACATTTGTAATGGTTAGATTAACGAAAATAGTTTGGAATTATAAGAACTCTAGCTTATACGAGTGCTACTGGAAATAATACAATTTACTAATTATGCTCTCAAAAAGATTTTTGAATTAATTCTAGAATCGTGTAATTGGCTAAGGGGGTAGTGGGTTTATGAAGAGGGTTTTGATTTTTGAGGTGAGGTAATTTTTTCTCGAACCTCCATTTTTTTTCTTTTGGATTATTAGGAAAACGAAATCTTATTTTCCTAATATGATTTTTGTTTTCAACTTCATAAGAATAAAATTAACTCAATGTATATTTGTAGGAATAATGAATTTTATCCCCTTACTCCATATATAATCTTTTTAAATTATTGGGTGCCTATGTTTACGGAACGAAATCTTATTCTCATTGACATAGCATATTTTAAGGATAGAAAATTTTATCATACCAAGTAGGTCATGATAAGGTAAGGGGAGAAAGAAAAACTAGATTTTTAATCCTAAAAAAAATTTTGAGAGCAACCTTAATAATTTGTACGTTCCAATTTTTCAGAAAACTAAAAGTAAGTATAATTGAATTCTATAGTCGTTATTTTTTAACATAATACACATGCTCCTACCAATGAAAAATTAGAAGTAGTGCCTAAAACGAGTTCGCTATTTTTAACAAAGTATAATGAATTCTTTAAAACTTAACCCCGGGTATTTAAATTTTTCAATCAATAATTAACAAACGGGTAGTGAACAAAGAATTAATCAAATTCACATATAAATAAACTCAAATTGGAATTTTTGGATAGCAGAAAAGTTAAGGATGGAATATTTGATTTATTTGTTTCAAAACAATTTTTTTGATTTTTATAGTTTTTATCATCATTTTTTTTGTTTTTTTTTCATTTATTATCTTTTTTTGTATTTTTGTTTTGTTTTACTTTTTTTTTTTTAAAATTTTTGAACTATTATCTCTCTTTTTTTATATTTTTTTAAGAGAATTTTCATTATATGTACAAAAACATGGGAGAAAAAAAAGGTTTTTACAAGAATGAGAAAGGGGGAGAGAGAAAAGAGTATTTACAAAAAGAATATGTACAAAAAAATATTTACAAAGTGAAACTAAATATATTGTTCATAAATTTTTTTTGTTGTTTTTTTAATTTTTTTGAGTTTTTTGGAAAAAAGAAAGAAAAAGAAAATAATAAAAAAAAATTTTGGATTTTTTTTGGATTTTTCATTTAAATTTTTTTTCATTTTAAGATGTTTTTTTATTTTTTTTTGTTTTTGTTTTGTTGTTATATGTATTTTTTTGTATTTTTGAAATGCAGAAAAATTGAAGTGCAGAAAGTAAAGCACGAAAATACCCTCATACTTAAGTCCAACATTGTCCCCAATGTTGTAACGTAAGTATGCGGAACAAAAGGAAAAACAATATATACAAAGAAAAAAAGGAGAGGGGGTAGAAGCTTCCCTAAAACACGTGGGGGAGGCCGATCAGAAACCCTGCGTTTATTAGAAAAAACAGCAAAGATAATAAGGAAAGAGCGAAAAAGATAAACGAGGGGTGCCTCACAGGAGCGCTTTGTTTATAATCGTGTAGCTTGACTATTTTGGCGGGTTTATAATGTGGAGGAAAGTTATGGTTTCGCTAAAACCGATCACTGGGTCGCCTGCTATATAAGACTTTAACTGATGACCGTTTACCTTAAACGAACCTTTTTCCGGGTCGGAGACGAGTACGGTCCCATATGGAAAAACTTCTTCAACTAGGAAGGGACCGGAGCATCTAGATTTTAGTTTACCCGGAAAAAGCCTAAGACGTGAATTGTAAAGAAGGACAAGATCGCCCGTAGAAAATATTTTTTGGGACTTGATTTTTCGATCATGATATAACTTAGAGCGCTCCTTATAGAATTTATTGCTCTCGTAAGCGTTCGCACGCCATTCATCGAGCTCGATCGTGATATAACTTAGAGCGCTCCTTAGGAATATCGCTCACCTAGACATTAAGGTTATTCGACCGGGCTCTCGTCCGACGAAGGATTCCCCTTAATGCCCGCAGTATGCTAAGAACCCCGCTATTGGGTGGGGAACCAAATCCGGTAGAGTTAGCGCGGCTCCTCTCTCGAGGGTTACTGCGGAACTCTATTTACCCAGGGGTGATCTGTCCATATGCACGGCCTCTCGGCTAGCTAGCGTATGGATAATGAAAATAGAGCCCACACATCGATATGTGGGTCTACGCATCGTTAACCCGGGGTAAACCTTAAGTTTTTAATTAAATCAAAAAATTAGACATTTGGTTATTTAAAACATTTTAGATCCCAAAGCTCTTCGATACCGCAGGCTAAAAACAATTAGCCACTCATCGGAATGGGGATAGCTTATATGTTTGGTTATGCGAGCGTTCTAAACTATTCGCTGAAAGGTTATAAAGAAAATAAGAAGAAAAGTAAAATATCCTAACATTAGAAAAGTTTTTACAAATAAGCACACCCGCACTCATTCAAACATATAACAAGAGATAGAAATAAAACAACGTTACAGATAATAGAAAATTGCATAAGTGACATTTGTAGGTCCCACTCAAACGAGTGGGGGCGGGAAATAAAAGCTGAAAATTGCATAATTGAAATTGCAAGTCCCACTCCAACGAGTGGGGGCGGAAAATAAAAACTGAAAATTGCAAGTCCTACTCAAATGAGTAGGACTGAAATGAAAGCGAGTCCTACTCAATCGAGTAGGAGAAAATAAATGCGATTACAGGGCTTTCTTAAATATTTATATCAAAATAAGGTCCGACCATTTAACTCCTAGCGAGTAGTCGGAAAATCAAATCCAGCCATTTAACTCAAATGAGTAGGCGGAAAAATAAAGAATGAAAATTACAAGTCCTACTCAAACACTTGCATAATTTAACTTAGGAGCTGAAAAATATCTCATACACGCACACACTCGTGATAAAATAATTGCAAAAATCAAAGTTATCGAAAAATTAAAATGACTGCATTTCTACCGCCGGAATGCAGTAGAAATGCATAAAAAGGCAAAATAAAAATTGTTTGAGCAAAAAGTTTTCAAATTAAAGTGAGAAAGGCAAGTGCCCGAAAACTTAAAACGTTTACATTTTTACCGTTAGATTTTGATAGAAATGCTTAAAAAGTGAAAATAAAAATTGTTCGAGCGAAAATATTTTTTGTAATTACTTAAAATGAAAGTTGATGAAAAATAAAAAAAACAATTTATACATTCCTATAGCCTTGTAAAATGGTTTAAAAAGTGGGAGTAAGATAAAAAGAAGCAGTAGTTTTATAATTAAAACAAAGTAAAAGCTAAGTTAAGAGGGGTGAAAACCACCTTTTTAAAGTTTTACAAGCTCATAAGAACACATTTTAAAGCATGAAAATCCTAAATCTAAACAATTTTTAAGAGTTTGAGAATGAAATCGGCCATAATAACGGCTATAAATTTTGTTATAATTGAAAAGAAAACAAGAACATTTTCGTTTTAAAACATGAAAGTATATAAGATTGATGAAAAAGAGGCCTTTTAGAGAAAATTCAGAGCATATAAGGATGAGAAAAATATCTATTTTATTAATAAAAGAAGTTGATTACATGAGCTTAAACAAACTAAATTCAAAAAGGGGGGAAAGAGAATCCTTACATAGCACTAAAGCAGCTCTAACGGCAGCCCTTATACATCAAAATGGTTCGGATTTTTGGAACCCTGAACTCATACAGCAGCTGCCATTTTATAGGCAAAAATTTCTAAGTACACGCCCTCCGACACGGGCGTGTCGGGGGGCGTGTCAGTACTATTTTACAGCGGAAATCGGCGACCTGACGGATTTGAAGGTGATTTGACTTTGCGGCCGAAAACGCGGCGGTCACGCCCCAGGTCACGGGCGTGGCGGAGGGCATGTCGTTCGGCACTTAAAGGCGTTGTTGACTTCGGGATTTGCCGGCGGCAGTTTGTCGGGCGAGTTGCCGAAGTCACGCCCCATGTCACGGGCGTGACTCTGGGCGTGTCGGTTGGTGTCGACACTCGACAATCGTCGAGCGGAAAGTGTCGAGTTGAAATCGTCGAGCTGAGATTGAGTCACGCCCTAGGTCACGGGCGTGACTCTGGGCGTGTCGCGGGTTCGACGATCGTTGAACTGAATTCGTCGAATGGAGTGGACACGGGCTTGGGTCATGCCCCGTGTCGGGTGACACGGGTGTGACACCAGGCGTGTCAAGCTTTTTACTTCAGAAATTTGCAACTTCACGGAATTTGAGCTGTCACGCCCTGGTCACGGGCGTGACCCAAATGACACGGGCGTGTACTGCCCAATTTTGGCAGATTTTGAAATTTTTCTGAAAAATAAAATAAAACAAGTTAGTAGTAAATTTACAAGAATAGGAGCATTTTATTGAACAAAAATAAGTAAAAACGACGAAAATAAATGAAAATGACTTAATTAATGTGCACAAAAATACGTATATTTACAATTCATCAATTCTCCTATCATTTCTGCGGTATGTGCTCAGAAGCTGTTTCATTCTGACTGTTTCGCTTATTTATTCTCAGTGGTTGGGACTGCTGTTAGTGTACAGCGCTTGGAGGAGATTCCTGTTGTTCGTGGTTTTTCTGATGTTTTCCCTGATGACCTACCTGGTCTTCCCCCTGAGCGGGATGTTGAGTTTGTGATTTATTTGGAACTGGGTACGCGTCCTATTGCTAAGGCGCCTTACCGGATGGCCCCTGATGAGTTGGAGGAGTTGCGAGTCCAGTTGGACGAGTTGCTGGCTAAAGGTTTTATCAGGCCGAGTTCGTCGCCTTGGGGTTCTCCAGTTCTATTTGTGAAGAAGAAAGATGGGTCGATGAGGCTGTGCATCGATTATAGGGAGCTGAACAAAGTTACCATTAAGAACAGGTACCCTCTACCGAGGATCGATGATCTATTTGATCAGTTGCGAGGTAGCACGGTGTTTTCCAAGATCGATCTTCGTTCAGGCTATCATCAGCTCAGGATCCGTGAGTCGGACATTCCACAGACTGATTTCAGGTCGAGGCATAGGCATTTCGAGTTCCTGGTTATGTTGTTTGGTTTGACGAACGCGCCATCAGCATTCATGGACATGATGAACCGGGTGTTCAAGGACTTTCTGGATAAGTTTGTGGTCGTATTTATAGACGACGTTCTGATTTATTCTCGCAGTGCTGAGGAGCATGAGCAGCATCTGCGATCGGTTTTATCTACTTTGAGAGACCATCAGTTGTTCGTCAAGTTGAGTAAATGTGAATTCTGGTTGACCCAGGTTTCCTTCCTGGGTCATGTGGTGAACAAAGATGGCATTTTGGTGGACCCGAAAAAGATTTCTGCAGTGAGGGATTGGCATAGACCGAGCTCACCCAAGGAGATTAGGAGCTTCTTGGGGTTGGTCGGCTATTATAGAAGATTCATGGAGGGCTTTTCTACCTTGGCAGCCCCCTTGACTAAGTTGATGCAGAAGAATGCGGCGTTCGTTTGAAGTGAGAAATGCGAGGAGGCTTTTCTGGAGCTGAAGAGCAGGTTGTGTTCTGCTCCTATTTTGGCACTGCCTACGGAAGCCAAGGGCTATGACGTATATGTGGATGCCTCGCATGTTGGGCTCGGAGGTGTGTTGATGCAAGAAGGGAAGGTGATTGTGTATGGGTCGAGGCAATTGAAGACTCATGAGAGGAACTACCCTACGCATGATCTTGAGTTCACAGCAGTGATCTTTGCCCTGAAGTTGTGGAGACATTTACTTTATTGCGCTCAATGCAAGATCTACACCGATCATAAAAGCTTCAAGCATGTCTTCACCCAGAAGGAGCTGAATTTATGCCAGCGACGTTGGTTATAGTACGTGGTCGATTATGATGTGGATATACAGTATCATCCGGGCAAGGCCAATGTGGTGTCCGATGCCCTGATCCGGAAGACGGGGAAGATCTTTAATCTCACCACTGATCGTTTAGTGGAAGAGTTCCTCCTTATGGATATTTTTGTGGGACGCTGTGTCATGCAGAGTAGTTTGGCAGTGGCAGAGCCATCTTGGATTGCACTTACCAGGTTGCACCAGAAGGATGATCCGGATCTTCTGCACTTGTACCTCAGGACTGAGAGAGGGGAGTTACGGGATTTCTCTATTGATGATGCGGGTACTTTGAAGTACCGCAGCAGGTTTTTCATCCCAGCTGTTGGAGGCATCAGGGGTATGATTTGCAGAGAGGCTCATGGATCCAGTGTTGCCTACCATCCAGGATCTACAAAGATGTATCATGAACTGAAGCAGATTGTCTGGTGGTATGGGATGAAGGGTGATATAGCCAGATTGGTTGCTGAGTGCCTCACTTGCAAGCATGTGAAGGCCGATCATGGAAGGTATGGTGGCAAGTTGTCACCGTTGGAGATCCCTACTTGGAAGTGGGAAAGTATTTCTATGGACTTCATTACGGGCTTGCCGAGATCTCCTAGAGGTTTTGATTCTATTTGGGTTATAGTGGACAGACTGACGAAGTGTGCTCACTTTGTGACGTACAAGATTGATTATCCGACTAAAAATATAGCAGAGCTGTATTTGAATGAATCGATCAGGTTGCACGGTGTGCCAGTTAGCATAATTTCGGATCGAGAGTCCTGTTTTAGATCTCGCTTCTGGAGGAGTCTGCAAGAGGGTTTGTGTACAGATTTGAGTTATTTTTCAGCTTACCACCCGCAGACCAATGGTCAGACTGAGCGAGTGAACCAGATAGTTGAGGATATGATCAGGTGTTACATCTTGGACCATGGTGGACATGGTATGAGCATTTGCGGCATATGGAATTTGCATACAATAACAGTTACCAGGAGAGCTTGCAAATGGCTCCATTTGAGGCTTTGTATGGGAGGCGCTGCAGAACTCCCTTGTTTTGGACCGAGGTCGGTGAGAGGCCTGTGTTGGGTCCGGATGAGCTCGAGAAGATGGAAACTGTTGTGAAGCTTATTCGGGAAAAGCTTCGTATTACTCAGGAGAGATATGAGAAGAACGCCAACCGGCGTAGGTCTGACTTGGAATTTTTTGTAGAGGACCTTGTATTTCTTAAGGTTTCCCCGATGGTTGGTGTTAAGAGGTTCGGTAAGAACCGGAAGTTGGATCCGAGGTATGTGGGCCCGTTTAAGATTGTTGAGCGGATTCGCGTGTCAGCTTATAGATTGGATTTGCCAGCAAATTTCTCGGATGTTCATAATGTGTTTCATGTAAGCTAATTGCGGAAGTGTGTGCGAAGCAGTGGGCAAGTCTTGGATGTTGTACCCCAGTTGGAGCCTAATCTCTTATATGTTGAGCTGTCGGTCCGTATCTTGGATACTCAAGATCGCGTGATGCGGATGAAGTCTATCCCGATGGTGAAAGTTCCATGGAAGAATCAGGATTTAGAAAGCGTGACTTGGGAGCTAGAGTCGGCTATGAGGGAGGCTCACCCTCATCTTTTCCCTTGATTTATTTGGTATGTTTCCTTTCTAGTAGCTCTTGTTTTGTTACTTTCCTTCTATAGTAGTGGTGTATGTAAATTTTCGGGACGAAACTTTCTATTAGGGCGAGTGACTGTAACGCTCCCGATTTCTCTGCGATTATTTAATTCTCATTGGGAGTTACGTTGACACGTTTCCGGCATGTACCGTTTGTTATAGCATGGTCTTAGCTCTCTAGATCCCTTGTGTGGTTGTTAGTAGCCTTTTTGGCAAGACTCCCTAGCAAGTCGGGTTTGTTTTCGTGACCGGTGAGGCCTCTCGAGTGATGCTTGTGTTTTGGCTTCGGGTAGTGATAACCCGAGTTTGGTTCATCGAAAGTTGATTTATACTTCGCCATTGTGTTCGTAGCGTGGGTATTTAGCTACGTTGCGAATTTCGTCGGATTCCGAGGTGGTTCGGTTTCGGGTCGTTTTGGTGTGTTAATATTATTGGATGTAAATAATTATTTATTAAGGTTTGAATGAATCAATGGCTTTTAGGTGGCAGTTAGGGTTGAATAGACGTATCCATGCTCATATATATATATATATATATATATCCTCAAGATAGAATCCAGATTTTTCATCTTCTACCTCCTTGAAGTTATAACTGCTGCCTATTCGAGAGGAAGAGAAAAAAACCGCCAACCCTGTACCCTTCATACGCCTATTTTGGGAGCGTTAGTGGACGGAATTCGATTCCGAAAGCGGATTTGGAGTGCTCTCGTCTAGACCAGTATTCCTACGGTAAGAGATTCAATTTTCGTGGTGTTTCTAGAGGACTCAGAATTTTTGGTTTGAACCTTTTTCGCCATTAAAACTTTAGATCCTGTTTAGGTGCTGTTGCGGCTGGAGTCGAGAGAGAGAGGAAGGGTTGTGCAAGTTAATTTCTAGATTTGAGGCAAGTGGTGCTCCTACCCTTGCCAAATTTTCTTCTCATTTTCATGGTCATATTTGCTATGATTTTCCCTGTTTCCTGTGATTATTATTTTACTCTATTTTCCGTTAAAAGCATGTTAATCTCAAACCATTATGCCCCTTTATGTTTCGGTTTGCATTCTCTCAAAGTTCTGAAACCCAAATCTTCGGCTGGAGTATTGTAGTCTTGTTTTGTTTTTATCATATTATTCCCTGTCAAAACCTCTGGTTGGGTAGTATCTAGCCTTTCAACCATGGAATGTAATAGCAGTGAGATTTCATACTTATAATTCTAGTAATAGGTTTGTTTTAGGTTAGGAAGTTTGGACGGATCGAAGTTAGAGGTGCAGGATTTACTGTGCTCTCAATACAGACAGATCGACGGCAATCGTCGATCTGGGTTCGACGATTATCGTCGAGCTGGGCTCGACGATGTGCCTTGATTCTGGGTTCGACGATTATCATCAAGTTGAGCTTGACGATGTGCCTTGATTCTGGGTCCGGCGGAAATCGTCGAACGGAGTTCGACGATTCTCCCATGGTCAGTGTTCGTCGAAAGGGAAATCGTCGAATGGATTTCAACGATTTTTCCCGCGCCCTTTGTTCGACGAAAGGAAAATTTGCGAACACAGTTCGACGATTTCCCGTGGCCTATGATCGACGAAAATCGTCGAGTTGCGTTCGACGATTGTCCTGCGTTCGACGATTTTGTTCCAGCGCTGGATGAAATTCGTCGAGCTGCATTCGACGATTCCTGTAGGCGGAAGTTTTTTTTGTTTCTTCCTTTTTAGTTACTTTCTTCCCGAGTGATACCTCATAGGGAAAATGTCTTGTCGGCCTTTCGCTCTTCCTTTGTTTTGAGGGCCGAATCGTGGGTTATGGCAGGTAGTGGTATTTTGACACTCTAAAGGAGCGGGATGTTTTGTGTGCGAGCCGTGGCCGCCACTTTGTTTTTGTCCCAGGTACGGGCTGGGCATTTGCTGTGGCCGCCACCCTATTTATCCCAGGTACGGGCTGGGTTTGTGGTGGTTTTGTGCTGACAGTGAAATTTTATTTTTTGTGGAACTTTTTATTTGGGGGACTGTTTTTGGTAACCAACTCAGGACCACTTCTGTTAACTACTGTCATTAACTCACAAAATAGGAATGTTAGGTGTTTCTTCCTGTTAGAATGCAACATATTGTGGCAAGTCTTCTTGTCTTTTGTCATGTAGCCTCTGCAGGATTTGAGCAGGGCTTGGTGTTGTTACTTGGAACTTGGTGTACTTTTGTTTACTTGGGACAGTGTTTGTGTTTACTGTCACGTTTGCTTACTTTCTTTGTCCATCTTAATTTAATGCCCTAATTTAGATTTTCTTGTTTTGCTTGATGAGGTGTTCTTTTCTTTTCTGAATGCCTCAGGTTCAGATTAGTAGTCGGGCAAGCGGCTAGTTTTGTTGTGGTGTTACTGGTGATCCCTTGAGTTGTAGGGATCTTTCTCTTGGTGTTAGTGAGGTAGTTTTCTACTTTTATCTTACAGACATACATACTTGCCAGTGGGTTCGTGTCAGTTTGTTGGCGCCCACTGGTAGTTTTACAATTTGATACTAAATATGTTTCTTTTACTGCTACCTTTTCTGGAGATACTCTACTTCCTCTTGGGAAATTTTATGGTAGGTTGCTAGTTTGTTTTAAACCTTAAAGACTACTATATGTATATCTCATGATCAACATGTTTTATAAAACTCGTACACTACTTTCCTAGTAATGTAAAAAGAACGTTTTCCTACTTATAATATGATATAAATTTAGTGTCTTGCATAGTATGAGCTGACCTCGGGGGTCACATATGCACTCTCTTAGGATGTCAAAGAAATAAATAAAGTGTTTTCCGCTGCGTATAAATATAGTTTTAAACTGTGGACTAGATGATCCACTGAGCCGAGGGATATGGCCCCTAACATATACCTAATTTTCTAATAATTAAACTTATGAGATTTTCATAGTCTAGTTAGTTGGTGTTCGCCTGAGCGTCGACAGTTATCCCCTGCTCGACGTGTCATCACAACGCGTGTTTTCTCAAACTCTGATACTTCTTAAATTCGGAGAAAATGCGGGTTGTGACAGATCTCACGTCGGACGGACATAATGCAAGTCGGATCATCCATCAGTCATTGCTCAAGTCACCTTGCCATCACCGAGTACAGCGTACTCGCGGCTCAAAAGGCCCGAGTCGGTTTCACCTTACCTGTTTGGCATAAAGACTGGGTGTTTTCCTCGGCACACCAGTACTTGCTGTTACTACCCATCACAGACACCACCTATGAAAGTCCACCTAGTGTCAACTACCTTCACCTATGGGGGGGGGGGGAATAGGTGACATGCAGCGTTTTTGCGGAATTAAAATTGTACCTGCACAAGAAAACAAAACAGCACAGCACAGAAAGGACACAAGCAAATTATAGTGGTTCCCCGATTTGGGTACATCCACTTTCCCCCTTCGACCTATCTCCCGACCAGGGACGACTCTGTCACTTCACCAACAGGATTAAAATCCAATCCTTGCACTAACGGAAGGAACCCTTCCCCACGTAGGAGTCAACACTCCCACAACACGGGTTGCACCCATCCCTTACAACTAGGAACCAACGTTCCTTTACAACAAAAATGAAAATAGAATGTATGAGAAATACAAACAACTTTTGGAGACTAAGGTGTCCCTCTTCGTTCGATGACGTGTTCTTGAAGTCAACGAAGAGTCCACAACCCTAGATCTCACTTGGAGAGAATCTCCCCGAAACCGGCGGCGGCAAGAAGGGCGGCGGCTTGGTTCTCGAGATCGGCAGTGACGACGGTGTGAGGCTGCTGTACTTTGGAGATTCAATCTTCGTAGCAAAGCTAGCAAGGTCTTCCAACGGTCACATTAGGATCGATCGTCTCGATCGATTCAGAAGGAGAAGGTTTTCCCGATCAACGAATCAAGAGACAAGGGATCTCTGGTTAGACGCGTGAGACGCAGTGCTTGGCTGAGCTTCTGTCGCCGGGAGATCTGGAAGCAACCACGATCAAAGCCGGCGATCTACTGCACGAGCGGCGACAACGGCGGCGGAGAAGTTTCGCGATTTAGGTCAAGCTCGGCGGCTCGGCTTCGTTTTTCTGTTTGTCCTTACTGTTCAAAATTACGCGTGTATTTATATAGTAGAATACTCCTTTATGACCGTTGTGGGTCCCACCAGAAGAAACCCCAACCCCGGTTCAAAACAGTGCCAGCGGCTGAGTCCGGTCCAGCGGGATCCAGAAAATCGCCAAGTCAAAATCGGCGAGAATCGAAGGTGATTCTCGTCGATTCGGCGACAATCAAAGGTGATTCTCGTCGAATCGGTGAGAGTCAAAGGTGATTCTCATCGATGTTGACTTATTTGCATGCTCTGATTTAGCTGAATAGAGACGGCGAGAATCAGCCAGTGATTCTCGACGATTCGGCGAGAATCAGCCAGTGATTCTCGACGATTCGGCCAGAATCACTAGTGTGTCTCGCCGAATCGGCGAGAATCACTTGGTGATTCTCGTCGATTAATACTTAGATGATTTTTCGTCTTTCCACCCATGAGCTGCTCTTTGACCCATCCTTGCTCCTTGTCTGCTCTTGCATTATCACGGCCCTGTACTTGAAGATAAGTACACTCCAATAGAGAGAGTACTCGTAGGCCAACACATTGATCAGCTCAACGAGGGATTACGTCGCGCAAACCCGTGTATATTGACCTACTGCACCCTGACATTGGTGTGTACTTAGCGTGGAATAACTGCAAGCACAACTTAAAAGGTTTCATCAAATACATTGTCTATTTACCTTAGCTTGTTCAGGGGCTTCTTCAAATCAGGTACGTTGTGGATACAATACCCAACATTCTCTCCCTATTTGAAGAAGCCTAAACCCTATAAGGTAAGGTGAATAGAGCGTATGGGAATGAAAAGCATGAACTTAAAATTGAGTTGAGAGAGATATTCATTACTAATACCAATTTCTTGAGAGTAAACTTGGAGCCACCTTAGCCTTAACCGAGAGGGTAATATCTCCCCCTTTTCGGCTTCTGCAAATCTGGGTCTGTTGCATTTGACCCCATGCTCCCCCTTAGTTCTTGCACCTGTGCTCACACTTGAGTTCCTGGCAGAGACTCCCCCTAGATGCATGAGCCTGGAGCTTCTGTAGTCTTCATTCCTCATAGTTTAGCATCCCCAATTCAATTTTGAAAAGACTGAACTTAGCTTCGTCTAAGGGCTTTGTGAAAATATCTGCAATCTGCTTGTCCGTGGGGACATAACAGAGAGATATGTCCTTGTTCTCCACGTGCTCCCGAATGAAGTGGTAGCGCACTTCAATATGCTTCGTTCTGCTGTGCGATACCGGATTGTGGGCAATGGAAATTGCACTGGAAGAGTCGCAGTACATTGGTACTTCCTTGAACTGAAGGTCGTAGTCGGCTAACTGGTTTCTGATCCATAGGAGTTGTGCGCAACAGCTGCCTGCCGAGATATACTCAGACTCGGCTGTGGAGATTGCTACATAATTCTGCTTCTTGCTGTTCCATGAAATAAGCCTTCTTCCGAGGAATTGACACGTCCCAGAAGTGCTTTTCCTGTCATCCCTACTCCCTACAAAATCAGCATCTGAAAAACCTATTAGCTCGACATCATTGTTTCTCGGGTACCACAAGCCAAGATTCGGAGTACCTTTAAGGTATCTTAGAATTCGCTTTGCAGCGACATAGTGAGTTTCCTTAGTGTTCACCTAATATTTGGCACAGACACATGTGGAGAACATGATATCCGGTCTACTGGCCGTAAGGTAGAGCAGGGATCCAATGATGCTTCTATATTTGGTTTCATCAAAAGGTTTACCTTTCTCATCCTTATCCAGAGACATAGTGGATCCCATTGGAGTCCTCATAGAGGTTGCATTCTCCATACCGAATTTCTTGAGGAGTTTATTTGTGAACTTCGTCTGAGAGATGAAGATTCCATCCTCAGACTGTTTCACTTGAAGTCCCGAGAAATACTTTAGCTCTCTCATACTGCTCATTTCAAACTTTCCTTGCATAAGTTTAGAAAACTTTTTGCAAAGATTGTTGTCCGTTGAGCTGAATATGATGTCATCGACCTAGATTTGCACCAGCAAAATCTTGCCTTTGACTTTCCTGAGAAATAATGTGTTATCTATTTTACCTCTATAGAACTTGTTCTCAAGAAGAAAACTAGATAAGGTCTCATACCAAGCTCGTGGAGCTTGTTTTAAACCATATAGAGCTTTATTAAGAAAATATACATGATTGGGATAAGTAGGATTGACAAAACCTGTGGTTTGAGTGACGTATACTTCCTCTTTCAGGTCTCCGTTCAAGAATGCTGATTTCACATCCATTTGATAGACTGTGAATCCTTTGTGCGAAGCATACACCAGGAACAATCTGATTGCCTCGAGCCTTGCCACTGAAGCAAAGGTCTGGTCGAAGTCAATCCCCTTCTCCTGTCTGTAACCTTGAGCCACCAGCCTGGCCTTATTCTTTATGATGACACCATGTTCATCCAGTTTGTTTCTGAAGATCCACTTGGTGCCAATCACATTCTGCTTTCGTGGTCTGGGAACCAGCGTCCAAACATTGCATCGTTCGAATTGATGTAGTTCCTCTTGCATGGCCAAAATCCATGCCGCATCTTTGTTCGCCTCGTCAAACTTCTTTGGCTCAACCTGTGACAGGAAGCTAAGATGCAAAATCTCGTTAATAGTACCTCTTCGAGTTCTGACACCAGCACGAGGATCTCCGATGATCTGCTCTCTAGGGTGATCCCGCACGTGCCGGAGCTCTAGAAGTCTGGCGTCTGGAGCTTCGACTACTTCTTGGACTTCTCCTTCTTCTAAGAGATTTTCTCCATTTTGATCTTCAACATTCCCAATAGACGTTGAGGTGGAAACTTTGACGTACTTAGGAGTTTCATCTTTAGCAGTCTCATCAAGACTCAGCTGTTCAAGTCGTGCACCTGCATCTTCAAGAATACCGCTGGAAGAATTGTTGTTAAGCAAGCTTCCTTCATCAAATACAACATTAATTGATTCTTCTACCACTAGGGTTTTCTTATTGAAGACCCTATATGCCCGACTGTGGGAGCTATAGCCCATGAATATGCCTTCGAAGCATTTTTCACCAAATTTAGTACGTGGGTACTTCCCATTATTCAGTACATAACATCTGCAACCAAAGATCCTTAAGTAGGACATGGTTGGTTTCCTGCCTCTCAATAGCTCATAAGGCGTCTTACGATGATGCTTGTTGATCAATGCTCGGTTTTGTACATGACAAGCTGTATTGACCGCCTCTGCTCAGAAGTATTCTGGGAGAGAAGCGTCTTTCAACATTGTCGTGCAAGCTTCAATGAGAGTTCTATTTCTCCTCTCCGCTACTCCATTTTGCTGAGGAGTGCGCGGGGAGGAAAACTCATGAAAGATACCTTGTTCTTCACAAAACTCTGTCATAGCACTAGATTCGAATTCTATTCCATGGTCACTTCTGATATTGACCACTGAGCAGTTAAATTCGTTCTGAACCTGCTTGCCAAAACTAGTGAAGATGTCAAACGTATCTGACTTTCGTTTTAAGAAGAACACAAATGTAAACCGAGACTGATCATCAACTATCACTAGCGTATAGGACTTGCCTCCCAAGCTATGAACTTGCATTGGACCAAACAAGTCCATATGTAGAAGATAAAGACACTGGGAAGAGTCTTTGTCTGCAATGCTCTTAAAGGTAGCCCGAGTCTGTTTGTCCATCTGGCATGCAGGACAGGGGCTATCTTTGATGCACTTGATAACGGGAGCATCCCTTACTAAGTTTTTAGAAAACAGCATACTAATTGTTTTGAAATTAATATGTGACAATCTCTTGTGCCATTGTTCACAAAGAGATGCACTACCTGTTGCTACTAGGCATACGGGTGTAGATGAATCTAAACTAAGAAAATTTAAGCAGAAGATATTTCTGCTCCTAATGCCTGTTAATACCGTCTCAGAAGAGGCGCATGATATTATCAGGCATTTATCCTTGCAGAACTTAACGTCATAACTTTTATCACATAATTGACTTACACTGATCAGGTTATGGTTTAACCCTTCAACATAAGCCACGTCGGTGATAGAGATTATACCGTTGGAAATCATACCGTAACCTCTGGTGACTCCTCGATCTGACCGCCCAAAGATGACTTTGGGTCCATTCTCGACTAGAGTGTAATCACGCAGCAGGCTTCTTGTCCCAGTCATATGCTGGGAGCATCCACTGTCCAAGTACCATATTGGCGTTTTGGAGGCCTTTGGACATTCCTGCAAAACAAAATTAATTTCCCTTAGGAACCCAATCGAACTTGGGTCCTAGATTCTTGGTTAGCATACTCCCCCTCGGGTGGTTAACCCTACGAGTGGTCGGCCTCGCATTGCTAACATAGGGAGTCCCGTTATACCTCGGATTAAACCAACAATCCACGGCAAAGTGACCGACTTTGCCACAACACCAACAGTCAAATCTGTTGTACCTCTTCCTAGGCTCCTGCTTTACCCTGTGAATGGTGGGTACAGCCGGGGCCTTGGATCTGGAGGTGGAGGCCTCATAGTGATTGCAGTCACATGACTTCTTCACCTTCTGTTCCTTCAGTATAACAAGCTTGGCTCTTGGTGGCTGCTTTCCATTATGGCCGCTAGAGAATTGACCATAATTTCCCATGTGGATTTCCTTATAAGGTGCCTTGAAGACACTCTCACCGAAGTTGCGGGGAAAAGTCCAACCATCATATCGGCTCTTTGGCTTTGCAACCGAGGGCCGGAAATGATGGCCAAAGGTTGACTCAAAGTCATGTTGGTTGCAAGGAAAGCTAGGCTTTTTGAACGCAACAGGACTGAGCGGAGCCTATCCCTTTTCAGCAGCAGAGGCCTTCTTGGCGGCCTTATTCTTCCTCTGGTTCCTGTTTCTCTTGAATGAGGAACCAGATACCCCTACAGGCCCCAAGCTAGCTCCTTTGGCCTGAGCAGATAAGGTATCAACTACTGGAAGAACTGTTTTTGGCATAGAGAAGCTCTTGACGATCTTCCTTTCTGCCTCAAGTTGTTCTTCCAACTTGTCGACTTCCTCCTGCTTAAGATCAAGGAGCTTAAGAGACTCTGAATGCTTTGAAGTCAGTTTTAGGTGCTCCTGTCAGAGAGAGATCAAACTGGTGATCTCTTCCCTTAGGGAGACACTCTCACCCTTAAGTAATTTCACTTCCTTTTTCTCAGCCTTCAATCTCTTACGGCACTCCTCGAAAGTGTTGAGCAGAAGCTCATAGTTCTCGAGGAGCTCCGCTTCACGGGCCGAAAGGCTATCCTCAGGGTCATCATCCTGAGACTCAGGATCAGATTCAGAGTCGGAGAGAGGGGTGTGAGCTTTTACCTTCCCAGTAAATGGGGGGCATTCTCCTTCTGAGTCGGAGCGACCCACCAGCCCGAAGTAGGCTTCCTCATCATCACTGGAGTTTGAGGAATCAGACTCACTCAGTGTCTTTGGCTTTTTGGCGATGTAGCTCCGCTCTTTCTTCTTATCTCTAAAGGATTTGTGCTCCTCTCCTTTCCCCTTTTCTCTCTTGCCTTGGTAGCAGTCGGCCACGACGTGTCCTGGTTTATTGCATCCAAAACAAATAATATCAGAGGAGCGATGTTTGTTCGGTTTAGAAGCATACCTGTCAGAAGAATAATTTTTCTTCAGATGCCTGGAGGAGGAGCTGTCTCTCTTTCTTTGATTCCTCATCTTGAGGAACTTCTTGAATTCTCGGGTGATGAGGGAGAAATCTTCCTCAGACAGCTCTGAGCTAGAGGAGCATGGCTCGGAGTCCTCCTCCTCATCCTTTTTCCTGGCACGGTATGAAACTACACCCTTGCCCTTCCTGGAGTGAATGGCTTTTAGGGCCACAGTATTTTCCTTGGTTGCAGCCTTCTCTGCTTCTTCTTCTGCTTTCCTGGTGTTCAGTTGAAGCTCATAGGACATCATCTTCCCAAACAGAATTTTCGGGTCTGTTTCAGCAAGTCTGTCAAACTCTCGGATGGCGCAGATCTTTGTGTCCCATTCCTTAGTAAGGGACCTAAGGAATTTATCATTAAGTTCACCATCAGTGAACACTCTTCCATATCCTTTGAGGGCATTGACAATCTTGAGGAAGTTCTCGAAGGTGACTCCGATCTCTTCCTTATGCCCTTGTTTGAAGTCCTCATATTTCTGGTTCAGGAGGGATCTCCGATCATCCCTCACTTCATCAGTGCCCTCCATTAGGATAATCAGGCAGTGCCAGATCTCCTTTGCTATCCTGCAGTTGCAGAAGTTCTGCATCATTGAGTCATCGACCGCGCTGACCAGAATGTTCTGCGCCTACTTGTCAAGTCCCACCAGCACCATCTCGTCCTTATCCATTTCAGAAATTTTCTTTGGCACTTTCTTGGTAGGATCAATGGTGGAGACCTTAGTGGGGACATACGGTCCCTCCTCCACGATCATGAAGAGTCGGGGATCGACCGCTTCCATGTAGAACCTGATCCTTTCCTTTCAGATAGGAAAGTTGAGCCTGATGCACACTGGGATCTTTCCTGTGTACTTGAGTCCGTCCATAGTAGATGTTTGCCTTCTTCTTGACACTAGAGGCAGGATTCTACTCAAGGTGTGAACCTTTTTGATGAGTAACCTGGCTTTGATACCACTTGAAAGTCCACCTAGTGTCAACTACCTTCACCTATGGGGGGAATAGGTGACGTGCAGCGTTTTTGCGGAATTAAAATTGTACCTGCACAAGAAAACAAAACAGCACAGCACAGAAAGGACACAAGCAAATTATAGTGGTTCCCCGATTTGGGTAAATCCACTTTCCCCCTTCGACCTATCTCCCGACCAGGGACGACTCGGTCACTTCACCAACAGGATTGAAATCCAATCCTTGCACTAACGGAAGGAACCCTTCCCCACGTAGGAGTCACCACTCCCACAACACGGGTTGCACCCAACACTTACAACTAGGAACCAACGTTCCTTTACAACAAAAATGAAAATAGAATGTACGAGAAATACAAATAACTTTTGGAGACTAAGGTGTCCCTCTTCATTCGATGATGTGTTCTTGAAGTCAACGAAGAGTCCACAACCCTAGATCTCACTTGGAGAGAATCTCCCCGAAACCGGCGGCGGCAAGAAGGGCGGCGGCTTGGTTCTCGAGATCGGCGACGACGACGGTGTGAGGCTGCTGTACTTTGGAGATTCAATCTTCGTAGCAAAGCTAGCAAGGTCTTCCAACAGTCACACTAGGATCGATCGTCTCGATCAATTCGGAAGGAGAAGGTTTTCCCGATCAACGAATCAAGAGACAAGGGATCTCTGGTTAGACGCGTGAGACGCAGTGCTTGGCTGAGCTTCTGTCGTCGGGAGATCTGGAAGCAACCACGATCAAAGCCGGCGATCTACTGCACGAGCGGCGACAACGACGGCGGAGAAGTTTTGCGATTTAGGTCAAGGTCGGCGGCTCGGCTTCGTTTTTCTGTGTGTCCTTACTGTTCAAAATTATGCGTGTATTTATACAGTAGAATACTCCTCTATGACCGTTGTGGGTCCCACCAGAAGAAACCCCAACCCCGGTTTAAAACAGTGTCAGCGGCTGAGTCCGGTCCAGTGGGATCCAGAAAATCGCCAAGTCAAAATCGGCGAGAATCGAAGGTGATTCTCGTCGATTCGGTGAGAATCAAAGGTGATTCTCGTCGAATAGGTGAGAGTCAAAGGTGATTCTCGTCGATGTTGACTTATTTGCACGCTCTGATTTAGCTGAATAGAGACGGCGAGAATCAGCTAGTGATTCTCGACGATTCGGCCAGAATCACTAGTGAGTCTCGCCGAATCGGCGAGAATCACTTGGTGATTCTCGTCGATTAATACTTAGACGATTTTTCATCTTTCCACCCATGAGCTGCTCTTTGACCCATCCGTGCTCCTTGTCTGCTCTTGCATTGTCACAGCCCTATACTTGAAGATAAGTACACTCCAATAGAGAGAGTATACGTAGGTTAACACATTGATCTGCTCAACGAGGGATTACGTCGTGCAGACCCGTGTATATTGACCTACTGCACCCTAACATTGGTGTGTACTTAGCGTGGAATAACTGCAAGCACAACTTAAAAGGTTTCGTCAAATACATTGTCTATTTACCTTAGCTTGTTCAGGGGCTTCTTCAAATCAGGTACGTTGTGGATACAATACCCAACAACCTATTCCGTATCACAATAGAGGGTCCTTCTTGGACTTCCATACCAGTACTTCCTGCTACTACCCTTCACAGGCACAACACAGTATCAAGGGTATTTTCCTGAATCTCAAATCTAGTACTTCCTGCTACTACCCTTCACAGGTACAACCCATGAACATTACACATTACAAGGGTATTTACTGGACGTCCAATAAAATACTTTCTGCTACTACCCTTCACAGGTACAACCCATTTAGTAGCACAAGAATCACAAGAGAAATTTCCTAAACTACCACTCCAGTACTTCCTACTACTACCCTTCACAGGTACAACCCATTTAGCAGCACAAGCATCACAAGGGTAATTTCCTGGACTATCACTCCAGTATTTCCTGCTACTTCCCTTCACAGGTCTAACCCATCGACTCCCAAAACTACACGTTTAATCATAGAGTCTTCTCCGGTGCGTATATATAAAATCACCAATCCAGACCATCCTGTCCCGATGGGCTTCACACAGCATGCCTATTCCGTACTCCATTTTCGGATCTATATGACAGATCATTGGGGATTCCATGAATTAACCCAAAGGACTCTCGTAACAAGCCACCCTCTAGTGGGGGAATCCTATGCACATACCAAAAATGAAGCCTTCACATGGCTAGGAAGATAGATTATTACCCTTGAAGATTGCTTCGGAGCCATGGACTTTTAGCTGGCTGGAAAGGACCGCAGCGGCTTTTCCTCCACAACGCTAGCCTCGGATCTCGAAACGGAACTCCGCAGCTCCACCGGCGGCTGGATCTCCTCCTTCTCCTCCTTCCTCTCTCTAGGTTTTATAAAGATGATGGCCAAATGCAAAATGAGGATTCCCATATCATTTTTGGCCTTAAGGAAGGAGGGAGAGACCCGAGCCTTCAGACCCCAGCTGAGAAAATGGATGGTCACGATTTTGCCACAAAAAGCTAAATTTTTCCTGACATGGCCTGTGATATGCCCGTGTCATAGGCCGTGTACCTTAAGCTGCACACATCCGACTCATCCAGACCAGTACACGGCCATTTGAGATGCCCGTGTCCCGGGCCGTGTAACCTGACACGTCTTCTAACACGCCCGTGTCTGTGGCTGTGTACTTCAGGCTGCACAAAACAAAATCAACCCGATCGGGACACGGCCAATGACACGCCCGTGTCACAGGCCGTGTACCCCAAGACACGACCATGTCCGGCCCGTGTTTATCAAGCCTCAAATGCCTTGGGTACTTCTAGGAGAGGACACGACCAGTGACACGACCGTATCACCGGCCGTGTGCCCTTACACGGCAGCAGACACGCCTCCAGCTTAACTTCATCGAACGAAGTTCATCGATTATAGGAGGACACGGCCACTGACACGCCCGTGTCAGAGGGCGTGTTCCCTCATTTCCCATAGAAACTGATTTTTGTCGACTACTCGTCGGCTGCTCACCCGATCATGACATGCCCTGGTACACGCCCGTATCCCAGGCCGTGTCACCCAACTTTTTCCCAATCCTTGGATTTGGTCTGTTACAACCCTCCCCTCCTTACAAAAATTTCATCCCCGAAATTTGTACACAGGAAGGAAATCAAACACAAGATGTTCTATTCCATAAACATTTCATACAACTTGACACGCACTGCAGAATAGTTACACAAGGAGCTCGGGAAATTCAGCTCGCATGGTCTACTCTCGCTCCTATCTTAGCTCTTCAAATCCACATTTGTCCCACCGGACTTTGACCATACCGATTGTCTTGTTCTGCAACTGTTTCTCGGCACTATCCTCAATCCAAACGGGCCTAACCTTCGTCGTTAGCCCATACTCCACCGGCACACGATCAGTCTCGATCTCTTGAGCTGGATCTTTGGCAGCTTTTCGAAGCACCGAGATGTGAAACACATCATGTAATGCACCTAAGTCTGCTGAAAGAGCTAGCCGATATGCAGCTTCCCCAATTCATTCCACCACTTCAAACGGACCAAGATATCTCGGACTCAACTTTTTCAGTCGTCGAATCCTGGACACGCCTTTGAAGGGCTTCATCTTCAAGTATACTGAGTCGCCCATCGCGAACTCCACATTTCGGTGCTTGGCATTGTAGTATTTTTATTGTCGATCCTGGGCTATCAGTATCCTTTCCCGAATAGTGCGTATCGTCGAGTTAGCTTCATCTACTTCATTACGCCTATACACTTTGGATTCGCCTACTTCTGCCCAAGCTAACGACGTACGACACTTCAGACCATACAGAGCATCAAACAGTGCCATACCGATGCTCGCTTGGTAGCTGTTGTTGTAGGCAAACTCCACCAGATAAAGATGATCTTCCCATCTCTTACCAAAGTCAAGGGTGCACATTCGGAGCATATCTTCCATTGTTCTGTTGGTCCTCTCAGTCTGGCCATCTGTTTTGGGATGAAAGGTCGTACTGAACGTCAATTTCGTACCCAACAGCTGATGGAATAGCCTCAAATCATTTGTGTAAAGCGCCCATCCCGATCGCTCACAATGCTACGAGGAACACAATGTAGTCGTACGATCTGCTCCACATAAAGCTTTGGAAAACTCTCCACTGAACCATCTCGTTTGTTCGGAAGGAAGTGCGCCACTTTTGTCAACCGGTCTACAACCACCCAGATTGAATCATTCCCGCGCTGAGATCTCAGCAACCCATGCATGAAATCCATTGAAATATCATCGAACATCCATTCCGGAATCGGCAACGACTTCAAGAAACTGACAAGCTTCTGGCATTCCGCCTTTACCAAAGCACAAGTCTGGCATTTAGCTACGTAATGAGCGATATCATTCTTCAGTCCTGGCCACCAGAATAGCTTCTTCATGTCCCTGAACATCTTTGTGCTCCCAGGGTGAATTGAGTACTTCATAAAGTGCGCTTCATACATCAACTCTTCTCGTATTTTACCCATACTCGGGACGCACAACCGACCCTCTTTCTGCAAAAGGTCGTCATCCCAGGATAATTTGCCCTCTGGCCCGTCCTTTGCATAGGGTTGGAGACTTTCATCCAGCTCCGTTGCTCATCAAATCCTGTTCATAAAGTCATATTGCACCTCCTCCAGTTCAGGCATACATCGGCTGTGTAATTCTTATCAACATAAGAAATCTCTAATGCTTCTAACTCCTGGATTAGACGTTCATCGTGCCTCTGCACCCAATTGGCCCTCAACGGAGCCCTCCGACTCAAGGCATCAGCGACCACATTTTCCTTCCCGGGAGTATAATGAATTACAAAGGTGTAGTCCCCAAGGAACTCCAACCACCTTCGTTGTCCCATATTCAGGTCCTTCCGCTCCAACAAATACTTTAGGCTCTTATGGTCCGTATAGATATCCACTTTCACGCCATACAGATAATACCGCCATAACTTTAGTGCAAAGATCACCGTCATAAACTCTAAGTCGTGGACAGGATAATTTCGCTCATGCACCTTCAACTGGCGTGAGCCATAAGCAAACAATTTCCCATTTTGCAGAAGAACGCAGCCTAAGACGCTTCCTGAAGCATCACTGTAGATCTCGCATCCGTCAGTACCATATGGCGATGTCAACACAGGTGTTGTGGTCAACCGACTCTTCAGCTCTTCAAAAGCTCGCGCGCACTCCGGCGTCCAAACGAACTTCTGTTCCTTTCTCGTTAGTGTTGTCAGAGGCAAAGTAATCCGCGAGAAGTTTTCAACAAACAGTCTATAGTAGCCCGCCAGTCCCAGGAAGCTCCGGACATAGGCCACCAAAGACAACACCGGCCACTTTTGTATGGCCCTTATCTTCGACGGATCCACTGTGATGCCCTCTCCACTTACCACATGGCCTAGGAAAGCCACCGACGATACCCAAAACTCGCACTTCGAGAACTTGGAATAGAGCTTATTACTTCGCAAAGTATGTAACACCAACCGTAAGTGGTTTGCATGATCAGCTTCAGATTTCGAGTGTACCAGGATATTGTCAATGAACACAATCACGAATAAGTCCAGGTACTCTCGGAATTTTCGGTGCATCAGATCCATGAATACCGATGGTGCATTGCATAGCCCAAACGACATTAATGTGAACTCATAATGATCGTAATGTGTTACAAATACGGTCTTGGGAATGTCTCCTTCCTGTATCCTCAACTGGTAATAACCAGACATCAAATCCAATTTCGAGTAGACGGTTGATCCTACCAGCTGATCGAACAACTCATCAATCCGTGGAATTGGATACTTGTGAAAGTGAGAGTTAGATCTGAAATACTCTAGAGGGGGGGTGAATAGAGTATTCTTAAAAATTATTAACAGCTATTACAGCTTTTGCTGTAAATTAAAAGTGCAGAAATTAATAAGCTAGTACACAATAAACCTAAAGCACAAGCACAGCAAGAACCAAAGAAAAATTGGCAACCAGACAACACAAGAATTTTATAGTGGTTCCCCAACTTGGGTACATCCACTCTTCTACCAACCTTGGTAGGAATCCACTCAGATTTTTTGATCAGGTGCCAGACACCAATGAGCTTTTGATCAGGTGCTCAAAAACCAACCCAAGTCTTTTGATCAGGAGACTTGCAACCAAGGAATCACTTTTGAAGGGAGATGATAACCCTTTATACAGTGGGGGCGAGAGATGATTTTGTCTTCTCTTTCTTAATATACAACTGAGAAGACTTGTGGATTTGATTATAGCTTATGGCTCCCCCTGAGATGTAGAATGAATCAGGGAAAAAGCAGGATCTAAGCTTCAGGTTGGTAGGTCTTCAAACTGAATCCTTCACCAACAATAATCTTTAGGAACTTCTTTGACAGATGGAACTGAAGTTGTCCTTTTGAAGTGTCCTGGAGTGCTTGAAGAAAGAAGACTCTAGATATAGGTATTGTTGTTCTTCTTCTTCAGGTGCTGATGAGCTTCGGGTCCAGAGCTTTTGTGTATCAGAGAATGCTTTTTGTTGACAGAGCAGATTATTTAAGACTGAATGTTTTTCTATGTGCCTCAGTAAACTATGTATGCTTCTCAGTAAGTTGTGCTGTGTGTTAAGCTTTCTCAATAATGCTTGATTCCTTCTGTCTGTCTCTCTGTGTCTGTCTGTTATTCTCTTCTTCTCTGTATTTCAAAAATTTATATTCATCTGCAATTAATGC
The DNA here is from genome assembly GCA_039583875.1 of Platanthera guangdongensis. Classification (NCBI taxonomy): domain Eukaryota; kingdom Viridiplantae; phylum Streptophyta; class Magnoliopsida; order Asparagales; family Orchidaceae; genus Platanthera; species Platanthera guangdongensis. The sequence continues at coordinate 95,061,947 of CM077167.1, forward strand.
TGACAGCCTTGAGAATAATCAACATTGATTTATTTCCCCAACTGTCCTGTAGAAAAACGGCATACAATAATCCTGGAGAAGACCATAATTAATGCTCCATCTAACGGTAATAATCAGAGAATGTTAGAGCATTAATTACTCAGGAATAATCGCATTAGAGTGGGGACAGAAGGCCGAAAATAACTAAGTCTAGAATCGTCGAATAGATAGCAGAATTTGTCGAACTGAGTCCACAGTTCATCGAGCTGAGATATTGTATTCGTCGACCAGACGGCTTCTGTTCGTCGAGCTGAGTTCCATGATCCTCGAGCTGGAAACTGAACTCTCTATTTCTCCTATTCTGTGTCTGAAGTTCGTCGAGCTGGTAAATGTGTTCGTTAACTGGAGTTTAGCAACCATTCTGGAGTTATCAAATATTCTGTGTGTTGACTGATATCATGTGTGTCGACACAAGTCTTCTGTGTGGTGTCGACACAGTCTTTCCACAATTTCGACTGATGATCTAGGTGTCGACACAAGTTCTTCTAGTATCGACTTAGTTGGTGTCGACATATGCTCTAAGTGTCGACACAAGTCTTCTGGTTCCAGAATTCGTCGGGTAGAGAACTGAGTTCGTCGACCTGAGACTAGAGAATATAGTCTCGATAGAATGCTATAGTAGTCCAAAGATTCATCGACCAAAGAATAGTGTTCGTCGAGCTAAGTCTGGAGAACCTTGACTTCGTCGAACTAAGTCTGGAGAACATTGAATTCATCGAGATGAAAATGATTCTGGACTTAGCGAAAAATTGATAAACCTCTAGCAATAGAGTTGAAGTGGAAGTCCAGAAATTGTCGAGCAAAGAATGAAGTTCATCGACCTGAGAACTAGGTTCGTCGACCTGAGTCTAGAGAACAGTCTGGACTTAGAGTTCTGAAGGTGTAGTCCAAGGATCGTCGATCTGTGACTTAAGTTCGTCGAGCTCAGCTCAGAGAATATTTCTCTAAGATCGTCGAGCTGAGAACGACTATCGTCGACCTGAGTTCGAAGAACGTCGAACTCATTTTACTTAGTTTCTTGAGAAATCTCTGAATCTCTGGAAAAACTCTAAGCCTTGAGTCTTTGGCAGTCTGATGATGGCTTGTCCATGTGATGTTGTTACTGAGGAATTGGCCTAGACTCTAGGATAGAACTATGACCCTGGCTATAAATGTTGGGTCACATCATCCAAGCTTAGTGAACCTAGCCCAAATCAAATTAGTTATCCAACAATCTCCCCCTATTTGGGTGAGGTCACTAATAGACTCAAAATAAAAACATAAAGTAAACATAGCAGGAAAAAATATATCTGGCAGAGATAATTAACACATGCAGCAGATATATTTACACAAAAGCTTTGTTCAGATAATATGAAACAGTTTAATATAGAAAAATAGAAATAAAATAGTTCATATTTCACTTCTTCTGCTTCTTCCCCTAATGCTTTACATCCTTGCCCTTGTCTCCTGGCTTGGTAAAGATTATTTCCATGTTTGAATTTAAAGCTTATTCCATAGTCATTGTAATGTCAGCAGCCCCTATAATCCTCAGAGATGTAGCTCTAGGGACCACTGCTTCAGGATGTAATTTCATATAATCATCAACATTAAAAATTTTGTTAGCCTTTTCAAACATTTTCAGTTCTTCTCTCTTGTATTTGGACATTGTAGTGTATTCAGAAATATCCTTCCCTTCAGCCTTTGCCTTATTAATCATAGAGAGGCCTACTAGTTCCTAGAACCTATCCATTTTAGCTGTGTTGGCTATTTCTGGATCTTCAAAAGGAACAATAGGAGAGGTTGATCTTTAAGAACTTTCAGCTTGTTGATGTTGTTGTTGCTGATGTTGTTGTTGTTGCTGTTGTTGTTGCTGCTGATGTTGTTGTTGCTGATAATGTTGTTGCTGCTGCTGTTGTTGTTGTTGCTGATGTTGTTTTCCTAAAGAGTATTGCCTGTGCTGGTTGCTTTCATGATAAGATCTCCCTTGATGTCTTTGATATGTTTGAATAGGGGCAGATCTTTGAGAACTAGAACCAGAAGCACCAGCTATAGGAGTAGGTGGAGGTGGTGGATCTTTTCTATACCTTTGAACTGGTGGAGGAGAGTACCTTCTACTCTTCTTCCTTTCCTTTTGATGATTCTTAGATAGACACATCCATGTTGGCATCCCTTTATATGGTGTTATCTTTTGAAGAATGTTATAGGGAGTGTCATTGTTTGGGTTAGGATTAGGAGTAGGAGGAGGGGGAGATTTTCTTTTCTTTGATACTTGCTTCCTCTTCTTTGTATCCTCCTCATCTGAGTCATCATCCTCATCTTCATCATCATCATTGTCAGAACCCTGAGGGTTATCATATAGATCATCTAAAGATTTCAAATCCTTAGCAGAAATAGCAGGTTTTTCTAGAGCAGGAGCAGGAGTTTCAAGAAGAGTTGGAGGAGAAGGTACAAAGGAATCAGAACTAACTTGGACAGAGCTTTCAGCGGCTGCCTTATTATCATCTTCAATATCAGGAAAGATCAGTTCATCTAGATCTGGCATGGGGGAGTCATCCATGACAAAGGTTAGTGCTAAAGGTATTATTTGAGAAAGGGGAATAGCCACTACTTCTGGAATGGGAGTGACTGCTGGCTGTGCAATAGCAAAACTTTCCCTTAGTTGCTTAGCAACTTCTGAAGAGATGGGGGAAGTGTATGGTACAATAGCCAAGGATAGCTTAGTAATCTCAGCTGGAAGGTAATTCAAATGTACAGTATCAAAAATACTCAACAAATTTTCTAAATTAACTGTGGGATTAAGAATGAAATCACCAAAAGTATTAGGCTCTTCAGATTCTGATTCATCAAAATCCATATCAGTTTCAATAAAGTCAATCAAATCTTTATCTATGTATTCTGCACACTCTGCTGTTGTTGCTGAAGCTGGAGCATCTGCTGCAGGAGCTGGAGCTGAAGCCTCTGTACCTGTAGTTGCAGCTTCATCATCAGGCATCTCCCACTGCCTGGTTTCATTGGGAACTGAGGCCAGGCCCCTGGCTGAAGATGGGGCAGTGGTAAGAGCAGAGATTTGGTCAGAGAGAGAGGAGATGGTGGTATCAGGAGGTGTAATGGTCTCTACTATAAGGGATTTGAGGAGGGGAGTGATTATGGAAATGATAGAAGATATGGTGGAGTGGTCCAATGATGGAAGAGTAGTAGATGTTTCAGATGTGGTTTGAGTAGAAACATGTGGAGGAATGGTAGATGGTATTGGAGATGATGGAATGGCATCTTGCATGATGGTGTCTATTGGTAGATGGTAAGATGGTATTGAAGAGAGATGTGGGGGAATAGGAGATAGTGGTGGCGTTGGAATGTAGGTGTCGTGGGGGGAATTAGGAGGTGTTGGTGGGTGATTTTCTTGAAGAAGGGAAGATGGAATTTCAGTGATGTCGATTGGTGGAGATGGAGCTGGTGAAGTGATGCTATAGATCACGGCAGTGAACCGGTCGCACAAGTAATATAAAATGGGGGTTTTCCCAAGTATCGATCTCACAAGGAACACATTAAGGTGGAGTTAATTTCGAGGAGGACTTGAGATTGAAGTCCTCAGGTCGGAGCTAACTAAGGGGGGTTTTGATGTTGCGGAAATAGAAAATAAAAGGCTAACAACTACTCCTATGCAACGCCGCTATGCGATGCTTCGCCAGGCGGGATGGAAGACTAGTCGGGCTGCTATGCACCGAATCGCTAGGCGGATGGAAGAGTAGGCTCGCGTATGAGGTGGTGAGAATGGCGGAATGAGGGTCGTAAGCACCTCTTCACAACGCACGCCACTAGCAATTGCTAGTGCGGCAAGGGTGGATGGATGGTGGATGGAATATGGCGCAACTCAAGCAACTAAAGCGTAAACAAACACAGAATCATATAGACATGAATCTAGTAAAGTTTACATCTAAAGTGCAACAACATCAAAATAAATAAAGTTTTAACACACATATACAACAATAAAGCAAGTACAAGTCAAGAGATCGACCGAATCCGAAGTCTTGCTGAGGATTCACGGTTGGAATCGTCGGATTGTCATTCCGCGTCCAAGCTCGGTCCTCAACTGCTTCCGGGGTAGAGAAGGGCTGTCACCACCTTCCAATGGCCCGTCTTCTTCGTCTCACGATAGCGGATGAAGTTTGCTAGCTTTCCTTTGCTTGATGGCTATGGTGTCAAACCCTACTTGAAGCTCATGGATGAAGGAGAAGGCCGAGAGGAAGCTCCGGCTTGGATTTGGCGGTGAAAGCTTGCCCGGAGCACCTCCCTAGGGTGGAAGATGAAGGGGAACGGTGGAGAAAGTGGAAAATGGCGGAGGAGGCGAGCGATCTGCGGATCTTCGTGCGGATCTTGGATTAGGGCGAGACCTGCACTATTTATAGAAAAGCAGAATTGAACAATGCGCACGATCACAGGCGCACGACCAGTGGTCGTGCGCGCTATGTCCTATGCTCGTGCGCACTGGCATGGAATATCAGGAAGACGAACTGGGATAATGCGCACGAGAAGTGGCGCACGACCAGTGGTCGTGCGCACTAAGTCCAATGATCGTGTGATTACCCAGACAGGACTCCAGAAATGAGGAATCAATGCACACGATCAGTGACGCACGACCGGTGGTCGTGCGCAATATGTCCAGTGGTCGTGCGCTTACCCCAGGCTGATTCTGGAAAACGAAGAGTAGTGCGCACGATCGGGGGCGCACGACCAGTGGTCGTGCGCAGTACATCCCATGATCATGCACAGTATTCCTGTTTCACAACCGTCCCGGAACACGCACACGACCCCTGTACCGAAAGGAAAAACCAACCACTAATCTGTGCAGACATTCCAGACAATCATAAAAGGGAGTACAAACTATAAAAACAACAAAATACACAACCACGGGCTTAAATGTGCAATTCCTATGGAAATAACGATCAGAAGAAATAGGAACGATAAAGAACTAAAAGTGAAGTGCAACCGAGTGAAAACTAGCCCAGATGAGTCCGAAAATAGGTATATAAAGTGGACTCATCACACCCCCAGACTTAACTGTTTGCGCGTCCCGAGCAAACAAAATCTAAGCAGATAGGGAAAAAAATTTAGCTAACAAGGAAATTGCGATACAGAGTACCATGCGAAGTCGCATGCTCGCGTGCGTAAAAATATAATAGAAGAAATTTCTAAGTATACAAAATAGTTTATACTTTTCACAATGCGTATCAAAATTTTATTATTACTCAAAAATAGAATCATGGTGAATCATTCAGTCACGCGTAGGGAGAAAGTAGACGAATCACTAGGCAAGCATTGCCGAAGATCGGGGCTCCAGATAACCTCCAAAGGAATCCCCCAATGTCGGTGACCATATGCTTGACTTTTCGCATTCTCTCCACGACACTGGTTTGGTTCACACAAGAATTAGTAGGACTTTAGGTGAAGAAATGGGGCTTGGGTTTAGGCGAGGTAAACAAAGATAAACAGGAAGGCTATGCACCTAACCCAAAGGAGCTAGTATGAAGGGAATCCATCAGCTAACCAAAAGATATGCGGGTACACCACACCCCCAAACTAAACTTTTAACATATGAGTGTGTGCACCGCCTACTCCAGATATAATCACATTTCCAAAATGATTTTTAATTTTTCTTTTCCTTTTCACTTTTTCTTTCTTTTTCTTTACAAATATTTTTCTATTTCTTTCTTTTCATTTTATTTTCACAATTCGGCAAATATAACATTGGAGTACATCCACATAATCACAAGTAAAATCACCACATCACACCCCAACATTAAAATATAAACACTAAAGCTCAACTTGGGTGTGCGACTAGGATTGGCTATGAGGCTTTGGTGAATGAAGGTGGAGCTAAATAAAAAGGAGGGGTAGGCACAACGGGGCTAGCGAGGACAAGACGTTAGGAACGGTACAAAGCTCAACCGGGCCAAAATGATGGCCTACATCACACTCATGCATGACTAACCTATACCCATGCTTCAAGAATAGCTTGGGGCAAGTTCTTAGCCAATGAGAAAGACTATCCATCCTCCTGACTCGAGCAATACGAACCTAACGACCGTCTACACACATCCCTAAGCTACCGTCGGATTCACACCGGATTCACCAACTTTTGAGTAGAATAAAAAGTATTTATGCAATTACAAAAATATAAAACTAAGAGCATACAGAAAAATTAAATCTACTCTAATTTCTACACGAGACGAGAGCAGTTGACTAGGATCACAACAAGGCCAACATTTTACTCCGTCTCACAATCCTATGCCAACACCATACTTTTCCCAAATCTAACGAAGAAATGAGTTTAACTCGCAGCACGCAAAAAGCAAAGCACGCGCTCATGTGGGTGCAGTGGTGTGTGATGCAATGAACTAATCAAAATAAAACAATAAAAGCTTCTAGTATGCACAAGAAATGTGCACGTGCAAAAGGTAACAAAACTAGCTCTCCCCCAGACTTAAACTAAGCAATACAGCAGATGATATAGAAATTAAAATAATAAGGAGCTAAGGGAAGAGGTTACCCAATGCTCAGCTAGTGAGCATACCAGAAGGCGTATGGAAACCTGAAGCAGGCCCGCCAAATGAAGAATCAGAACCCTGCCAGCAATTTTCCAAGAATACCTGCAGGGGTGAGCTCCGCAAAAACAAAACAAAAATATACAAAAGAAATGCTAAAATAAAATAGACAGGAAAATAAAATTGCAGGAAAATAAAAGATAAGTGCTGGGGTTATTGTCATCCCAGCACGACTTATTAAATTCTAAACAGTTCTAGCTTATAGGCCTATGAAATAAAAAGTGCACAGGTAACTGGCCTAATATCCGTTTCGGTAACGGGTACCGATACGGTGATAAGAGCAGTTACCCCTCTACCTAAATAGTAATACCTGCCCAACACAGGTAGAGGAAATAGGAAGTAGGAGGAGGAGGAGGCCTGGTCCTCACTCATCTCACCACAAAACAAATCCTTGCCTAGCAAGATTTCGTCCACCACAAGTTTGCTAGGGGCGAAGGTGACGACAGGGGCTTCCAATGTGAAGGAGGTAGGAACCTCCTCACACAAGAGGATGCACTCGTCGACAGCCTGAGCGCAAGGCTCAACGTCAACCCAACTTACTTGTGGAGATTCAACCTGCACAGGCTCAGATAAAGAAGAGGGATAAAGAAATAAAGGAGAAGAACTAAAATAATCAGAAATAGGGGGAGTGGTCCCGGTCTCACTCCCAGCAGGATCCAAGTAGAGATCATCATCGGTATCATACGAGTCGTACCGAGGAGAATCCGAGAACTCGAGGTCCGCGGTGGTAAGTGGAACGGCCTCATCCAATAAGGAGGTGCAAACCTCCGCATCGGAAAGGGGATATTCCTCATCCCACCGGGGTGCGTAAAAATGTTCCGAAGATCCACCGTCTCCGTCGGAGATAGAGGAATCATCATCCCACTTCGGCGCAACCTCGGGCACCGAATCATCAACAAGTACGGCGTCATCAACCAACTCACAAGAAAATGGAGGAATAGCACAATCCGGCAAAAATTGCGGAGGGGCAAGGCTGCTCTCAAAATCAAGCACTGAATGAGCAGGCCCCCTCGCACAATCATTCGCAGACGCCACCCCGTCGACGACTGGAACAATCTCATCGTCCCATACAGGAGCTTCCATGAGTTCCTGCTCCTCTTTTTGTTGGCTAACACAAGAGTGATCATCATCACTCGAGGGAAGCTCGTAAAAAGGGATCGAGGGACCCATGAAAGAGCTGTATGAGACCAGAGATTCTTCAGTAATCTCAACGGGTAAAGAATGAGCAAAGTGCGTTATGTTAGTGTATGGGCCCTCAGAGGGAGAAGGGTTGCACAAACGAGGGCAATCCTTTAACATGTGGCCCTCACCTTGATATAACAAACACCGAATGCAATGCTCAGCATTCATAACAGCAATGGCATCGATGGATCGACGCAAAGTGTCAAGGACACGGCACTCAGCATCAGAATCCATCACGAACAAAAATAAATGCTGAAAAAGTGCTAAACAGCTAAAATAAAAATAGCACGGATCTGCTATCTAAATCAAAAATCAGAAAAGGGGAAAAAATAAGCAAAATAAAAATTCTAATAATAAAAGCAAATAAAAAATGATATACACAAATGAAAAAGGGCTTCAATCTATTATCTCCCTCTCCACAAACTCACACAACTGTGTTCCCCAGCAGCGGCGCCAAAAACTTGATGCTATAGATCACGGCAGTGAACCGGTCGCACAAGTAATATAAAATGGGAGTTTTCCCAAGTATCGATCTCACAAGGAACACAGTAAGGTGGAGTTAATTTCGAGGAGGACTTGAGATTGAAGTCCTCAGGTCGGAGCTAACTAAGGGGGGTTTTGATGTTGCGGAAACAGAAAATAAAAGGCTAACAACTACTCCTATGCAACGCCGCTATGTGATGCTTCGCCATGTAACACCTCCCCTGTAGTGGACGTATAATATGGGTCCGGCCGGGGCCCCACAACATACGAACGCCACAGCTTTAGTATTATAAGTTGATATAGCTACCCAAACTCAAAACACTTGCACAACACAGCGGAAAACCAAGCACAACTAGAAGTTATCCACTAATCAAAAGAGTTACAGCTAAGGCCTTAAGGCCTACCACAAAAGTCCAAAAGTAAAATAGTACAACAAACATGAATGTGCATAGCACTCCTAGTCTACCTCGGCCTGCAAGCCGGACAAAAGAGTCTCAAACATACATCATCATAAATGTAGTGCTACAAGAGGGAAAAACACTTCATGAGCTTAGGCCTTTTTGGCCGGCGTGCTAGCTCCTGCGTGCGATCCTTGCCCTGTAAAAATTATTAGTAACGTGGGTCAGCAAAGGCTGACCTCAAACTGTGTAACAACACATCTCCTCCCGGCCGCCCCTAACGGACCCCGGGGGAACCCTCCAACCTGCAAGTCAGCACTTCATATGCAAATAAACATCTATAAATGGAAAAGCATTAAAACAGGCTTGGATGTCTCAATCATCATACATGTTCTCTATTGGTTGAGCATATAAAGAAAGGGCCTACTATGCAACATGGATGCAACACCCAGGCTTCACCCAAGGTACCCTACAGCGTATGCATCTAGCACAACATCACATCATTTGGGTACTCACATTTCCCCAATTGACATAAAGCCTCAAACATTGAGGGAGACACAACTCCCTCACACGGCGCACAGGCCGCCACATGGAATTCTTGCCAAGGCCCCACCCGCTCGTGGGCCTAGCCCCAGGCTTGCCTGCAATCTCTGACGTCTCATGTCAGGATTCCAATAACCACAGACTGACCGATTCTAAGAAGCCTTGCTGGACCCCACCCGCTCATGGCCTCTTTGCCCGGGCTTGCCCCAAGCTTGGCATTCTCGTCAGTCTCACAGAAGGGGACTAGTCTCGCCGGGACACTCTCCACACATGACGCACATGTCACGGGATAGCCAGCCGACCACGGAGACATAGCCACGCCTTGGCACAACACAACCAAGACTAAACACATTGCAATCCCTCTTTGTACCGCAGCATTCCCGCGCACCAAGGAAAACATCTCCAACTCGTGCGGAGCTAACCTTGTCCACCAAGGAAACCATCTCCATTCTCATACGGAGCTAACCTTGTCCCTCAAGGAAACCATCTACCGCCACGAGGAGCTAACCTTGTCCGGGTTCGACTACACGTACCTTTTCAAGCAAATGGGACAATCACCACCACAACACAAACGACATCTTGCCGCAACAGAAATCTCTACGAATCCCTAAGTTCGTATGCAACATCACCGAGTCAGACTAACGGTCGCGACTACGGCTTCAACCACCATGCCTAATCCACTAGCGAAGCGGATCTCTAATGCAAAATATGCCGGGGATGGACTCAATCAACCCGGAGGTTCCTCTTGAACCTTGGCAAACCAAAGCCCCTCTCATTTGAGAGTTTGGTGCCCAAAAAAATCTAGAAGAAAACGATGCTAAAAACGTGCATCCTAAAGACCGAGAGGAGAGATGTCGTTACCTTCCGACTCCTCTTCCTTGCCATGGCAAAATAGCCGGATGGAAATCTTCGCAGTGGTCTAGGCTTCACGGATCCGGACTCGGCTCGCGATTTGGAGCACCGAAACCCTTCCTACAGCCCAAGACCTTCTTCTTCTTCCTCCTTGCTCTAGCTTTTCTCAAGATCTTAGGAAGAGAAAACTTGGAAAACAGTGAGGGTTTCCAACCCTGAATTCGGTCTTAACTCCCCAGGAGATGGCCTGAACCGTTAGATACTAAAACCAGAAAAAGAATGGCCGCGATTCGCCTGGAAAATAGAAGACCTGGGCCGAACACGGCCTGGCACACGCCCGTGTCCAGGGCCGTGTGCCTCATTCGCCGTCTCAAATCGACGCGCCTGGAATCAGACACAGGCATTCGACACGCCCGTGTTCAATCCGACACGCCCGTGTCCCCAGCGACGCGGCCGTGTGGCCTACCGTGTGTCTCCAATGACACGGCCCCAACACCAACCCGAGAGGTGACACGGCCTGGGACACGCCCGTGTCCCAAGCCGTGTGCCAAGTCTCGACACCCGTCGACAGGCTTTGTGTCGACACCGCGGAAAAACGTCGAGCGAAGATCGTCGACCAAGCGAGACACGCCCTGTGACACGCCTGTGTCACAGGCCGTGTGCCCCAGTCTCGACACATTGTCGAGCGAAAGTGTCGACACTTGGGCCGAGTGTCGACACGGCCTCGACACGCCCTGCAACACGCCCGTGTCGCATGCCGTGTGCCCCACTCTCGACACTTTGTCGAGCGAAAGTGTCGACACCTGGGCCGAGTGTCGACACGGCCTCGACACGCCCTGCGACACGCCCGTGTCGCAGGCCGTGTGCCTCCTGCCAGAAACCCAAAAATTTCCAGAACTGCAGACTGAACCTCTTGCAAAAACTCTGGGGTGTTACAACTCTCCCCCACTTAACAGAATTTCGTCCCGAAATTACAAAACAAAAGGGTACAAAACTTAAATTGTACCTGGCAAAAATAGTTCTGGATAGTCTTCTAGCATGGCCTGTTCTCGCTCCCAAGAGAACTCCTCACGACCGCAGTTGTCCCAACGAACTTTCACAAGTTTAACTTCTTTATTCCGCAACTGCCAAATCTCCTAATCTTCTATAGCGATTGGAAGGACTCGCGTCCTCAAGTCTTCCTCAATCGGCACCGATGCCGGCTCAATCACCACGCTAGCCTCCACCAAGGCTTTCCTCAACACGGAGACGTGGAAGACGTCATGTAATACACTCAAATCTGCGGACAACGCCAACCGATAGGCTGCTTCTCCTACCCGCTCAACAATTTCAAAAGGCCCCAAAAACCTTGGACTCAACTTCTTGAGTCGGCGGATCCTTGAGACGCCTTTGAACGGCTTGACCTTCAGATAAACCCAATCACCAACTGCAAATTCTAACTTCCGGTGACGAGCATTGAAATATTTTGCTTGTCTGTCTTGCACCACCTTCATATGCTCTTGGATGGCCCGTACCAACTCACAAGCGTCAACTACCGCATCCTTTCCCAGAAGTTTGGTGTCTCCCGCCTCTGCCCAAGACATTGGCGTTCGACACCGCCTCCCATACAAAGCTTCGTAAGGCGCCATCTTTATGCTTGCTTGAAAACTATTGTTGTACGCAAATTCTACCATGAAGAGGTGATCCTCCCACCTCTTGCCAAAATCAAGAACGCACATCCTCAACATGTCCTCCATAGTACGGTTCGTTCTCTCTGTTTGCCCATCAGTTTGAGGATGGAACGCCGTACTAAACTTTAGCTTCGTGCCCAAGCTCTTCTGAACCAATATCCAGTCCTTGGACGTAAACCGTCCATCTCGATCACTGACTATGCTCTTAGGAATTCCGTGCAGTCGCACAATGTTGCGAACATACAACTCCACCAGCTTCTCCACGCTGTCCTCTTTCCGATTTGGGATGAAGTGAGCCACCTTGGTTAGGCGATCCACGATCACCCAAATAGCATCATTACCATGCTGCGATCTGGGCAACCCATGCACAAAGTCCATGGAGATGTCCTCAAATTTCCATTCAGGAATTGGAAGGGGCTTCAGGAACCCGCCCGGTTTCTGACATTCGGCCTTCACCAAGGCACATGTTTGGCAACGACTCACATACAAAGCTACATCTCGCTTCAACCCCGGCCACCAAAAGGATTTCTTCATATCCAAGTACATCTTTGTACTGCCCGGGTGAATGGAGTACTTTGAGAAGTGAGCCTCAAACATCAACTCCTCACAGAGATTGCCAAACTGCGGTACACAAACCCTTCCATCCTTTCTCAAGATTCCCCCCATCATCTCCCAGGTGCTGCTCTTGCCCGTTTGAGCCTCCAACACAAAAGGTTGAAACTCCACATCTAATCGAGTCGCTTCCCGAATATGATCGGACAAGTCGTTTTGCACTTCAATCCAGTTCAACCGAGCCATGCTAGACTCGCCTCTCGCAACACATTCCAATCCAAGGGACTCCCATTCCCGTACCAACCGCTCATCATGAGCTTCGATCCAATTTCCTTGCCCCGAGTACTTTCTACTCAACGCATCCGCCACCACATTGGCTTTACCCGGCGTGTACTGAATCGCCACTTCGTAGTCTCCAAGAAACTCAACCCATCTGCGTTGCCGCATGTTCAAGTCCTTTTGATCCAAGAGATACTTCAGGCTTTTATGGTCCGTGAAGATCTCCACCCTTGCGCCATACACATAGTGTCGCCAAATTTTCAATGCGAAGATTACCGCCGCCAACTCCAAGTCGTGGATGGGGTAATTCCTCTCATGAGGCTTCAGCTGTCTAGACCCAAAAGCTATCACCTTGCCATGCTGCACTAACACGCAGCCCAAACCGCATCCCGATGCGTCACTAAAAATTTGAAATCCATCGGTCCCTTGCGGTAAACTCAGCATCGGAGCCATCATAAGCCTCTCCTTCTGGGCCTCAAATGCTTGACTGCACTCTTGGGTCCACACAAATTTATGGTCTTTGCGAGTGAGAGAGGTGAGGGGTAGAGCTATCTTCGAGAAATTCTCCACGAATCTCCTATAATACCCGGCTAGTCAAAGAAAACTTCGGACTTCCGCCACGGTCCTCAACACCGGCCAATCTCTGATGGCCTCCACTTTCGCTGGATCCACTGCCACCCCATCACCACTAATCACGTGGCCCAAAAATGCCACCTTCTCCAACCAGAACTCGCATTTGGAGAATTTTGCATACAACGCATTCTCCCTCAACACTTGCAAAACCATTCTCAAGTGGGTCTCATGCTCCACTTGCGATTTGGAATACACCAAAATGTCATCAATGAAAACAACCACAAAAGAATCCAAGTATTCCCGAAATACCCGATTCATCAGATCCATGAACACCGATGGTGCGTTCGTCAACCCGAACGGCATCACTGTAAACTCAAAGTGTCCATACCTTGTACCAAAGGCAGTTTTGGGTATGTCCTCATCTCGAATTCGTAGCTGATAGTATCCCGACTTCAAGTCCAACTTCGAATATACCACTGACCCCACCAATTGGTCAAACAAATCATCTATCCGAGGGATCAGATACTTATTCTTAACGGTCAACTTATTGAGCTCTTGGTAGTCTATGCACAGGCGCATGCTACCATCTTTCTTCTTTACAAACAACACCAGTGCGCTCCACGGTGAAGAACTGGGTCTAATATACCCTTGCTCCAACAGTTCCTGTAACTGTACCTTAAGTTCCGCCAACTCCTTTGGTGCCATCCTAAATGGAGGACGTGACACCGGTCTAGCCTCCGGCACTAACTCGATCGAGAAGTCGATCTCCCGCCGAGGAGGCGCTCCAGGAAGTTCATCCGGAAACACATCCTTGAACTCTGCCACCACAGGCACTTCCTCAATAGACAGTTGGGAGAGACGAACCTCCAATAATGCTACAAGCGCTACACCACCCTGGTTAACCGCCCGCACCAACTGCATGGCCGAAATCAGGGAACAGGCCACCCCACAAAGGCCCTCAAATTTGACTTCCGCTTGCCCCTTACTCTTTAGAGTCACTACCTTGGATAAACAATCAATGCTGGCGCACTGCTCTGCAAGCCAGTCCATGCCCACAATGACATCGAACTCTACTAATGGTAACACTGCTGCTTCCAGAGCGAAGACAACTCCGTCTAGATCCCAACAAATGCGCCCTTTAGCCCCGGTGGTCATAGATGACCCATTGGGCATGCGCACTCTCAGCTCTGCTCCCAACGAGAAATACTCAACTCCTATTCTCCGGATGAAACTCTCCGCAAGAAAGGAGTGTGATGCTCCCGTATCAAACAATACCCTAGCGGGGTATCCGGAAACTAACACGAAGCCTACAACATAGACATTACACAAAAGTCTAAAAGGATGAAGCACAAAATTTAAACTTAAATTCTCTTCATACCTGTCACCACATCAGTCTGGCGGATCGCTTCTTGCTGTCCAAGGTTGTAGGCCCTTGGTTGCACCGGTTGGAACCGAGAAGCGCTCGACTCCGCCATCTTTCCTTTCTCTGCAGCACTGGGGCCCAAGCGCACAGACTGCTCCTGCTTTGACTCTTGCCCCGCTCCCCCTTGCTGACAAGCACGGGCTATGTGCCCAACCTTCCCGCAGTTATAGCACGTCGGCAGTCCCCTAGAGTGGGAACCCCCAGGCGTCCAGTTGCTCCTCTCACCAGATCTGGAAGTGTGAGGCTTCTTCCTCGACCTACTCCCATCAAACTTTACATGAGATTGGGAGGGCTTCCCTTCCCCGCTCTTGGGAGTAAAACCCTTTCGATGCTGGGTTTGCTCCAGATCATTCTCCAAACTCCTGGCGGCTTCAACTAGCTCATTAAATCCCTCCCTCTTCATGGAGATGAGGGGTTGTCTCAGATTTTCCCTCAACCCTTGGTAGAAGAGGTTATCCCTCTCTACATCATCCGTCATTGTCGTTCCCGCATAACGACCCAATCGGGTGAACTCTTGCACGTACTCATCCACTGTCTTGTCTCGCTGCATTAGATGCAGAAACTGCCTCTGCAGGGCCAATCGTGTTGAAACTGGGATATACCTCTTAAGAAAAGCGTCCCCAAACTCTTCCATTGACGGGGTGCGTCCCGGGAACAGGCGGCTGCTATGGCTCACCCACCATAACTTGGCGTCTCCTTCCAACATGAACGCCGCATACTCCGCTTTCTTTTCCTCTGGCATCTCTGCCGCCCTTAGTAGTTCTTGAATACAAACCCACTAATCCTCCGCATCCGTTGGCGTTCCAATACCCTTGAAAGACGGGGGATGGAAACTCAGGAAGTACTTCATGTGCCGATCTCCATGTCCGACAACTACCCTCTCCGCCAAAGGCTCCACTCGCCTGGCTTCTCCTCCTGGCACGGCCGTTGCCGTATCTGGTGTGGCAGGGGTTGCCACCTGAGCCGCTGCTGCAGCTTGAGCTGCCATCATTGCTTCTGCAAGCATGCGGCAGAAGTCGGCCGGGTCTACACCCGTGCCCAAAAGACCTGGAGCAGCAGTAGCACTGCTCGCCAAGAGATCATCCCTTGCTCTTGAAGTGCCCGCCTCGTTGCTTGCACTCTTCAGGAAGACAAGAAATAAGGGATTAGTCTCCAATCTCAAGACTAAAACATAAGGTCACTCATGGTCCCGCGTTACTCTTATGTGGATAACTTCTCTACGCACTGACCTTGAATCTAACCTCCCTCTGATACCAAATTGTAACACCTCCCCTGTAGTGGACGTATAATATGGGTCCGGCCGGGGCCCCACAACATACGAACGCCACAGCTTTAGTATTATAAGTTGATATAGCTACTCAAACTAAAAACACTTGCACAACACAGCGGAAAACCAAGCACAACTAGAAGTTATCCACTAACCAAAAGAGTTACAACTAAGGCCTTAAGGCCTACCACAAAAGTCCAAAAGTAAAATAGTACAACAAACATGAATGTGCATAGCACTCCTAGTCTACCTCGGCCTGCAAGCCGGACAAAAGAGTCTCAAACATACATCATCATAAATGTAGTGCTACAAGAGGGAAAAACACTTCATGAGCTTAGGCCTTTTTGGCCGGCGTGCTAGCTCCTGCGTGCGATCCTTACCCTGTAAAAATTATTAGTAACGTGGGTCAGCAAAGGCTGACCTCAAACTGTGTAACAACACATCTCCTCCCGGCCGCCCCTAACGGACCCCGGGGGAACCCTCCAACCTGCAAGTCAGCACTTCATATGCAAATAAACATCTATAAATGGAAAAGCATTAAAACAGGCTTGGATGTCTCAATCATCAAACATGTTCTCTATTGGTTGAGCATATAAAGAAAGGGCCTACTATGCAACATGGATGCAACACCCGGGCTTCACCCAAGGTACCCTACAGCGTATGCATCTAGCACAACATCACATTATTTGGGTACTCACATTTCCCCAATTGGCATAAAGCCGCAAACATTGAGGGAGACACAACTCCCTCACACGGCCACAGGCCGCCACATGGAATTCTTGCCAAGGCCCCACCCGCTCGTGGGCCTAGCCCCGGGCTTGCCTGCAAGCTCTGACGTCTCATGTCAGGATTCCAACAACCACAGACTGACCGATTCTAAGAAGCCTTGCTGGACCCCACCCACTCATGGCCTCTTTGCCCGGGCTTGCCCAAAGCTTGGCATTCTCGTCAGTCTCACAGAAGGGGACTAGTCTCGCCGGGACACTCTCCACACATGACGCACATGTCACGGGATAGCCAGCCGACCACGGAGACATAGCCACGCCTTGGCACAACACAACCAAGACTAAACACATTGCAATCCCTCTTTGTACCGCAGCGTTCCCGCGCACCAAGGAAAACATCTCCAACTCGTGCGGAGCTAACCTTGTCCACCAAGGAAACCATCTCCATTCTCATACGGAGCTAACCTTGTCCCTCAAGGAAACCATCTACCGCCACGAGGAGCTAACCTTGTCTGGGTTCGACTACACGTACCTTTTCAAGCAAACGGGACAATCACCACCACAACACAAACGACATCTTGCCGCAACGGAAATCTCTACGAATCCCTAAGTTCGTATGCAACATCACCGAGTCGGACTAACGGTCGCGACTACGGCTTCAACCACCATGCCTAATCCACTAGCGAAGCGGATCTCTAATGCAAAATATGCCGGGGACGGACTCAATCAACCCAGAGGTTCCTCTTGAACCTTGGCAAACCAAAGCCCCTCTCATTTGAGAGTTTGGTGCCCAAAAACATCTAGAAGAAAACGATGCTAAAAACGTGCATCCTAAAGACCGAGAGGAGAGATGTCGTTACCTTCCGACTCCTCTTCCTTGCCATGGCAAAATAGCCGGATGGAAATCTTCGCAGCGGTCTAGGCTTCACGGATCCGGACTCGGCTCGCGATTTGGAGCACCGAAACCCTTCCTACAGCCCAAGACCTTATTCTTCTTCCTCCTTGCTCTAGCTTTTCTCAAGATCATAGGAAGAGAAAACTTGGAAAACAGTGAGGGTTTCCAACCATGAATTCGGTCTTAACTCCCCAGGAGATGGCCTAAACCGTTAGATCCTAAAACCAGAAAAAGAATGGCCGCGATTCGCCTGGAAAATAGAAGACCTGGGCCGAACACGGCCTGGCACACGCCCGTGTCCAGGGCCGTGTGCCTCATTCGCCGTCTCAAATCGATGCGCCTGGAATCAGACACAGTCATTCGACACGCCTGTGTTCAATCCGACATGCCCGTGTCCCCAGCGACACGGCCGTGTGGCCTGCCGTGTGTCTCCAACGACACGGCCCCAACACCAACCCGAGAGGTGACACGGCCTGGGACACGCCCGTGTCCCAAGCCGTGTGCCAAGTCTCAACACCCGTCGACAGGCTTTGTGTCGACACCGCGGAAAAACGTCGAGCGAAGATCGTCGACCAAGCGGGACACGCCCTGTGACACGCCCGTGTCACAGGCCGTGTGCCCCAGTCTCGACACATTGTCGAGCGAAAGTGTCGACACTTGGGCCGAGTGTCGACACGGCCTCGACACGCCCTGCGACACGCCCGTGTCGCAGGCCGTGTGCCCCACTCTCGACACTTTGTCGAGCAAAAGTGTCGACACCTGGGCCGAGTGTCGACACGGCCTCGACACGCCCTGCGACACGCCCGTGTCACAGGCCGTGTGCCTCCTGCCAGAAACCCAAAAATTTCTAGAACTGCAGACTGAACCTCTTGCAAAAAATCTGGGGTGTTACACGCCAGGCGGGATGGAATACTAGTCGAGCTGCTATGCACCGAATCGCTAGGCGGATGGAAGAGTATGCTCGCGTATGAGGTGGTGAGAATGGCAGAATGAGGGTCGTAAGCACTTCTTCACAACGCACGCCACTAGCAATTGCTAGTATGGCAAGGGTGGATGTATGGTGGATGGAATATGACGCAACTCAAGCAACTAAAGCGTAAACAAACACAGAATCACATAAACATGAATCTAGTAAAGTTTACATCTAAAGTGCAACAACATCAAAATAAATAAAGTTTTAACACACATATACAACAATAAAGCAAGTACAAGTTAAGAGATCGACCGAATCCGAAGTCTTGCTGAGGATTCACGGTTGGAATAGTCGGGTTGTCATTCCGCGTCCAAGCTCGGTCCTCAACTACTTCCGGGGTAGAGAAGGGCTGTCACCACCTTCCAATAGCCCGTCTTCTTCGTCTCACGAAAGCGGACGAAGTTTGCTAGCTTTCCTTTGCTTGATGGCTATGGTCTCAAACCCTACTTGAAGCTCATGGATGAAGGAGATGGCCGAGAGGAAGCTCCGACTTGGATTTGGCGATGAAAGCTTGCCCGGAGCACCTCCCTAGGGTGGAAGATGGAGGGGAACGGTGGAGAAAGCGGAAAACGGCGGAGGAGGCGAGCGATCTGCGGATCTTCGTGCGGATCTTGGATTAGGGAGAGACCTGCACTATTTATAGAAAAGCAGAATTGAACAATGCGCACGATCACAGGCGCACGACCAGTGGTCGTGCGCGCTATGTCCTGTGCTCGTGCGCACTGGCATGGAATATCAGGAAGATGAACTGGGATAATACGCATGAGAAGTGGCGCACGACCAGTGGTCGTGCGCACTAAGTCCAATGATCGTGCGATTACCCAGACAGGACTCCAGAAATGAGGAATCAATGCACACGATCAGTGGCGCACGACCGATGGTCATGCGCAATATGTCCAGTGGTCGTGCGCTTACCCCAGGCTGATTCTGGAAAATGAAGAGTAGTGCGCACGATCGGGGGCGCACGACCAGTGGTCGTGCGCAGTACATCCCATGATCGTTCGCAGTATTCCTGTTTCACAACCGTCCCGGAACACGCACAGGACCCCTGTACCGAAAGGAAAAACCAACCACTAATCTGTGCAGACATTCCAGACAATCACAAAAGGGAGTACAAACTATAAAAACAACAAAATACACAACCAAGGGCATAAATGTGCACTTCCTATGGAAATAACGATCAGAAGAAATAGGAACGATAAAGAACTAAAAGTGAAGTGCAACCGAGTGAAAACTACCCCAGATGAGTCCGAAAATAGGTATATAAAGTGGACTCATCATGAAGCATGTTGAGATGGAGGTGGAGTAGGAACATGAGTATGTTGTTGTGATTGTGGTGTTGAAGAGATAGTGGAAGAGGGAGGGATTTGTGTTGCTGGAAGGGGAGCTAGAAGAGATGGTGGTGTTAGATGAGTCTATTCAGGAGGTTGGGGAGTGGCTTTAACAGCCCTGGTTCCTTCAGAAGTTGGGGTGGAGGAGGTAGAATCCTTGGTTGGCTTGGTTATTGTCCTCTCCCACATGCCAAATAAGGCACAGGTTAGCCTTATACTGTCATTCATGAATATGGTCTGGGAGACCAGTGATTCAACAGCCTTTTCTTATAAAACGATCCATAGGATCCTTCCAAAGCAAACTTCCTTTTTATTGTTTTTCTTCTGTATCAGATCAAAAAGAATCTGTGCCTAATCCACCGGTTTCTTATTGTTGATTGCACACATGACCAGAAACTGTTGTCTGGTGATGTAGTCATGGGCAGTATGTTTCCCAAGCAGAACTTTTCCAACTAAATCTACCAAAAACATATAAGGGGCAGAGAGGTGTTTCTTCAAGAGTTTATTAGGGTTATCTCCAGTATAACTCATTAGGCTCAGCATCATGTCAGACTCCTCTATTTCAATCTCCAGTTGCTCTTCTCCATTCCTTAATCCAAAAATTTCTGTTAAAATTGCGAGAGTTAAGGAGACGGAGTTACCCGCAATAGTGTCTGTCATTGTATTCTCCTTTGTTGGCGATAGGGTGTAGACCCATTCTCTGATTTTAGTGCTGTGTAGTTTGATTCTTCTGGTCATCAAGGTTTTGAGTTTTTGTTCTTCAAGAAGTTCCAGAATGTAAAGGAATATGGGATCAGAATGTTGGAACAAATCAAAATCCACATCAAAGCTTATATCGAACTTCATGCCTGTGAGAATGCTGGCCTGAATCGCCATGGAATCACCTGTAAGAGAGACACAAAAACGGCGATCAAGTGCAAAGGAACAGAAAGCGCGGGACGGAGGTCGAAGAAAACCTAAATATAGGGTTTTCAAGAATATGAATCGACAGACTCCGTTCCACGAAAATAGACATAATTCTTCGAACTGAGTTCGACAAAATAATTTTTAATGAAATAATTCGTCGATCTTATCCAGAAGAATTGAAGACAGTTCATCGAACTCCATTCGACGAATATCTTCTGAAGCAAGTTCATCGAACTCCGTTCGATGAAAATTGTTTCACTCACAGAGAGTTCGTCGATCTCAGTTCGACGAATATCTCTCAAACTTTCCCCGGTTTGCCGAACTCCGTTCGACGAACTTTGGAAAATTCGTCGAGTGCAGACAGAAATTAAATAAAGGCATCTCCATTGATCATTCCAAGTTAATTTACAAAGAACTTATGATTTCTCTCATCCAGAGGTTTGGTGAATATATCATCCCTTTGTAAATCAGTGTAGATATAGACAAGCTTGATTTTATTTTTGTCTACACACACTCTAATGAAATGATGTCTTATATCAATATGTTTTGTCCTACTATGGTGAGCAGGATTCTGGGCTATGGCTATAACACTTGTATTATCGCAGAGTAGGCTTGAATTATTTAAGTTGAACCCATAATCTAGAAGCTGATTTTGAATCTAAAGCATCTGTGAACAACAGCTGCCTACTGCAATATATTATGCTTCAGCAGTTGAGGTTAACACTGATGTTTGCTTTTTACAAAGCCAAGATACTAATCTCATACCCAGGAACTGACAAGTCCCTGAAGTACTTTTTCTATCTACCCTGCATCCAGCAAAATCAGTATCAGAGTATCCAGTTAACTCAAATTTTGATTCAGCAGGATACCATAGGCCTACATTAGGCTAACTCTTTATATATCTCAAAATCCTTTTTAGAAATATTAGGTGAGATTCTTTAGGGTTCACTTGAAACATAGCACAAGACATGTGGCAAACATAATATCTGGCCTACTTGCTGTGAGGTATAATAAGGACCCAATAATTCCCCTATAAAGTTTCTGATCCACAGGTTTCCCTGGTACATCAGAGTCCACAACAGCATTGGTAGCCATGGGTGTTTTCTTTGCTGAGGCATCAGCCATCCCAAACTTCTTTATAAGCTCTTTAGCATATTTTGCCTGAGATATGAAGATGCCATTAGGGAGCTGCTTCACTTGGAGACCAAGGAAGTAGGAAAGCTCACCCATGCTACTCATTTCAAATTTGGAATACATAAGGTCAGAGAACCTCTTGCATAATTTGGAATCTGTAGAGCCAAATATAATATCATCCACATAGATTTATACTAATAAGATTTGGTCCTTATGATGTCTGGTGAAAAGAGTTTTATCTACAGTTGCTCTTGTAAATTTATGCTCTAATAGAAAACTAGCTAAGATCTCATACCAAGCTTTTGGAGCTTGCTTTAGACCATAAAGAGCCTTATGCAATTTAAAAACATGAGAGGGGTAAGTTGGAGAAACAAAACCTGGAGGTTGTTCTACATAAACATCTTCTTGTAGCACTCCATTTAGAAAGGCACTCTTCACATCCATTTGGAAGACCTTGAATCTCTTGTATGCTGCTTAGGCAAGGAATATTCTTATGGCTTCCAACCTTACAACAGGTGCAAAGATTTGATCATAATCAATTCCTTCTTCTTACCTATATTCTTGAGCAACAAGCTTAGCCTTGTTTCTCACAATGACTCCTTGGGCATCCATCTTGTTTCTGAAAACCCATTTGGTTCTAATAACTGGGTAGTTTTGGGGTCTTGGAACCAAATCCCAAACTCTACATCTCTCAAATTGATTTAGTTCCTCATGCATTGTAAGGATCCAGTGGGGATCCTGCTCAGCATCATGAATGGATAGAGGTTCAACCTGAGAGAGAAAAAATGCATGTATCAAATCTTGGGTGAGTTGATGTCTTGTCTGTACACCTGCTGATATGTCTCCAATCACTTGAGATCTGGGGTGATCCCTAACTGTGACAAGATCAGTGGGTGGAGTTGGTTGTGTAATAGCATTTGGAATTAATTCCTCCTGTGGAATTGTATTTGCTGCTGGTAGAGTTTCATTTTCTTCAGCCTCTTCTTCTTCACTTTCTTCAATAGTTTGTGGAGAGGGATGAGTTGGAACCTCTTGAGTGAGTTTTAGTCCATCCAGGGTCTCACACAAGTAGGGTGCTTGCATGTTGCTTTTGGTAGAAACTTCTTTCTCCTTGCAAAACATGTGAGTCTCATCAAATGAAACATGAATGGACACTTCAATTTTTAATGTTGATTTATTAAAAACCCTATAGGCCTTGCTTAATTGGGAGTATCCTAGAAAAACTCCCTCTTCAGCCTTAGCCTCAAACTTTCTAATGTATTTTTGTTGTTGCTATGAATGTAACATAAGCATCTAAATACTTTGAAATAGTTGATTTTAGGTTTCTTCCCTTTGAGCAAATCATAGGGAGTCTTGTTCTTTATTTTGTGAATTAGGCTCCTGTTTAGGACATAATTTGCTAGGCTTACAGCCTCTGCCCAAAAGGTTAGGGGCATGTAAGCATCTGCAAGCAATGTACTTGCAGCTTCAATGAGTTTCCTATTTTTCCTTTCAGCTACCATATTTTATTGGGGAGTTCTAGGAGCTGAGAAGCAATGCCTGATACCTTCCTTCTCACAGAACTCATGCATAAGAAGAGACTCAAACTCTATGCCATGATCAGTTCTGATAAATGCAATATGAGTAGAGAACTCAATCTGTATGGTCCTGAGAAAATCTGTAAGAACCTTGAAGATATCTGACTTTGATCTCAGAAAGAACACCCAACTGAACCCGGAGAAGTAATCCACTATAACCAAAGTGTAGGATTTCCCTCCTAGGCTTTGTACAACAATGGGTCCAAAGAGATCCAATTATATCAAGTAAAAATCCTAGGTGAATCACTCTTATTAATAGATTTAAAACTAGTTTTAGTTTGCTTGCCTAATTGACAAGCCTTGCAGAGACCTTCCTTCTTGTAGGGATCATAAGGTAGACCTCTAATAAGGTTGTGTTTAGATAGCCTAGCAATGTTTTTCAGATTTACATGATGTAGTCTTTTGTGTTATAAGTCATTCTGATTACTGGTTAAATTAAGTAAACAAATATCAGTTTTGGCAGAAAGAAAATTTATTAAGTATATGTTTCCTTGCCTATTTCCAATTAAAATTGTTTGGTTGTTCTTATCAATATTAGAACAAGTGGATGGGTTAAAGTATACCTGATAACCATCATCACATAACTGACTTATGGAGATGAGGTTATGCTTGAGTCCACTTATATATGTCACCTTTTTGAATATGACAGCTCCTATTCTTACTTCTCCAAATCCTTCTGACTGACCACATTTGGAGTCACCAAAGATAAACTTTGGCCCCAACTTGGACTTGTAGTTGAATAAGATGTCCTTGCTGTCAGTCATATGTTTGGAGCAGCCACAGTCCAGGTACCAAGTTTGATTTACCCCTGGATAGCTCTTCACCTGCAATAGAAAACGGTTAATGGTTTTTGACCCAGGTTACCTTGGGTCCTTTGTATTGTTGATAAGAGAAGCTGGAAATAACAGAGAATTCAGGTTGGGACTTATATCCTAGGGGGTGATATCTCCTGGGTGGTATGATCCAGTCAGCTAGTGGATTAAATGGTTTCTTAGAAATATTTAAGTTATTGTTGGAATTATAGTTTTGATTAAGTCTTCCTGGATTCGACGAATTACTCTAAGTTCGTCGACCAGAGTTTGACGAATTGGGTTGAGATCGTCGATCTCTGCCCAGAGAATCAACATGTTCATTCTCTGTGCCCCACGTTCATCGAACTCTGCTCGACAAACCATGCAGAGTTCGTCGATCGCAGCTAGATGAATAAATGTAACTATAGTTTGCGTTCAGAGTTCGTCGATCTGGGTTCGATGAACTGGCCCCATTTCGTCGATCTGAGTTCGACGAAAATTGCTGAACCTTATTTTTATTATGTGTTTTCTGGTTTTTGGTTTTCTGTCCTATTGTCTTAGGGATCTTTACTACTATTTGTTTGTCATTTACTGTTTCTTTCCCTTTAGCAGATACAAATTTTATTGGGGTTGATAAAATGTTCTTTCTGTGAATGGGGGGCAAACCTGATGAAGCACCCAAGCCTTGCTTGTCATTGAGTCTGGCATTAATAGTACTTGTGATATCGATCAGCTTGAGGCTTCTCCCATTGAGAGTTTCCTCAAGTTGTTTGGCCTCACAAAGCTCAGTTTTTAGCGAAATTATCTTTTCATTTGCAAAGGTTAATTCATCTTTTAACCTAATGTTTTCAGATTGAACATTCTCTAAGTTTCCTAATTTTTCCCTAAGAATTTAAATTTATTTTTCAGAATTAATCAAATATATGCACATTAACTTGAAATCAGATTTAAATGTTTCAGAGCTGCAGTCAAAAAAGGACAATACCTGATCTTCCTCTGATTCAGACAATCCTTCATCTTCAGACTCTTCTTCTTCTGAGTGACTTCTGGAGGCATCAATTTCCATGAGGCAAACCTCCTTTGTTATTTCTTCTTCCTCATCTTCACTGGAGCTTGAAGATGTTGACTCATCTTCTGTCTCACTCTAGGTCTCAGCCACAAAGACCATTTCCTTCTTATTGTGCTTGATGGGAGAGGGTTTGCTAGTGTGTTGTCTTCTGATTTCCTTCTCTCTTCTCTTCTCTTTCTTCTGGTTCTCTGGATACTTAGAGAGGAAGTGCCCAGGCTTTCTGCATCCATAGCACACAATTTCTTTTGTTGGTGTCTTGTCATATTTTGGCTTGTCATCATTTCTTGCTGACTTTCTCGTGAAATCCTTTCTGTCCATCTTGAAGAATCTCTTAGCAAAGAGACTCATAAGCTCTTCATTTGATGTTGCAGTCTATGTCTCTTCAGTGGCTTTGAAAGCAATACTTTGTTCTCTTCTAGCTGCTGGAGGTGTTCTTTGTTCAGCTGCCTCCCTAGTCTTTATCAGCTGTTCATATGACTTCAGTTTACCTAATAGAGATTCGGTTGAAATCTCATTCAGGCATCTGCCCTCCTTGATGGGCCAGATTCTTATATCCCATGAGCTTGGGAAGCACATCAGGATCTTGTCATTTACTTCAGTAAGAGTGATGTTCTTATCCAAGGTTTTTAGCTCATTGATAATTGAGCTTAACCTATTGTACATATCAAAAACTGTCTCAGTTTCCTCCTTCTTAAAGTTCTCATATAGGGATATGAGGTTTGATCTCTTATCCTTTCTCTCATCTACTGATCCATCCACCATTTGGTTTAGGGAATCCCAAATGGCTTTTGCTGAGGTGCACTCAGCAACCTTCTAGAAAATATCATCTAACATAGTTTGTGTCAGGATATTCATAGCATTGGCATCTGCAATTTTTGTTTTCTTCTAGGCTGCAGTCCACTCAGGTGGTGGGACTGCATTGTTGTTGGAAGATGTTGTAGATGTAGATGTCTGTGGGGGACCTGTCAAAATTGAATTGTCGATGTCTTCATCAATGGAATTCATGTATAACATAATTCTTGCCTTCCAGATGGCAAACCTATTAAGGTTGCAAACTGGAGGTCTCGTGCTTGCATAATCCTTGTTCTGTGTCATGTTGTGTTTATAATTTAAATGAAAATAAAATAATGTGTATATCTAACAAAAGATCGTTTGGTTCAAGATTTAACTTGTACAACCAAAGGAACCCGCTCTGATACCAATTGAAAGTGAGAGTTAGATCTGAAATACTCTAGAGGGGGGTGAATAGAGTATTCTTAAAACTTATTAACAGCTATTACAGCTTTTGCTGTAAATTAAAAGTGCAGAAATTAATAAGGTAGCATACAATAGACCTAAAGCACAAACACACCAAGAACCAAAGAAAAATAGGCAACCAGACGACACAGGAATTTTATAGTGGTTCCCCAACCTGGGTACATCGACTCTTATACCACCCTTGGTAGGAATCCACTCAGATTTTTGATCAGGTGCCTGACACCAATGAGATTTTCATCAGGTGCTCAAAAACCAACCCAAGCCTTTTGATCAGGAGACTTGAAACCAAGGAATCACTTTTGAAGGGAGATGACAACCCTTTACACAGTGGGGGTGAGAGATGATTTTGTCTTCTCTTTCTCAATATACAACTGAGAAGACTTATGGATTTGATTATAGCTTATGGCTCCACATGAGATGTAGAATGAATTCGGGAAAAAGTACGAGCTAAGCTTCAGGGTGATAGGTCTTCAAACTGAATCCTTAACCAGCAATAATCTTCAGGAACTTCTTTGACAGATGGAACTGAAGTTGTCCTTTTGAAGTGTACTGTAGTGCTTGAAGAAAGAAGACTCTAGATATAGGTATTGTTCTTCTTCTTCTTCAGGTGCTGATGAGCTTCTAGTCAAGAGCTTATGTGTATCAGAGAATGCTTCTTGTTGACAGAGCAGATTGTTTAAGACTGAATGTTTTTATCTGTGTCTCAGTAATCTCTACATGCTTCTTAGTAAGCTGTGCTCTGTGTTAAGCTTTCTCAATAATGCTTGATTCCTTTTGTCTGTCTCTTTATGTCTGTCCGTTATTCTCTTCTTCTCTGTATTTCAAAAATTTGATTTCATCTGCAATTAATGCTGACAGCCATGAGAATAATCAACATTGATTTATTTCCCCAACTATTCCATGGAAAAACGGCAAGCAATAATCCTGGAGAAGACCATAATTAATGCTCCTACTAACAGTAATAATCAGAGAATGTTAGAGCATTAATTACTCAGGAATTATCGCATTAGAATGGGGACAGAAGGCTGGAAATAACTAAGTCTGGAATCGTCGAACAGATAGCAGAATTCATCGAACTAAGTCCATAGTTCGTTGAGCTGAGATGTTGTATTCGTCGACCAGACTGCATCTATTCGTCGAGCTGAGTTCCATGATCGTCGAGCTGGAAACTGAACGTCTCTATTTTGCCTATTCTGTGTCTGAAGTTTGTCGAGCTGGTAAATGTGTTCATCGACTAGAGTTCAGTAACTATTCTGGAGTTGTCAAATATTCTGTGTGTTGACTGATATCCTGCGTGTCGACACAAGTCTTCTGTTTGGTGTCGATACTGCCTTTCCACAATGTCGACTGATGATCTGGGTGTCGACACAAGTTCTTCTAGTGTCGACTTAGTTGGTGTCAACATATGCTCTAAGTGTCGACACAAGTCTTCTGGTTCCAGAATTCGTCGGGCAGAGAACTGAGTTCGTCGACCTGAGACTAGAGAACATAGTCTCGACAGAAACGGCTAAGTCTGGAGAACCTTGAATTCGTCAAACTAAGTCTGGAGAACCTTGAATTCGTCGAGCTGAAAATGATTCAGGACTTAGAGAAAAATTGATAAACCTCTGGCAATAGAGTCGAAGTGGAAGTCCAGAAATCGTCGAGCAAAGAATGAAGTTCGTCGACCTGAGAACTAGGTTCGTTGACCTGAGTCTAGAGAACAGTCTGGACTTAGAATTCTGAAGGTGAGAGTCCAATGATCGTCGATCTGTGACTTAAGTTCGTCGAGCTCAGCTCAGAGAATATTTCTCTAAGAGCATCGAGCTGAGAACTGTTGGGTATTGTATCCACAACGTACCTGATTTGAAGAAGCCCCTGAACAAGCTAAGGTAAATAGACAATGTATTTGACAAAATATCTCAAGTTGTGCTTGCAGTTATTCCATGCTAAGTGCACACCAATGTCAGGGTGCACTAGGTCAATATACACGGGTCTGCACGACGTAATCCCCCGTTGAGTAGATCAGTGTGTTGGCCTACGTGTACTCTCTCTATTGGAGTGTACTTATTTTCAAGTACAGGGCTATGTTAAGGCAAGAGCAGACAAGGAGCAAGGATGAGTCAAGGAGCACCTCATAGGTGGAAATACGAAAAATCGTCTAAGTGTAAATCGACGAGAATCACCAAGTGATTCTCGCCGATTCGGCGAGAATCACTAGTGATTCTCGCCGAATCGTCGAGAATCATTGGTTGATTCTCGCCGACTCGATCCAGCTACTTCAAAGCGAGCAACTCTGATTTTAAGTAAGAATCGACGAGAATCACCAAGTGATTCTCGCCGATTCGGCGAGAATCGACGAGAATCACCAAGTGATTCACGCCGATTCGGCGAGAATCACTAGTGATTCTCGCCGAATTGTCGAGAGTCACTGGCTGATTCTCGCCGTCTCGACCCGGCTATATCAGAGTGTGCAATCAAGTCAACATCGCCGAGAATCATCTTTGATTCTCGCCGAATCGGCGAGAATTACCTTTGATTCTCGCCGATTCGACGAGAATCACCTTCGATTCTCGCCGATTTTGACTTAGGCGATTTTTCTAGAAACCGCTGGACCGGATTCTGCCGCTGGCGCTGTTCTGAACCGGGGTTAGGGTTTCTTGAGGTGGGACCCTTAACGGTTATATTGGAGTATTACTTGTGTATAAATATACAGGTATTTTTGAATAGTACAGAGACATAGAAAAGAAATACGCGAGCCGCCAATCGTGACCTAGATCGCGAACCTGCTCCGCCGCCGCCGTCGCCGCTCGTGCTAGTTGGTCGCCGCTTTTGATCGTGGTTCTTCCAGAACTTCCGGCGACAGAAGCTTAGCCAAGTTTAGAGTCTCACGCGTCTAACCAGAGATCCTTTGTCTCTCGATTTGTTGATCGGGAAATCCTTCCCCGTCCGAATCGATCGAGACGATCGATCCTAGTGTGACCGTTGGAAGACCTAGCTAGCTTTGCTATGAAGTTTGAATCTCCAAGTACAGCAGCTGCACACCGTTGTCGTCGCCGATCCTGTGAACCAAGCGCCGCCCATCTTGTCGCCGCCGGTTTCGGGGAGATTCTCTCCAAGAGAGTTCTATGGTTGTGGACTCTTCGTGGACTTCAAGAACACGTCGTCAACGAAGAGGGACACCCTTGTCTCCAAAAGTAGTTTGTATTTCTTGTACATTCTAGTTCATTTTTGTTGTAAAGGAACGTTGGTTCCGAGGTGTAAGGGTTGGGTGCAACCCGTATTGTGGGAGTGTTGACTCTTACGTGTGGAAGGGTTCCTTCCGATAGTGCAAGGATTGGATTTCAATCCTGTTGGTGAAGAGACCGAGTCGTCCCTTGTTGGGAGATAGGTCGAAGGGGGAAAGTGGATGTACCCAAATCGGGGAACCACTATAAATTGCTTGTGTACTTTCTTTGCTGTGCTGTTTCATTTTCTTGTGCAGGTTCAATTTTAAATTCCGCAAAAACGTTGCACGTCACCTATTCCCCCCGCCCCATAGGTGAAGATAGTGGACACTAGGTGGACTTTCAAGTGGTATCAGAGGGAGGTTACTCATCAAAAAGGTCAACACCTTGAGTTGAATCCTACCACTATTGTCAAGAAGAAGGAAAACATCTACTATGGACGGGCTCAAGTTCACAGGCAAGATCCCAGTGTGCACCAGGCTCAACTTTCCTATCTGGAAGGAAAGGATCAGGTTCTACATGGAAGCAGTTGATCCTCAACTCTTCATGATCGTGGAGGAGGGACCTTATGTCCCCACTAAGGTCTCCACCATAGATCCTACCAAGAAAGTGCCAAAGAAACTTTCAGAAATGGACAAGGACGAGATGGTGCTGGTGGGACTTGACAAGAAGGCGCAGAACATTCTGGTCAGCGCGGTCGATGACTCTATGATGCAGAACTTCTGCAACTGCAGGACAGCAAAGGAGATCTGGAACTGCCTGATTATCCTAATGGAGGGCACTGATAAAGTAAGGGATGATCGGAGATCCCTCCTGAACCAGAAATATGAGGCTTTCAGACAAGGGCCTAAGGAAGAGATCGGAGTCACCTTTGAGAACTTCCTCAAGATTGTCAATGCGCTCAAAGGATATGGAAGAGTGTTCACTGATGGTGAACTTAATGATAAATTCCTTAGGTCCATTACGAAGGAATGGGACATAAAGATCTGCGCCATCCGAGAGTTTGGCAGACTTGCTGAAACAAACCCGCAAATTCTGTTTGGGAAGCTGATGTCCTATGAGCTTCAACTGAACACCAGGAAAGCAGAAGAAGAAGCAGAGAAGGCTGCATCCAAAGAAAAGACTGTGGCTCTAAAAGCCATTCACTCCAGAAAAGGCAACGGTGCGGCGTCATACCGTGCCAAGAAAAAGGATGAGGAGGAGGACTCTGAGCCATGCTCCTCCAGCTCTGAGCTGTCTGAGGAAGATTTCTCCCTCATCACCCGAGAATTCAAGAAGTTCCTCAAGATGAGGAATCAAAGAAAGAGAGACGGCTCCTCCTCCAGGCTTCAGAAGAAAAATTATTCTTCTGACAGGTATACTTCTAAACCGAACAAACATCGCTCCTCTGACATTATTTATTTTGGATGCAATAAGCCAGGACACGTAGTGGCCGACTGCTACCTCGGCAAGAGAGAAAAAGGGAAAGGAGAGGAGCACAAATCCTCTAGAGATAAGAAGAAAGAGCGGAGCTACATCGCCAAAAGGCCAAAGACACTGAGTGAGTCTGATTTCTCAGACTCCAGTGATGATGAGGAAGCCTACTTCGGGCTGGTGGGTCGCTCCGACTCGGAAGGAGGATACCCCCCATTTACTGGAACGGTAAAAGCTCACACCCCTCTCTCCGACTCTGATTCTGATCCTGAGTCTCAGGATGATGAACCTGAGGATAGCCTTTCGGCCCACGAAGCGGAGCTCCTCGAGAAGTATGAGCTTCTGCTCAACACTTTCGAGGAGTGCCATAAGAGATTGAAGGCTGAGAGAAAGGAAGTGAAATTTCTTAAGGGTGAGAGTGTCTCCCTAAGGGAAGAGATCACTAGTTTGATTTCTCTCCGACAGGAGCACCTAGACATGACTTCAAAGCATTCAGAGTCTCTTAAGCTCCTTGATCTTAAGCAGGAGGAAGTCGACAAGTTGGAAGAACAGCTTGCGGCAGAAAGAAAGATTGTCAAGAGCTTCTCTATGCCAAAAACAGTTCTTCCAGTTGTTGATACCTTCTCTGCTCAGGCCAAAGGAGCTGGCTTGGGGCATGTTGGTGTATCTGGTTCCTCTTCCAGGAGAAACAGGAACCAGAGGAAGAATAAGGCTGCCAAGAAGGCCTCTGCTGCTGAAAAGGGAAAGGCTCCGCTCAGTCCTGTTGCGTTCAGAAAGCCTAGCTTTCCTTGTAACCAACATGACTTTGAGTCAACCTTTGGTCATCATTTTCGGCCCTCGGTTGCAAAGCCAAAGAGCCGATATGATGGTTGGACTTTTCCCCGCAACTTCGGTGAGAGTGCCTTCAAGGCACCTTATGAGGAAATCCACATGGGAAATTATGGTCAATTCTCCAGCGGCCATAATGGAAAGCAGGCACCAAGAGCCAAGCCTGTTATACTGAAGGAACATAAGGTGAAGAAGTCATGTGACTGCAATCACCATGAGGCCTCCACCTCCAGATCTATGGCCCCGGCTGTACCCACCATTCCCAGGGTAAGGCAGGAGCCTAGGAAAAGGTACAACAGATTTGACTGTTGGTGTTGTGGCAAAGTTGGTCACTTTGCTGTGGATTGCTGGTTTAACCCAAGGTATAACGAGACTCCCTATGTTAGCACTGCGAGGCCGACCACTCGTAAGGTTAACCAACCGAGGGGGAGTATGCTAACCAGGAATCTAGGACCCAAGTTCGATTGGGCTCCTAAGGTAAATTAATTTTGTTTTGCAGGAATGTCCAAAGGCCACCAAAATGCCAATCTGGTACTTGGACAGTGGATGCTCCGGGCACATGACTGGGACAAGAAGCCTGCTGCGTGATTACACTCCAGTCGAGAATGGACCCAAAGTCATCTTTGGAGGGTCAGATCGAGGAGTCACTAGAGGTTACGGTATGATCTCCAACGGTATAATCTTTATCACCGACGTGGCTTATGTTGCAGGGTTAAACCATAACCTGATCAGTGTAAGTCAGTTATGTGATAAAGGTTATGACGTTAAGTTCTGCAAGGATAAATGCCTGATAATTTCATGTGCCTCTTCTGATACGATACTAACAGGCATTAGGAGCAGAAATATCTTCTGCTTAAATTTTCTCAGTTTAGATTCATCTACCCCCGTATGCCTTGTGGCAACAGGCAGTGCATCTCCTTGTGAACAATGGCACAAGAGATTGACACATATTAATTTCAAAACAATTAGTATGCTGTTTTCTAAAAAATTAGTATGGGATGCTCCCGTTATCAAGTGCATCAAAGATAGCCCCTGTCCTGCATGCCAGATGGGCAAACAGACTCGGGCTACCTTTAAGAGCATTGCAGACAAAGACTCTTCTCGATGTCTTTACCTTCTACATATGGACTTGTTTGGTCCAATGCAAGTTCATAGCTTGGGAGGCAAGTCCTATACGCTAGTAATAGTTGATGATCATTCTCGGTTTACATGGGTGTTCTTCTTAAAATGAAAGTCGGATACGTTTGACATCTTCACTAGTTTTGTCAAGCAGGTTCAGAACGAATTTAACTGCTCAGTGGTCAAAATCAGAAGTGACCATGGAACAGAATTCGAATATGGTGCTATGACAGAGTTTTGGGAAGCACAAGGTATATTTCATGAGTTTTCCTCCCCGTGCACTCCTCAGCAAAATGGAGTTGCGGAGAGGAGATATAGAACTCTCATTGAAGCCTGCACGACAATGTTGAAAGACGCTTCTCTCCCAGAATACTTCTGGGCAGAGGCTGTCAATACAGCTTGTCATGTACAAAACCGAGCATTGATCAACAAGCATCATCGTAAGACGCCTTATGAGCTACTGAAAGGCAGGAAACCAACCATGTCCTACTTGAGGATCTTTGGTTGCAGATGCTATGTACTGAATAATAAGAAGTACCCGCATACTAAATTTGGTGAAAAATGCTTCGAAGGCATATTCATGGGCTATAGCTCCCACAGTCGGGCATATAGGGTCTTCAATAAGAAAACCTTAGTGGTAGAAGAATCAATTAATGTTGTATTTGATGAAGGAAATTTGCTTAACGACAATTCTTCCAGTGGTATTCTTGAAGATGCAGGTGCACGACTTGAACAGCTGGATCTCGATGAGACAGCTAAAGATGAAACTGCTAAGTACGTCAAAGTTTCCACCTCCACGTCATCTGGGAATGTTGAAGATCAAAATGGAACAAATCTCTTAGAAGAAGGAGAAGCCCAAGAATTAGTCGAAGCTCCAAACGCCAGACTTCTAGAGCTCCAGCACGTGAGGGATCATCATAGGGATCAGATCATCGGAGATCCTCGTGACGGTGTCAGAACTCGAAGAGGTACTATTAACGAGAATTTGCATCTTAGCTTCCTGTCACAGGTTGAGCCAAAAAAGTTCGACGTAGGCAAACAAAGATGCGGCATGGATTCTGGCCATGCAAGATGAACTACACCAATTCGAACGTTGCAACGTTTGGACGCTGGTTCCCAGACCACACAAGCAGAATGTGATTGACACTAAGTGGATCTTCAGAAACAAACTGGACGAACATGGTGTCATCATAAAGAACAAGGCAAGGCTGGTGGCTCAAGGTTACAGACAGGAGGAAGGGATTGACTTCGACCAGACCTTCGCACCAGTAGCAAGGCTCGAGGCAATCAGACTGTTACTAGCGTATGCTTCGCACAAAGGATTCACAGTTTATCAAATGGATGTGAAATCAGCATTCCTGAACGGAGACCTGAAAGAGGAAGTATACGTCGCTCAACCCCCAGGTTTTGTCAATCCTACTTATCCCAATCATGTATATTTTCTTAATAAAGCTTTATATAGTTTAAAACAAGCTCCACGAGCTTGGTATGAGACTTTATCTAGTTTTCTTCTTGAGAACAAGTTCTCTAGAGGTAAAATAGATAAGACATTGTTTCTCAGGGAAGTCAAAGGCAAGACTTTGCTGGTGCAAATCTATGTCGATGACATAATATTCGGCTCAACGGACAACAATCTTTGCAAAACGTTTTCTAAACATATGCAAGGAAAGTTTGAAATGAGCAGTATGGGAGAGCTAAAGTATTTCCTGGGACTTCAAGTGAAACAGTCTGAGGATGGAATCTTCATTTCTCAGACGAAGTTCACAAATGAACTCCTCAAGAAATTCGGTATGGAGAATGCAACCTCTATGAGGACTCCAATGGGATCCACTATGTCTCTGGATAAGGATGAGAATGGTAAACCTTTAGATGAAACCAAATACAGAAGCATCATTGGATCCCTGCTCTACCATACTGCCAGTAGACCGGATATCATGTTCTCCACATGTGTCTGTGCCAGATATCAAGTGAACACTAAGGAATCTCACTATGTCGCTGCAAAGAGAATTCTAAGATACCTTAAAGGTACTCCCAATCTTGGCTTGTGGTACCCGAGAAACAATGATGTCGAGCTAATAGGTTTTTCAGATGCTGATTTTGCAGGGAGTAGGGATGACAGGAAAAGCACCTCCGGGACGTGTCAATTCCTCGGACGAAGTCTTATTTCATGGAATAGCAAGAAACAGAATTGTGTAGCTACCTCCACAGCAGAGTCTGAGTACATCTCGGCATGCAGTTGTTGCGCACAACTCCTATGGATCAAAAACCAGTTAGCCGACTACGACCTTCAGTTCAAGGAAGTACCAATGTACTGCGACTCCTCCAATGCAATTGCGATTGTCAACAATCCGGTATCGCACAGCAGAACGAAGCATATTGAAGTGCGCTACCACTTCATTCGGGAGCACGTGGAGAACAAGGACATCTCTCTCTGTTATGTTCCCACGGACAAGCAGATTGCAGATATTTTCACAAAGCCCTTAGACGAAGCCAAGTTCAGTCTTTTCAAAACTGAATTGGGGATGCTCAACTATGAGGAATGAAGACTACGGAAGCTCCAGGCTCGTGATTCTAGGGGGAGCCTCTGCTAGGAACTCCAGTGTGAGCACAGGTGCAAGAACTGAGGGGGAGCAAGGGGTCAAATGCTACAGACCCAGAATTGAAGAAGCCGAAAAGGGGGAGATTACCCTCTCGGCTAAGGCTAAGGTGGCTCCAAGTCTGCTCTCCAAGTTTGCTTTCAAGAAATTGGTATTGGTAATGAATATCTCTCTGCTAAATTTCAAGGTTATGATTTTCATTCCCATATGTTTTATTCACCTTAGCTTGTAGGGTTTAGGCTTCTTCAAATAGGGGGAGATTGTTGGGTATTGTATCCACAACGTACCTGATTTGAAGAAGCCCCTGAACAAGCTAAGGTAAATAGAAAATGTATTTGACAAAATATCTCAAGTTGTGCTTGCAGTTATTCCACGCTAAGTGCACACCAATATCAGGGTGCAGTAGGTCAATATACACGGGTCTGCACGACGTAATCCCTCGTTGAGCAGATCAGTGTGTTGGCCTACGTGTACTCTCTCTATTGGAGTGTACTTATTTTCAAGTACATGGCTGTGTTAAGGCAAGAGCAGACAAGGAGCAAGAATGGGTCAAGGAGCACCTCATGGGTGGAAAGACGAAAAATCGTCTAAGTGTAAATCGACGAGAATCATTGGCTGATTCTCGCTGACTCGATCCAGCTACTTCAAAGCGAGCAACTTTGATTCTAAGTAAGAATCGACGAGAATCACCAAGTGATTCTCGCCGATTCGGCGAGAATCACTAGTGATTCTCGCCGAATCGTCGAGAGTCACTGGCTGATTCTCGCCGTCTCGACCCGGCTATATCAGAGTGTGCAATCAAGTCAACATCGCCGAGAATCATCTTTGATTCTCGCCGAATCGACGAGAATTACCTTTGATTCTCGCCGATTCGACGAGAATCACCTTCGATTCTCGCCGATTCGACGAGAATCACCTTCGATTCTCGCCGATTTTGACTTAGGCGATTTTTCTGGAAACCGCTGGACCGGATTCTGCCGCTGGCGCTGTTCTGAACCGGGGTTAGGGTTTCTTGAGGTGGGACCCTTAACGGTTATATTGGAGTATTACTTGTGTATAAATATACAGGTATTTTTGAACAGTACAGAGACATAGAAAAGAAATACGCGAGCCGCCAACCGTGACCTAGATCGCGAAACTGCTCCGCCGCCGCCGTCGCCGCTCGTGCTAGTTGGTCGCCGCTTTTGATCGTGGTTCTTCCAGAACTTCCGGCGACAGAAGCTTAGCCAAGTTTAGAGTCTCACGCGTCTAACCAGAGATCCTTTGTCTCTTGATTTGTTGATCGGGAAATCCTTCCCCGTCCGAATCGATCGAGAAGATCAATCCTAGTGTGACCGTTGGAAGACCTAGCTAGCTTTGCTACGAAGTTTGAATCTCTAAGTACAGCAGCCGCACACCGTTGTCGCCGCCGATCCCGTGAACCAAGCTGCCGCCCATCTTGCCGCCGCCGGTTCCGGGGAGATTCTCTCCAAGAGAGTTCTAGGGTTGTGGACTCTTCGTGGACTTCAAGAACACGTCGTCAACGAAGAGGGACACCCTTGTCTCCAAAAGTAGTTTGTATTTCTTGTACATTTTAGTTCATTTTTGTTGTAAAGGAACATTGGTTCCGAGGTGTAAGGGTTGGGTGCAACCCGTATTGTGGG
This sequence comes from Platanthera guangdongensis, assembly GCA_039583875.1. Classification (NCBI taxonomy): domain Eukaryota; kingdom Viridiplantae; phylum Streptophyta; class Magnoliopsida; order Asparagales; family Orchidaceae; genus Platanthera; species Platanthera guangdongensis. Next base: position 95,099,253 of record CM077167.1, read on the forward strand.
AGTGTTGACTCCTATATGTGGAAGGGTTCCTTCCGATAGTGCAAGGATTGGATTTCAATCCTGTTGGTGATGAGACCGAGTCGTCCCTTGTTGGGAGATAGGTCGAAGGGGGAAAGTGGATGTACCCAAATCGGGGAACCACTATAAATTGCTTGTGTACTTTCTTTTCTGTGCTGCTTCATTTTCTTGTGCAGGTTCAATTTTAAATTCTGCAAAAATGCTGCACGTCACCTATTCCCCCCCCCCCATAGGTGAAGATAGTTGACACTAGGTGGACTTTCAAGAACGACTATCGTCGACCTGAGTTCGACGAACGTCGAACTCATTTTACTTAGTTTCTTGATAAATCTCTGAATCTCTGGAAAAACTCTAAGCCTTGAGTCTTTGGCAGTCTGATGATGGCTTGTCCATGTGATGTTGTTACTGAGGACTTGGCCTAGACTCTAGGACACAACTATGACCCTGGCTAAACATGTTGAGTCACATCATCCTAGCTTAGTGAACCTAGCCCAAATCAAACTAGGGATCCAACAACTTGTTCTTCTCTGTCAGCTTATTCAGTTCACGGTGGTCAATACATAACCGCAAGCCACCGTCCTTATGTTTCACAAACAGAATAGGTGTGCTGCAAGGTGACATACTTGGGCATATATATCCCTGCTCTAGTAACTCTTGCAATTGGATTTTCAACTCAGCCATTTCCTTTGGCGCGACTCGATATGGCGAGCGGCCCACAAGTTTCACACCTGACACCAACTCGATCATGAATTCGATCTCACACTGGGGTGGTAGCCCAGGAACATCCTTAGGGAACATATCTGTAAACTCCGAGACAACCAAAACATTACCCACACCAGCTTTTGGCTCAACTGCCTGAATCAGCGTGAAGTATAGCTCCGCGCCATTCCGAACAACTTTGACGACTTGGAGAGCAGACATCAAGGTCCTGCCCACTCCTCGCATCCCTGTGAACTTAGTCTACTACTCGGTATTCTGGCCCAATGTGATCTCTTGGGCATTACAGTCAATAAAGGCATGCTGCTCTGCGAGCCAGTCCATACCAAAGATCACGTCGAATTCCGATATCGGTAGTATGGATGTAGTTAAACAAAACTCCCGACTTCCAATGTGAACCACCACATCGCAAGCCTGATCTGCGAGCCTCAAAGAACCATTCAGTAACATCATCTTGACGCTCTCTGTTTTCGCATAACAAGGTACTCCAATGCGAGCTACAAAGTCTTGAGACAGAAATGACTGCGAAGCACCCGTATCAAACAGTGCTCGCGCCAGTGTGTCCAGAATCATAACAAAGCCTGTGGCAATTATATCACACACAAGCCACATACAAAGCATACAATAAACAAAGCATGCAATAAGCAACACAATGCAATAACTTAACTCGTACCTGTGACGACGTCACTCTGCATAATGTCCTCCTGCAGGTCAAGGTTGTAGACTCGGTGCTGCGCCTAGGATGCAGAGGACCACCACTGACTTCCCCTTCTCAGCATAGGACGCTCCCGCCTTCTTTTCTCCCTTTGGCGTAACAACCAGACAGTAACGGGCTATATGCCCAACTCGTCCACAAGTAAAGTGCGCCCGAGTTTCTGGCCTTGACGTGGCCCCGACATTGCACCCGATACAACCGTAGAAGGAGCCTGTCCTGAAGACTTGGACCTCTTCACCGATCTCTTCTTATAGTATGCTTTCCCAGGTCGGGGTGCCTTGAATTCTGGCTTTGTTATAGCCAAGGCCCGCTTCCCTTGCACCCTTTTCATGTCCTTTTCCAGTGTACATGCAGTGTCAACCAACTCCTGGAATCCTTTGTTCACTAAACTTGAAAGCAGGAATCACAACTCATCCTGAAAGCCTTCATAGAACCGATTGATTTTCCGCTGCTCATCGACGAAGATCGAACCCGCATACCGTACCAACCTCATGAACTCATGCAAGTAAGTTTCAACACTGCCTTCTCTTGGCGTCAGCCTTTGGAACTCGTTTTTCATGGCAATGCGATGTGCCGCCGGTAGGTGCTTTGCTAGGAAGAGTCGTGAGAACTCCTCAATTGACACTTATGTTAACGGTCTGCCCGCTAAGCGGTGTAGTTCCATCTCGTCCCATCATAGACGAGCCTCTCCTTCTAATAAGAAGGTGGCTAAGGTGACCTTCTGATCTTCCTCCATCCCGATCGGCGTCATTATCCGCTTGATGCGTGACAACCAGTCCTCTGCCTGCGTAGGGGATCCCATGCCCGTAAACGTAGGCGGATTGAAACTTATAAACTGCTTTAACTGTCTCTCATCTGCTCGAGGAGCCACAACTGCAACAGTTTCTAGCCTCGCCGCAACCTATTCTGCCTCAATGCCGGCTGCGCCTGCCCTGTAGGCTGTGCTTGAATCATCGTAAATAGGGCCTCAGGAACGAATCGAATAGTTTCCGCAGAAGGGGGAGGTGTAAGCACCTCAGCTAGTACCATACTCTCACCAGAAAGCTGGGGCTCCGACTGCCCAGCACCACTTCGAGTTACCTATAGATGAACAAGACAAGCACATTAGAGACCTCACACAAGAAATAACAACAAAATAGGAATGCCTAGGTTCCTCAAACACCTGCATTTACATTCCTAAGTGGACATTCAAGAGTTCATTAGTGTTAACGTGGTTTGCTCGTACACGTGCTCGCCACCCCAAAAAAGAATTTGACCATGAATTCGAAAGGAAAGGACCGAGACAGCTAATACCAAAAATGTAATGACTCCATCCATTCATATAATATATAATAGAAGGTCCGGCCGGGTCCCCACACTATATACCACAAAACAGGCGGCGAAGTCACGGAGTGATACCAGAGTTTCGCTTCCTAACTCATAACATTCTAGCAGAATCTTATAACACGAAACTGAACTCCAAACATGAATGTTCACTAGATAAATATCCACATTGATATATATACATAGGAATGTTCACCAAATACAAAGCCAGTTGGCCTTATGGCCTTACAGTTGTTCTTTACAATAGTGGCTTCCAAACATCGGCGCATAGGCCGGCCACACATGAACAAAACATAATATTTTTAACATTGCCTTCGAGGGCTAGCGGCAGCGGCAGCAGCAGCTTGGACTTCAGCCTTTAAATGTCCCACTCGATTCTCCTGCACCTATACAAGGACAACCCACCCAACGGTGGCAAACAAGACAACGGTCAGCATTCAACTGACCAATTTATGCCGACCCTACCCCTTTCCCGGGGCTGTGGCATTCCTTCCCTGCAGGCATAGCAATTCATATGCATATATATTCATCACATATTATGCACTCACGCACAAAAATTCCATCACAACCGTCATCCACGTGGCCCGACGATCCGTGCACTCAGGACACATTCTTGGTGTACCAGCGAACCAAGGTCCCATAACCATATCAGTGCCGAAACCCAACAGCAAAAGTTGAGCATTTACTCCATGGCATGCAACCGGAGATTTTAGTCTTAATGACCCGGGATTGGCCCGTAGCCCCCCATGGTGTCGTGGCGCGCAGGCCTAAGACTCTCACTATGCGCTCCAATAGACCGCATTTTCTGGTCTCACGTTGGACGGACATAACGCAGGTCAGATCATCCGCCCGCCATTGCTCAAGTTGCCTTGCCATCACCGAGTACAGTGTACTAGCGACTCAAAAGACGCGGGTCGGTTTCACCTTACCTGTTTGGCATAAAGCCAGGGTGTTTTACTGGGCACACCGGTACTTGTTGTTACTACCCTTCACAAACACCACCCATTCCATATCACAAGCATTAGAGGGTCTTTGCTGGACTTCCGTACCAGTTCTTCCTAATACTACCCTTCACAGACACAACCCAGTATCAAGGGTATTTTCCTGAATCTCAAATCTAGTACTTCCTGCTACTACCATTCACAGGTACAACCCATGAACAATACACATTACAAGGGCATTTCCTGAACTTCCAATCCAGTACTTCTTGCTACTATCCTTCACAAGTACATCCCATTTAACAGCACAAGCATCACAAGGGTAATTTCCTGGACTACCACTCCAGTACTTCCTACTACTACCCTTCACAGGTACAACTCATTTAGCAGTACAAGCAACACAAGGGTAATTTCCTGGACTATCACTCCAGTACTTCCTGCTACTACCCTTCACAGGTCTAACCCATTGAGTCCCAAAACTACATGTTTAATCACAGAGTCTTCTCCGGTGCGTATATGCAACATCACGAATCCAGACCAACCTGTCTAGATGGGCTTCACACAGCATGCCTATTCCGTACTCCATTTCCGGATCTATATGCCAAATCATTGGGGATTCCATGAATCAACCCAAAGGACTCCCATAACAAGCCACCTCTGGTGGGGGAATCCTATGCACATGCCAAAAAGGAAGCCTTCACATGGCTAGGAAGAAAGATCGTTACCCTTGAATATCGCTTCGGATCCATGTACTTTTAGCCGGCTGGAAAGGATCGCAGCGGCTTTGCCTCCACAATGCTAGCCTCAGATCCCGAAACGGAACTCCGCAACTCCACCGGTGGTCGGCTCTCCTCCTCCTCCTCCTCCTTCCTCTATCTCTAGGTTTTAGAAAGATGATGGCCAAATGCAAAATGAGGTTTCCCATCTCATTTTCGGCCTTAAGGAAGGAGGGAGAGACCTGAGCCATCAGATCCCAGCTGAGAAAATGGACGACGATGATTTTGCCACAAAAGGCTAAATTTTGACTGACACGGCCTGTGACACGCCCGTGTCATAGGCAGTGTACCTTAAGCGGCACACAACCGACTCATCTAGACCAGTACACGCCCATGTGACACGCCCGTGTCCCGGGCCGTGTCACCTGACACGTCTTCCGACATGCCCGTGTCTGTGGCCGTGTACTTCAGGCTGCACAAAACCAAATCAACCTGATCGGGACACAGCCAGTGACACGCCCGTGTCACAGGCCATGTACCCCAAGACATGACCGTGTCCTGCCTGTGTTTATCAGGCCTTAAATGCCTTGGGCACGTACAGCAAAGGACACCACCAGTGACACGCCCGTGTCACTGGTCATGTGCCCTTACACGGGAGTAGACACGCCTCTAGCTTAACTTCATCGAATGAAGTTCGTCAAGCAGAGGAGGACACGGCCACTGACACGCCCGTGTCAGAGGGCGTGTTCCCTCATTTTCCGTAGAAATGGATTTTCGTCGACCACTCGCCGGCTGCTCACCCGAGCAGGACATTCCCGGGGACACGCCCGTGTCCCATGTCGTGTCACTCAACTTTTTCCCAATCCTAGGATTTGGGGTGTTACACTACATGTTATGACAACTCTGCAGTTTTACTATTTGTAGACAACCTAAGCTATATGATGAGTATGAGTGGTGATCCACTTCAAATATTCATCTGATTGACCTACAATTATTACTGGAGTTTTATCATGTTGTTTTAGGAATAAATGCAGAATATAATATTTTTCCTAACTAAATTGTTATTTAATTAATTTTCTGTAAAATAAGGCCAACAATGCCTTTGAACATCAAGTACACTTTTCTCTCTAGTTATGGCCTTAGCAAAAATTATGACAGGTGCATCTCTTCAAAATAACAATAAATACTGAATTTTAAAATTTTTCAAAATGGTTTTTAGCTCCAAATAATTATTCACTAAATAGTCACTTTAATAGTGAAAAACAGGAAATAATATAAATATTCTTCCAAAAATTATAGAAAAATTACCAGGTGGCCTATATAAACAGAAAGGACTACTGACCAAGAATTATTATTTTCCAAGCTTATTTGGTCACATAATTAATTCATCTAATAATCTTCCACAAAAGTCATTTGTGAAATAACTTGTATGAAAAGACATCAAATAATTTTCTAAAATGTTTCCTAACCAATTTTCATAATTTTCCAGTGAGCATATAATCCCTAAATAATTATCTTGTGATTGAATCAAACTTAGGGTTTGTGAATGAAGTACTACAATTATTAATACAAAATTCACAATAAAATTTCTAGGGAACAATGTACCTAAATCAAGTTCACTGCCTAAGTTTCAAGAGCATCAAAATCCATTTTAGCATGTTAATAATTATCAGAGCCTAGTTCCCCTAATTATCCATAAATATTTTGAAGAAGGTGTAAGCTCGTAAAACTACAAAACTATTCTCCTGAGCCAATTTTTAACGTAGGAACTCACCATCCAAGTTCCAAGGCCATCCAAGAACATACTATCTAATGTCCTTCACTAGGCCCCAAACCTCAACTCTAGGGCCTACACTAGGGTCTTAGAGCATCTCCACCCAAACCACTCAATCTCTCTTGAGGGGGTGTTTTAGATGAATTTGAGGCAGTGGTCCAAATTTCATCACTTTTGGGTGAGGATTGGCCACTCAACCCATCAAGAATACATTTGCCCTAATTTACTCTTAGGGGACCAAATTTTGGTGACACCAAAACCTATTCCAATCAACCCCAAATGGGCTGAAATGTTTACGAGGTACCTACCATTCCGCTATTGGACAACCACCAAGATATTTGGTTGGTTTTGAGCTCCATAGACCCGTTAATTAATTCATACCTATTTTATTAATTTTTCAAAACAACTATAGAAAAATGTTCTCAAAAAATTCATATTTTTCGATATGTTATAAGTATAGATAAGAGTTACCCTCAGTACAAATTTCAAGTCATTTGAATGGCTGGATTGATGGGGGCACTCACTTTAATCTTTGGTTAGCCCTATGTATGGACTGCACCATTTTAAGTATTATGGTCATATTAGTGACCCAAAAGGGCTGAAATAAATTTTAAAATAAACTAGACTTCATGGGCTACAAATTTTATATAAAATATTTCCTCTAGTTTTGCATCTAAGTATTTTTAAATTTAAAACAAAACACCACAAAAACTGTGACAAAAATGAATTTAAATGGAATATTAAAACTTAGGCCAGCACGAATCATGGAGCAATGATGGACGGGGTCTGTTCATCGTCACTGTGAAACCGACGGCTCACAGCAGCGCATCCTGGGTGGTTTTGGGAGGAGATTTCCCGGCCACCTGACCGCCTCCCCGGCTAGTCAATGCCACCGCGACCTTCGTTGAGGTGGTGGCCAGCGATATGCAGTGGTAGGCTGGTCGGAGGTCGCCAGAATCGAGTTTTAGGCTTTGTATTAAAATCTCCAAAACTAGAGTTTTCGGCTTAGCTGATTTGGGGTCAATTAATCCCAAACCATACGGATAATGGATAGAGATCTATCCACTGAGAGAGAGGAGAGGGATATGACCTTTTGGGAGGTGTGAAGCCTTGCTGATCGACGGGATGCCATTTCCGGATTTGAAGCTTGTGGGTGCTCTGTAACAGTACAGCAGAAGGGATCGAATTCTTCAGTGAAAATGTGGAAATGGCTGCAGGCGGTCTATAGATTCTTTTAAGATGCTCAATTGGGGAGAGGAAGGGCTATGGCTTCAATGCTATTAATGACCTAGAGTCGTGGTTCCCGGTCAAGTGTGGTCCAATGCATCTAGCAACTGAAAGGGCTTGGAAAGTCTCTTGATCACCTCAGCACTGATGGGGGAGATAAATCAAATCAATGGAATGAATAGAGACATCCCTTGGCCTTCCAAGCCATGAATGGCCTCTTTCTCCTCTCTTTCTCTCTTCTCCATTAAAGGTAAGAATGGAGCTTTCTCTCTCCAAGTCATCACTTTAAGAAAATGAGTGGCATTTTGGATAATACTAAACCTCATTGGGCTAGTGGACCACCTCAATTGGGTTTAGCCCAAAAAGATTTGGCTAAGTTAGGTCAACATCAGCTAGTTTGACCTAAACCTTGATTGAGTTGACTTTGGTCAAATTGGCCTTTGTGGTTGACCCCAATGGGTCCCTAGTGACTCATTGGCCTCCCCTATGGTCTCGGAAGGGTTGGGTAGGGTTGGTTTAGCACCTTGAAGGCCACCTGACCCTTAGTTAGGGCACTTTAACCATTTTGTGGCTAGACTTGACTTTGGTGAACTTGAGCCCTTTAGTTGAGTCGTTTGTGACCCTATGCACCTCCTTTATGGGTTAATAAGGTGTATGTATGATCAGTTTGGCTAAGGGAATGGTAACTTTCCCTATATAGGTTAGTTTGACCCATTTAGGGTTAGGGTTGACTTTGGTCATCTTGACGACTTGGGTTGACCCCAATGGGTCCTTAGTGACCCTTTGGACCTCTTAAAGGGTTAGGGGTGTTATGGTGGGGTCATGGTGTCAAGTTTAAGCCCTAATGTCAAGCCCTATGGTGGGTAATTGAAAATTACTATTTGTAGCCCAAGGTGGTTTTCACCTTCATGCCTAATTTCATTTGGTATTCTTGGGCTTCTTAGGGTTTTATAATGACCTAGTCATGACAAAACCACTCCTACGGATCTAAAAGTTTGAGGGATATTAAAAATCCCAATACATAAAAATAAAAATTTCCTCCCCGAAATTAAGGTCAGCCTACGGGGTTTTGATGCGTCGTCGGAAAGTGTACCGGTCGTTGTTAAGTAATAATATTGGGAATAGCTTCCCCAAATTTTGATCTTGAGGGAATGCAGGAAGATATGTGATAGCGTCGTACAAAGATCATTACTAAGAGTTTAAAGAAACAACGAGGGGGTTTGGTTTTGATTCCTAAGTTAACAACAAATAGAAAATTAATGCGGGTCGTAAGCACCGCTTTGCTTGTTCGATGGAAGTAGTGCAGGTCGCTATGCCGTGCTTTGTTAGGCGGATCGACAGAGAGCAAGTGGATGGAATGAACACCGTGTGGAGAGTGAGGGTCGAAATCACCTCTTCGTCCACCAACACTATCCTTTGCTAGAGTGGTTCAAGTGTGCGAGTGAGTGGATGTGAGCGGAGTCGAGTGCATCACAACTAATAATAGTACATATAACTAACCCAAGCAATATTTCATTCATAGTCAAATAAAGAAAGTTTAGGTACATTACAAGCTTAAGAGTACATTCCACAAAGAGAAGTGGTAGAATAAACCAAAAGGGGGAAAGCGTAGCCGTGGTTCTTGGTCGAAGTGGTGGGTTGTCAGTCCACTTCACAACTCTGAACGTGGTTGCTACCGGATGCAAATGGGTTGTCAATCCACTTGTCTTCCTCCTTCTTCTTTCCTTTACTTCAATCCTTTCTCCCTTTTGTCCAGATGAAAAGTACCAAAAGATCTTGTTGCTCGCTGCTGGTGGCCGGGAGCTCTGCGAAGGTTGAAGATTACTTCGGATGGCCGAAGAATGTTTCCCGGAGGGTGGTGATGAGTGGAGGAACTGTGGGGAGAGGAACGGCGCTTCCGCGCGTAGTAGCGGGTCGAAAAAATGAAAAGGCATATATGCCCTAATTCGTGGAGCCGAGCTTAAATACTACTGTAGAAAAACAGAGCGCACGATAAGTGGCGCACGACCTGTAGTAATCCGCACTGACGGTTTATGATCTTGCGCTCAGCTCCCAGAGAAACCTGTAGCTAAAAAGAAAAATTAATATATATGCGTACGATCAGTGGCGCACGACCGGTGGTCGTGCTCACTAGATCCCCTGATCATATGATATGCAATGGAAGAACTTCAGAAAAAATTGGAATAACGCGCACGCGCAGTGGCGCATGACCAGCGGTCGTGCGCACTATGTCCAATGGTCGTGTGGTTGCCCCATGCAGAACTTGGAAAATGGAGAATATAGTGCGAACGATCAGTGGCACACGACCAGTGGTCGTGCGCAATAGATCCACTGATCATACGTCGTGTTCCAGTACTATTTGGGATTTCCCGAACAATCCCGGAACACGAACATGACCCCTGGACCTGCAGTAGAAGCAGAAAAGCCAATAGAAAGGGCACACCACATTCTCCAGACACATAAAACACCAAGTATGGAAAATGTACAAAAACTATGAAATCACACTGAAAACGGGCCAAAAGTGCACTTAACATAAAATGGACAGAGAAAATAATATGAACAATTATGGCTCTCAAGTGTAGTGCATTAACGAGAAAACTGGCCCAGATGAGTCCAAAAATATGTATATAACTTGGACTCATAACACCCCCAGACTTACCTATTCACGCGTCCCGAGCAAATCATCACTCCGTGGACTAGAAATAACTAGCTGTCTCAGTAATTTCAAAATAAAGTAAGACGAGAAATCAAATACATCATGGGCATAGAAAATATAATAGAAAAACTTGTTAATTATACTACGGAGTTTAAACTATTCTACAGTCATAAATAAATATTGTATCTACTCAAAATTGGAATTCTAGAGAATCGTTTGGTCATGTGTAGGAAGAAAGTAGGCAGGCCACTAAGATGAGCATTGCCAAATACCAGGGCTCGTGACCACCTCCAAAGAAATCCATCAATGTCGGGGACCATACGCTTGCCCATTCACACTCTCTCCACGGCGCTTGCTAGACTCAAGGGAAGAATCGGTAGGACTTGTAGGATCGAATGGGGCTTAGTCTATGTATTGGAAGTCAAAGATAAACATGGGGGCTACACACAACCATAGCAAGCGAACAACAAGCTAAACAAAAACAGCCACTCAGAATCACACGTGTGACACACCCCCAGACTTAGATTGAAAACTCGGTGTGTATACGGCCTAACCCAACCAAATTCAAGATAAACATGATGGGGATTCAATTTCTCATTGTAATTCTTTAGGATTTATTTTTCAATTTTTGTTCTTTTTCTTTTTTTCTTTTTTGCAATGCCCAATTTTACCAAGTAGAATTATTTGTATTCATCACCACATCACATGAATTCCACGTATCACAATATCATCAAAATATTAAATTCAATCATGCTCATGGATTTGGTTGCGATAGTAGGTCTGGCTTTAGGCTTTGGTGAATGAAGGTGGAGCTGATTCAAAGGAGGGGTAGGCACAAACTTGGCTTGCAATGGTTAACAGCTTGGACAAGGTAAACAAAGCTCAAACCAGCCAAAATGATGGCCTACGTCACGCTCACGCTTGACTAACCATGCAGCAAAGTTTTGAGAGTAGCTTGGGCAAAGTTTTTAGCCACCGAGAAAGATGATCCTTCCTCCCAACTCGAGCAATACGAGTCTAGTGGTGGCTATACACATTCCTACACTACCATTTGATTACTACAGATTCACATTTTTGAGCAGCACAAACAATATTTACATCAGCAGAAAAAGTATAACTCTACGAGCATAAACAAAAATTAAATCTATAATATTTCTACACAAACCATGAGTACTCGATTCGGAACATAGCATGAGTTTCAAACTACTCTATCATAAAATCCTAAGCCAGCACTAATATTTTAAAATTTACACAAAAACAATACATTTCACTTGAGCCGCGCGCATGGTTAAAATCGCTCTCATGTGGGTGATTCAGTGTGTGTTATAGTGATTTTGAAATAAATAAATATCATACTGGTATGCAATAAATTGTGTGCTTGTATAGTGAGCACATGCACTCTCTCCCCCAGATTAGAATGTGACAACTATTAAAATTAAACATTCCAAATAAAGTAAAGAGCTAGGCGAAAGAAGTACCTATGCTCAGAATTGAGCATTCCAGTCATGCTGCGAAGTTGTCCGTTAGCGGCCGGTTTGTCGTGCCTCAAAATTTTTGGCACCTACGAATTAGAGATCCACGCACAACAGGAAAATATAAATACATATATAAAAAGAAACACAACACACAAAATAGGACCAAGTGGTCCAACATGGGTTGTCTCCCAGAAGCCGCTTTTCTTTATTGTCCTTAAGGTAGACCAAATACCTGTATTACAATGTGCTTTCAATAATAAAATAAGATTTAGTTTATATTACAAAACAGATCATTTGAACTAAATAAATGAGAATATGATTCAAGTGACATCTTCGGTAGGATTCTCTCAGTCCATAACTTGTCCTCGATCAACAGTCTCCCCTTCAACGTAGTGCTATAGCATTTGTCCATTATCCTTGAATGTCCCTGGCTTTTCACCATTAACTTCAATTGCTCCAAACGGAGACACTCCGCTGACTATGAAAGGTCCGCTCCATCTTGACTTCAACTTGCTAGGAAACAGTTTCAAGCGAGAGTTGTATAAAAGGACCTTGTCTCCAACATTGAAATCCTTAGGTACAATATGTCGGTCATGTCATCGCTTAGTTCGCTCCTTGTAGTTATTCGCGTTCTCATAAGCGAGTGACCTGAATTCTTCCAGTTCTTTTAGTTTCGCCAACCTCTCTTTCGTAACTGTGGTGGGATCCATATTCAGATGTTTGGTCGCCCATAGAGCCTTGTGTTCTAACTCCACCGACAGGTGACATGATTTGCCAAAAACAAGCTAGTATGCAGACATCCCAATAGGGGTTTTATAAGCAGTTCTTTATGCCCATAATGCTTCATCTACTCACTTTGCCCAATCCCTTCTATTCCCAAGAATAGATTTTTCTAGAATCCTTTTTAGCTCTGTATTAGAAAATTCCACTTGTCCGCATGTTTGTGGATGATAGGCCAAAGCGACCCTATGAGGGACTCTAAATCGCTTCAAGAGAGTAGAGAACAGCCGTTTGTAGAAATGGCTTCCCCCGTCCGAGATGATAGAGCGCGGTGCTCCAAATCTTATAAAAATGTGCTTTTGCAAGAATTATAGCACTGTGCGGCCATCATTGTGGGTTACTGCTTCAGCTTCCACCCATTTCGAAACATAATCAATAGCCACGAGAATATATTTTTTTCCAAACGATGGGGAAAAGGGCCCTATAAAATCAATACCCCAAATATCAAAAGGCTCACAGACTAACATATTGTTGAGGGGAATTTCATCTTTTCTGGAGATATTCTCAGCCCATTGAAATTCATTGCATTGCTTCACATGAATGTAAGCGTCTCTAAACAGAGTTAGCAAGTAGAACCTGTATTGTAGAACCTGATGTGTTGTCCTAGCCTCACCTATGTGGCCACCTGCCTCACGATTATGACAGTGCAGAAGGATCGATCCGTGTTTAGATTCCGGGACACACCTTCTGATGATGCCGTGAGCATAAGTGCAGAACAACAGCGGGTCCTCCCAGAAGTAGTGCTAAGCATCCGAGAGAAACTTCTTCTTCTAGAAGGACAGAATGGGAGGTAATTTTGTGGACGCAAGGAAGTTAGCTAAGTCTGCAAACCAGGTAGCCTCTCTATGTCCCGTTGTTAAAGAGAAAAAAGTCTCATCGAGAAATGAGTTGGAAATTTTAGAGTCTTCATGTTAGGAAGTGTCATGTGTTTCCAACCGCGATAGATGGTCTGCAATGACATTCTCAACTCCCTTCTTGTCTCACACTTCCAACTCAAACTCTTTGATAAGTTGTAATTATACGCATTTTTCTATGTTTTTATTATGATATTTTAGTTTAGTTTTGCCTTTTTTAGTTAGTTTTATTTAATAAATTGCTCCTTTTTGTAAATATTTACCTAACTTAGCTTAATTTTGTTTTCTGAAATTTTTGAGGAAAAAGTCAAAGAAATGACCTGACACGCCCGTGTACTTTGGGTCACGCCCGTGACCATGCCGTGACACTTCATTTCCCGTGGAATCAGAAGAATTTGATGAGAAAAGTTTGACATGCCCGGGGTCACGCCCATGTCATTTGACACGCCCCGTGACCATGGCCCGTGTCACTCAAGCTCGACGAAACGCGCTCGACGACCGTCGACCAACCCGACACGCCCAGCGTCACCCCATTTACCTGGGGCGTTACTCCTCCACCTGGCCGACAAGACGCCGCCGACGACTTTTGACGCAACTCGCGCCCAGTTCTACCTCCCCGGCACGCCCAGAGTCACGCCCGTGACCCGTGTACAGCAGCGAAGTCAACTTTCCGGTCAATTCGACGATCACCTCGTGAACAGTAGTGACATGCCCACCCGACACGCCCGTGTCGGAGGGCGTGTTCTTAGGAAAATTTCTCTATAAATAGGCCTTTTCTTTAAGACTAAAGGGTTCTCTTTTTTTGGACCATATTGCTGTTTGAGGGCTGCTTGGGTGCTTTTTGTTCAATGTAAGGAGATTTCTCCCCCCTCCCTTTCATGTTTGTTTTAGCTTTTGCTTTTTCTTTGTAATCCAACTTTTTACCTTAAATAAATTTGGTAGTTTTTCTCTCCTCATGATGGTATGGAATGCATTTGAGTGGCTCAATTTCAAAGATATTTTATTTTTTTTGTATTCCCTTGTACTTCTCTTTATGAAAAGTGTGTGTGTGTGTGTGTGTATGAGTGTAACTTGTTCATTTTTTATTTTTTTACTTGTCTCAATGTTAGAGTTTGTTATACATATTATTTCCAAATATGGTATGGTATGTCTATCTCTTTTTTTCTCCATGTTCTTAATGTTTTTAAATTTCATTCTTAAGAAACTGTAAAAGAAGTTTTAAAGTGATTTTGAATTTTTTACTTAGTTTTGTTTTAGGATTGTAAAACTTTTTTTTTGTTCTTTTCAATTTATTTTCATTTTTTAATCACTTTTATGAAAACCTAAGAATGAAAAAGTTATTATTTTCATTTTTGAAAGACTTTAGTTTTTGATTTGTTTTGAAAAACTTTTGTTCTCTTTTTTTTAAAAATTTGTTCTTTTTATGAGTTTTTGATAAAATCTAAGTATAAAAATATAGTTGTTTTAATTTTTAGGTAACTTTCATTTTGTTTTAAGTTTGTGTGTGTGAGTGTATGAGTTATGTTTTCATTTTGTTCTTTAAATTTTCATGTTGTGTGTGTGAGTTTATGAGATAATTTTTCACGTTTTATTTAATGCTTTCTTCAATTATGTAGAGTGCGTTGTGTGTAGGAGATAAATTTTCAAGCTTTATTTTTATCGCCTTCTTCAAATTATGTAGAGTGCGTAGTGTGTAGGAGATAGTTTTATTGCTTTTTTTAATTCATGTAGAGTGTGTGTGTGTGTGTGTGTGCGCATTTATTTCCGTCCACTCGTTAAGAGTAAAATGGCGTGCTTTTATTTCTCGCCTACTCGTTTGAGTAGGACTTGTAATTTTCTTTTTTTTCCCCGCCTACTCGTTAAGAGTTAAATGGCGCGCCCTTATTTACCGCTGACTCATTTGAGTAGGACTTGTAATTTTCTTTTTCTGTAATATAGTATTTTTTATTTATAAATTGAAGTGTGTGTGAGTTCTCATTTTAGCTAACTTTTTATGCCAACATATCCTCCATAATACGGTTCGTTCTTTCAGTTTGCCCGTCAGTTTGAGGATGGAATGTCGTACTGAACTTTAGCTTCGTGCCCAAACTCTTCTGAACCAATCTCCAGTCCTTGGACGTAAACCGTCCATCTCGATCGCTAACTATGCTCTTAGGAATCCCATGGAGTCGCACAATGTTGCGAACATACAACTCCATCAGCTTCTCCACGCTGTCCTCTTTCCGATTTGGGATGAAGTGGGCCACCTTGGTTAAGCGGTCCACGATCACCCAAATAGCATCATTACCCTGCTGCGATCTAGGCAACCCATGTACAAAATCCATGGAGATGTCATCAAATTTCCATTCAGGGATTGGAAGGGGCTTCAGGAACCCGCCCGGCTTCTGACATTCGACCTTCACCCAGGCGCAAGTTTGGCAATGATTCACATACAAAGCTACGTCCCTCTTCAGCCCCGGCCACCAAAAGGATTTCTTCATATCCAAGTACATCTTTCTACTGCCCGTGTGAATGGAGTACTTTGTGAAATGAGCCTCAAACATCAACTCCTCACGGAGTTTGTCGAACTGCGGTATACAAACCCTTCCGTCCTTCCTCAAAATCCCATCAATCATTTCCTAGGCGCTGCTCTCGCCCGTTCGAGCCTCCAACACAAATGGTTGAAACTCCACATCCAACCGAGTCGCTTCCCGAATGCGATCGGTCAAGTCGTTCTGCACTTCAATCCAGTTCAACCGAGCCACGCTGGAGTCGCCTCTCGCAATATATTCCAAACCAAGGGACTCTCATTTCCGTACCAACCGCTCATCATGAGCTTCGATCCAATTCCCTTACCCTAAGTACTTTCTACTCAAAGCATCCGCCACCACATTGGCTTTACCTGGCGTATACTGGATCGCCACCTCGTAGTCTCCAAGAAACTCAACCCACCTGCGTTGCCGCATGTTCATGTCCTTTTGATCCAAGAGATACTTCAGGCTTTTATGATCCGTGAAGATCTCCACCTTTGCACAATATACATAATGCCGCAATATTTTCAACGCAAAAATTACCGCCGCCAACTCCAAGTCATGGACGGTGTAATTCCTCTCATGAAGCTTCAGCTGTCTAGACCCAAAAGCTATCACCTTGCCATGTTGCACCAAAACGCAATCCAAACCGCATCCCGATGCGTCACTGAAAATCTGAAATCCCTCGATCCCTTGCGGTAGACTTAGGATTGGAGCCATCATCAGTCTCTCCTTCAGTGCCTCAAATGCTTGGCTGCACTCTTGAGTCCACACAAATTTATGATCTTTACGAGTGAGTGAGGTGAGGGGTAGAGCTATCCGCGAAAAATTCTCCACAAACCTCTTGTAATACCCGGATAGTCCAAGAAAACTTCGAACCTCCGCCACGGTCCTCATAACCGGCCAATCTCTGATGGCTTCCACTTTTGTTGGGTCCACTGCCACCCCATCCCCACTAATCACGTGGCCCAAAAATGCCACCTTCTCTAACCAGAACTCGCACTTGGAGAACTTTGCATAAAACTGATTCTCCCTCAACACTTGCAAGACCACTCTCAAGTGGGTCTCATGCTCCATTTCTGATTTGGAATACACCAAGATGTCATCAATGAAGACAAGCACAAAAGAATCTAAGTATTCCCGAAATACTGGATTCATAAGATCCATGAACACAGATGGTACGTTCGTCAGCCCGAATGGCATCACCGTAAACTCAAAGTGTTCATACCTTGTACCAAAGGCAGTCTTGGGTATGTCCTCATCCCGAATTCACAACTGATAATAGCCTGACTTCAAGTCCAATTTGGAGTACACCACCGACCCCACCAGCTGGTCGAACAAGTCATCTATCCGAGGAATCAGATACTTATTCTTGACGGTCAATTTATTCAACTCTCACTAGTCTATGCATAGCCGCATACTACCGTCTTTCTTCTTTACAAACAACACCGGCGCGCTCCACGGTGAAGAACTGGGTCTGATATAACCTTGCTCCAACAGTTCCTGTAACTGTACTTTAAGTTCAGCCAACTCCTTTGGTGCCATCCTAAATGGAGGTCGTGACACCAGCCTAGCCTCCGGCACTAACTCAATCGAGAAATCGATCTCCCTCCGAGGAGGCGCTCCAGGAAGTTCATCTGGAAACACATCCTTGAACTCTGGCACTACGGGCACTTCCTCAATAGACAGCTGGGAGAGACGAACCTCCAATAACGCTACAAGCGCTACACCACCCTGGTTAACTGCCCGCATCAACTGCATGGCCGAAATCAGGGAACAGGCCACTCCACAAAGGCCCTCAAATTTGACCTCCGCCTACCCTTTGCTCCTAAGGGTCACTACCTCAGATAGGTAGTCAATACTGGTGCGCTGCTCTGCAAGCCAGTCCATGCCCAAAATGACATCAAACTCAACCAATGGTAAAATTGCTACTACCAGAACGAAGTTAACTCCGTCCAACTCCCAACAGATGCGCCCTTTGGCCCCGGTGGTCATGGATGACCCATTGGGCATGCGCACTTTCAACTCTACGTCTGCCGAGAAATACTCAACTCCTATTCTCCGGATGAAGCTCTCCGCAAGAAAGGAGTGTGATGCTCTCGTATCGAACAATACCCTAGCGGGGTATCCGGAAACTAATACGAAGCCTACAACATAGACATCACACAAAATGTCTAAAAGTATGTAGCACGAAGTTTAAACTTAAATTTTCTTCATACCTGTCACCACATCGGTTTGGCAGATCGCTTCTTGCTGTCCAAGGTTGTAAGCCATTGGTTGCACCAGTTGGAACCGAGAAGCACTCGACTCCGCCATCTTCCCTTTCTCCGCAGCACTGGGGCCGAAGCGCACAGTCTGCTCCTGCCTTGACTCTTGCCCCGCTCCTCCTTGGGGACAAACACGAGCTATGTGCCCCACCTTACCGCAGTTGTAGCACGTCGGCGGTCCCCTAGAGTGAGAACCTCCAGGCGTCCACTTGCTCTTCTCGCCGGACCTGGATGTGTGAGGCTTATTCCTGTTGGGTTTCTCTATGAGGATGGCACAACGCTTGTGCACGCAGCGGAATAAACATCAAGAAAAACCCAAAGAGATGTGGATCGGGCCATGAACGTTGAATTAAGAAGTTAGTAAAAACTAGGCAAAAATTACCTCGGTGGCGTTGAGTCACAACTCAACGGAGAAGCTCCAAACTTTATCTGCTTGCTAGTGGCGAGTTCTATGTGGAATAGTGTCCACGTTTCAGCAGAAGTCCACACGAGCGGGAGAACGCCGAGCTTTCCGTCGCACGGAAGATCGGGAAGGAGAAGACCGCACCTCGGCTATTCCACTGACTGCTAGGTCCGCGCCAGGAAGAGCAGCACCAGCAACAGTCGTTGGAGAAGAGGCGGTCGACGGAGCAAACACGGCGGCGGCGGAACTCTTCCATCGGCGGCGGGGATCGGGATCGGCGGAGCGAAAGGCGGAATGGCTTCCGTCGGGTTTCGATCTGCTACAGGAGAAAATCGCGAGCCCAAAACCCTTCTACTTTCCGATAAACCCTAAGAGTCCTATTTATACGAAGGTATAAATAAACCCAGGAAAATCGCTATCCGCAGACCACCCGAAAATAGAGTTCAGAATCGGCGAGTATCAATCGGTGAGAATCGGCGACAATCGGCGAGAATCACTGAGTAGGTTCGGCGAGAATCAGTCGACGAGTATCATACAGAATCGGCGAGAATCAGAGTACAATACTCGACGATTCTCGCCGATCGTCGAGACGCGCCCGACAATACACAACGATACTCGACGATCGTCGAGCCGCAGTCGACGACAATTGTCGAAGTAGTCGATCGTCGAGAATCAACAATTGATTCTCGACGATTCTCGTCGATCGGCGAGAATCAGAGAGACGATTCTCGCCGATCGGCGGGAATCAGAAGACGATTCTCGACTAATGTCATCGACCCTCGGACGACAATCCCAACTAGCCCTTCAAGGCAACATTTGCCCAACCCGATGATCCTATAAGGCAAAACTTTGCCCATAACCCTACTCAGGTCGTTGATTGGTAACCTTTACCAACACAGTCAGTCATCCAACTTCTCCACATCTCTTATGTGTGACCCTGCAGGCTCATATCGCGTTGGCAGTGAGATTACATGCTTGATCACTTCCAGATCACAATGGTAACTCCAACAGACTGCCACTTGATCTCGAAAGTATCAAACCAAAAACCTCACAAACAATGAGCGGCATCTAGCAATGCATCATTGCTCCCCAAGCAATATGAGTTTATAACTCATAAGCCTTTATGACCAATGTATCAGCGTTGTCTTTGTCCCTTTGTCCCTTACATCCAGAAAGATCTAGAGTTATGGACCGTGTCACCCTCGTAATAGCTCAATCCTAGTTTCTTGATCCAGGACGGACTTCTAGAGAATGGTGAGTCCAATATTACATATTGACTCAACCAAGCATGGCCATGCATTTCTCAGTCCAGTTCCATCAAGGGGCCCATGGATGCAACTCCTGTCATACAGGAGGACAAATCCCATATCTGCTCACACACAAACACCCAAATGATTCGTAACATGCCCAACAACCACCCTTATCATCAACCTTTCTCAAGGAAGACTTTAGATGGCATCAAAGCACGCTCTTCCTCACTTGATGAATGCTGTGACTTCAGGTCAAAGGATCACAACACCATTGTCAACTGAGACCTACTCGTGACACGATTGGATGACAATCCACAGAGTAGTCTCAGGTTGGGTCTGTCCAGTACAGCTTGTTCACTAACAAGTACCCACGTGATGACTTGATATCACAATATCATGACCTGTGAGAACCAGTCATCAGTCAACACACGTGCTAGTCTTCATGTACCATCATCACCCTTAGCTTCTATGATGATACTCGACCAGGGACCTTTAAGAATGAAGTTTCAAATAAATCATGGGCTCTCACATTCAAGTTACGTACTTGATGTCCCATGGAAGCGAACATTCTAAGGGTATCTATTATGTTAACATTTAACTATCATATATAGAAAAATTCATAATAAAAGAATTTGCCATTAATTATAAAAGAAAAACTAGGTACACAGTTCATCATATGAACAAACAGCCAACAAAATACAAGATTACATGCAACCCACAAGATTCTTGCTAGAGATGATCATTTAGGTATCGTATACCCATCGATCTAGTATGACCATCATGCTTTCTCTGCGCGAGAGGCTTTGTCAGCGGATCCGCAATATTTTCCTCAGTCGGCACTCTGCAAATGTTTACATCTCCTCGTTCGACAATCTCACGAATAAGATGAAAACACCGGAGTATATGCTTGGAGCGCTAATAAGATCTAGGTTCCTTAGATTGTGCAATTGCACCATTGTTATCACAGTAGAGAACTACGGGACCAACAATGCTAGGAACTACATCAAGCTCGCCGATGAATTTCCTAATCCATACAGCCTCCTTCGCCGCATTAGCTGCTGCGATATACTCGGCCTCTGTTGTAGAATCAGCAACTGTCTCTTGCTTGGAACTCTTCCAGCTCACAGCTCCTCCATTCAGGCAAAACATAAAACCTGACTGAGACTTGGAGTCGTCTCGATCAGTTTGGAAGCTAGCATCCGTGTAACCACTTACAACGAGCTCTTCCTCTCCACCATACACCAAGAACACGTCCTTAGTCCTTCTCAAGTACTTCAGGATATTCTTGACTGCAATCCAGTGACATTCACCGGGGTCTGACTGATACCTGCTAGTCATGCTCAAAGCAAAGGAGACATCGGGTCGAGTACATAACATCGCGTACATAATTGATCCAATTGCCGAAGCATATGGAATCAACTTCATGCGGTCCTTATCTTCACAAGACTTTGGACACTGGTCCTTAGAGAGATTCACACCATGAGACATGGGCAAAAATCCTTTCTTGGACTCAAGCATGTTGAACCGCTTCAACACCTTTTCGATGTACGTACTCTGGGTCAAACCCAGCAACTTCTTCGATCTATCTCTATAGATCTTAATACCGAGTATATAAGTCGCTTCACCCAAATCCTTCATTGAAAAGCAGTTCCCTAGGTTGTTCTTAACAACTTTCAGGGTAGGAATGTCATTCCCAATCAATAGTATATCATCTACATACAATATCAGGAAGACAACAATGCTCCCACTGATTCGCTTGTAAACACAAGGCTCATCTTCATTCTTGATGAAACCAAACTCTTTGATTTTCTCATCAAAACGAAGATTCCAACTTCGAGAGGCCTGTTTCAGTCCATAAATGGACATATTCAGCTTGCATATTTTAGTGGCTTCATCTGGGGATACAAAACCCTCGGGTTGTGTCATATACACTTCCTCAAGGAGGTTTCCATTAAGGAAAGTCGTTTTGACATCCATCTGCCAGATCTCGTAGTCATAATACGTAGCAATAGCAAGCAATATCCTAATGGACTTTACCATGGCAACAGGGGAAAAAGTCTCATCATAGTCAATACCATGAATTTGCTTGAAACCCTTAGCCACTAGTCACCCTTTGAATGTCTGTACATTCCCATCCATGTCGGTCTTCTTCTTGAAGACCCACTTGCACCCTATGGGTCGTACCCCTTCAGGTGGTTCCACCAAGTTCCAAACTTGGTTTGCATACATGGAGTCCATTTCGAATTTCATAGCCTCAAGCCATTTGTCGGAGTCCGATCCATCCATAGCCTCTTGGTAGGTTGCTGGTTCATCATCATGATCCATAAGCAACACATTACCTATTTGAGACACGAGAAATCCATATCTCTCAGGCTCAAACCTCGGTCTACCAGATCTACGTAGGACTTGTGTTCCCTGAGCAGGTTCTCTAGCTACAACATCTTGTAGTCCTGTCTCAGAATCCAATTCCAGTTCATTCACTACATGTGGTTCTTGAACTTCTTCAAGCTCTACCTTTTCAGTCTTTCTTGATAAGAACTCTTTCTCCAAGAAGACACCAGTTCTTGCGACAAACACTTTGCCCTCGGACGGTAGGTAAAAGTAATACCCTTTCGTTTCCTTAGGATATCCCACCAGATAACATTTATCCGATTTGGGTTCCAGCTTGTCAGGCATTTGACGTCTCACGTATGCCTCACTTCCCCAAATTTTAATGAACGACATACTAGGACGCTTCCCAGTCCATATCTCATATGGTGTCTTCAGAACCGTTTTAGTTGGAGCGCGATTCAAAGTCATTGCAGTAGTCTCTAAAGCAAAACCCCAAAAGGAAACAGGCAAGTCTGCATGACTCATCATCGAACGTACCATGTCTAACAGAGTACGATTTCTCCTCTCAGACACACCATTATGTTGTGGTGTTCTAGGTGGAGTGAGCTGTGATACAATACCACACTCTTTCAGATGATCACGAAACTCATGACTCAGGTATTCGCCACCTCGATCAGATCGTAGTGCTTTAACCCTTTTACCCAACTGGTTTTCTACTTCATTCTTGAACTCTTTGAACTTTTCAAAGGTCTCGGATTTGCACTTCATAAGATACACATATCCGTATCTACTGAAATCATCAGTAAATGTAACAAAGTAGAAATACCCTCCTCTAGCCATGGAACCCATGGGTCCGCATACATCACTATGTACAACACCCAAGAGATCCTCAGCCCTCTCAGTATAACCAGTGAAAGGAGCTTTAGTCATCTTGCCTAACAAACAAGATTCGCATCGCTCAAATGATTCATAATCAAATGAGTCCAAAAGTCCATCTCTATGGAGCTTGGATATGCGCTTCTCGTTTAGATATGGCCCAAACGACAATGCCAGAGAAAAGTAGGGTTCGAATCATTTGTTCTTAGTCTTTTATTGTTTTCTACATTACAGATCAGATGGTCCAAGTTCAAAACGTAAAGACCATTAAACAATTGGGCTACAGCATAACAAACATCATTCTTAAATATAGAACAACAATTGTTCTTAATTATAAAAGAAAATCCAATCATGTCCAAACATGAAATAGATATAATGTTTCTAGTTATCGCCGGAACAAAATAACAGTTATCTAGTTCTATTACAAGCCCACTGGGCAAAGAAAGACGGTAAACTCCTACGGCTACAGCAGCAACTCTTGCTCCAATGCCGACGCGGAGGTCCACCTCCCCTTTACTCAGCAATCTTCTCCTTCCCAGTTCCTGCACATTTGTACAAATGTGAGAACCACATCCGGTATCCAATACCCAAGATGAAGGAGCAGAAAGGTTTATCTCTATAACGTAGATATTAGAAGCGGAAGTCATACCTCCCCTCAATTTCTACAGACCCTCAATATACGAAGGACAGTTCCTCCGCCAATGACCAGCCTTGCCACAGTGGTGGCATTTCCCATCCTTCACCGTGCTCTTCTTTTTCATCAGTGCTGAAGACTTGGGCTCAAGATATGACTTAGGTCCTACCTTCGTATTCTTGGAGCCCTTGGCTTTGCCCTTGCCCTTATGCACCATCAGTATGGGGCTGGCAGGCTTGGCCTTCTTCATATTGATTTCGGCAGTTCTCAACATGCCTAGGAGTTCAGGCAGTGTCTTGTCTATCTCGTTCATGTTGTAGTTCAAGACGAACTGCTCATAACTGTCCGGCAACGATTGCAGGATCAGATCTGTGGCCAACTCTTGACCAAGAGGAAAACCAAGCCTTTCAAGGTTCTCTATATACCCAATCATCTTGAGTACGTGAGTCCCTAGTGAGTCTCAAACTCCCATCTTGCACTGAAATAACGCTTTCGTGATGTCGAACCTCTCTTGACGAGCCTGCCCTTGAAACATTTTCTTGAGATGCTCGTCAATCTCCTTGCACCCCATGTTCTCATGTTGCTTCTGAAGCTCAGAGTTCATGGTGGCAAGCATAAGGCACTCGACATCCAAAGCATCATCAGTATACTTCTTATAAGTATCTTTCTCAGCACGGGAAGAGTTCCCGGTCGGCACCTCGGGGGCTTCTTCTTCCAAGACATAGAGCTTTCGCTCTTGCCTGAGAACAATTCTCAGGTTCCTATACCAGTCCATGTAATTTGTACCACTGAGCTTATCCTTCTCAAGGATGGCTCTCAGAGACAACGTGGAGTGTGCAACGCTTGCCATGGAATTCTACAAGAATTTATGCAGAATAAAATCAGTACCTAAATTTCAATTACAATTTATTCTAATTAGGACTTCAATTAAAATACTCCCACTATTTTATTCGAAATGATAGCCCTCACTAACAATTCGGAGAGTTCATGCGAGCTACTCTCTTAGTGGACAAGATCCGTATTTCACCAACACTATGAGTCCGCTTTGGCGTTCCTCTCACGATGCGGTTATTTAGGTAGGCAACGCTTGCCAATTGCATCTTCATGCAATTCTTGTATGGTTGGTGAATAACTCCTTATTCGCATCCATCATATGGTGCATGCCAACCCTATGCCTCTAGGCACTCAACCTTTGAGGTCACCTAGTTAAGCTGGACCCGATGTCGACAGTGGGATATCACAATTATCCGCTCGTACCCTTACCAAGATAGATTAATGCACCTTGCTTTGGCAAGCCCACACTTCATCGATCGAGGCAGGAAGAGTGTCATCCATCGGAAGGCATCCGAACACTTAATATTTGATGAAGGGATTTCAAATATAGGTTAACAATTAACCATGATCAACATTTGATCGACGTGCACATCCAAAGAAAAACAATTCTTCTAAAACCACATGCATCCCTTATGTGCACATCCTGACGCCATCAACATTTTATAGAAGGAAGGGCTAAATCTGAACATCCGGAAATTTCCAAATCCTCAGATTTACATGCATTGGACAAAGGCAAAGACAGCTCAACTTAAAGCAGTAGACAAGCTCATCTCTCTTTGTTGGATTCAAAATCCAAAACAAAATCGAGGGATGGTTACTGCTAAGGAGATCACAATTTCTAACACTTAGAAATCCACCGAAATTCCAATCGTTCTTGGCGAGGTACCAAGACTAAATCTAGACATTTAGAACACTTCTAAATCTCTACGTTTACACGCACTGGAATAACACAACTTCCAAAACAACAGTCATGGCCGAAACCTCGCTCTGATACCACTGTTGGGTTTCTCTATGAGGATGGCACAATGCTTGTGCATGCAGCGGAATAAACATCAAGAAAAACCCAAAGAGATGTGGATCGGGCCATGAACGTTGAATTAAGAAGTTTGTAAAAACTAGGCAAAAATTACCTCGGTGGCGTTGAGTCACAACTCAACGGAGATGCTCCAAACTTTATCTGCTTGCTAGTGGCGAGTTCTACGTGGAATAGTGTCCACGTTTCAGCAGAAGTCCACACGAGCGGGAGAACGCCGAGCTTTCCGTCACACGGAAGATCGGGAAGGAGAAGACCGCACCTCGGCTATTCAACGGACTGCTAGGTCCGCGCCAGGAAGAGCAGCACCAGCGACAGTCGCTGGAGAAGAGGCGGTCGACGGAGCAAACACGGCGGCGACGGAACTCTTCCGTCGGCGGCGGGGATCGGGATCGGCGGAGCGAAAGGCGGAACGGCTTCCGTCGGGTTTCGATCTGCTACAGGAGAAAATCGCGAGCCCAAAACCCTTCTACTTTCCGATAAACCCTAAGAGTCCTATTTATACCAAGGTATAAATAAACCCATGAAAATCGCTATCAACAGACTACCCGAAAATAGGGTTCAGAATCGGCGAGTATCAATCAGTGAGAATCGGCGACAATCGGCGAGAATCACTGAGCAGGTTCGGCGAGAATCAGTCGACGAGTATCATACAGGATCGGCGAGAATCAGAGTACAATACTCGACGATTCTCGCCGATCGTTGAGCCGCGCTCGATAATACACAACGATACTCGACGATCAACGAGTCGCGGTCGACGACAATTGTCGAAGTAGTCGATCATCGAGAATCAACAATTGATTCTCGACGATTCTCGTCGATCGGCGAGAATCGGCGAGAATCAGAGAGACGATTCTCGCCGATCGGCGGGAATCAGAAGACGATTCTCGACTAATGTCATCGACCCTCGGACGACAATCCCAACCAGCCCTTCAAGGCAACATTTGCCCAACCCAATGATCCTATAAGGCAACACTTTGCCCATAACCCTACTCAGGTCGGTGATTGGTAACCTTTACCAACACAGTCAGTCATCCAACTTCTCCACATCTCTTATGTGCGACCCTGCAGGCTCATATCGCGTTGGCAGTGAGATTACATGCTTGATCACTTCCAGATCACAATGGTAACTCCAACAATTCCTCCACCTACTCCCTTCAGACTTTCCATGGGATTTGGAAGGCTTCCCTTCCCCTTGCTTGGGAGTGAAACCCTTACAACGTTGGGTTCGCACCAAATCACTTTCCAATATCCTGGCAGCCTCAACTAGTTCACTAAATCCAGCCCTCTTTATGGAAATGAGGGGTTGCCTCAGATTCTCCCTCAGCCCCTGGTAGAAGAGGTTATCCCTCTCTACATCATCTATCATCGCCGTTCCCGCGTAACGACCCAAATGGGTGAACTCTTGCACATACTCGTCCACCGTCTTGTCTCGCTGCATTAAGTGCAGAAACTGCCTCTGAAGGGACAACCGTGTAGAAATTGGAATGTACTTCTTTAGAAACGCATCCCCAAATTCCTCCATTGATGGGGTGCGTCCAGGGAACTGGCGGCCACTATGGCTCACCCACCACAACTTGGCGTCTCCTTCCAACATGAACGCCGCATATTCAGATTTCTTTTCTTCTGGCGTCTCTGCCGCCCTCAATAGCTCTTGAATTCGAACCCACCAATCCTCCGCATCCGTTGGCGTACCAACTCCCTTTAATGACGGGGGATGGAAGCTCAGGAAATACTTCATGTGTCGGTCTCCATGTCCGACAACCACCCTTTTCGCCAAAGGCTCCACTCGACTGGCTTCTCCTCCTGGCACGGTCGTCGCCGTGTCCGGTGTAGCAAGGGTTGCTACCTGGGCTGCCGCTGCAGCTTGGGCTGCCACCATCGCTTCTGCAAGCATGCGGCAGAAGTCGGCCGGGTTTACACCCATGCCCAAAAGACCTGGAGAAGTGGCACTGCTCGCCGAGAGTTCCTCTCTTGCTCTCGACGTACCCGCCTCGTTGCTTGCACTCTTCAAGAAAACGAGAAACAAGGAATCAGTCTCTAATCTAAAGACTTAAACATAAGGACACTCATGGTCCCGCGTTACTCTTATGTGGATAACTTCTCTACGCATTGACCTCGAATCTAACCTAGCTCTGATACCAAAATGTAACACCTCCCCGGTAATGACCGTATAATATGGGTCCGGCCGGGGCCCCATAACATACGGACGCCACAACTTTAGTATTATAAGTTGATATAGCTACCCACACTCAAAACACTTTGCACAACACAGCGGAAACATCAGCAAGACTAGAAGTTATCCACTACAAGAAGAGTAATAACAATGGCCTTATGGCCTTACAATAAGTGTCCAAACTCAAATGATACAACAGTCAAGAAAGTGCATAGCACTCCTAGTCTACCTCGGCATGCAAGCCGGACAACATGAGTCTCAAACATACAACATCATATAAGTAAAGCTACAAAAGAGAAAAGCACTTCATGAGGCTTAGGCCTTTCTGGCCGGCGAGCTAGCTCCTGCATGCGATCCTTGCCCTGTAAAATTTATTAGTAACGTGGGTCAGCAAAGGCGGACCTCAAACTGTGTAACAACACATCTCCTCCCGGCCGCCCCTAACGGACCCCGGGGTACCACTCCAACCTGCAAGTTAGCACTTCGTATGCAATAATCATAAGCAAGAAAAGCAACTACAGAAACAGGCTTGGATGTCACACACATCATACATGTTCTCTATGGGTTGAGCATATAATAAAAAGGGCCTATTTATGCAACATGTATGCAACAACCCGGGTTTTACCCAAGGCACCCTATCTCGTATGCATCTAGCACATCATCACATCATATGGGTACTCATCGATTCCCCATTGGCATAAAGCCGCAAACAAAGGGGTAATACTATTCCCCCTAACGGCACGCAGGCCGCCACATGGAACTCTTGCAAAGGCCCCACCCACTCAAGGTCTTAGACCCGGGCTTGCCTACAAGCTCTGACGTCTCATGTCAGGATTCCAACAAACACAAAACTGACTGATGCAGGTTAAAACTCCAAAATTATTTGCGGTCACGCGGCGACCCGGCGGTTTTATTTGAGAAAAAGGCGAAGTGAATTTATTTAGGAAAACGGGTCGCGCGTATTTATTTATTTATTTTGGATATAAAAAAGGTTTAGAAATCGAGTTTTAACGAAAGGAGGCAAGTGCACCTATCGTGAGTAGTACAGGATATTCCGGGTGGAATATCGAGGTCGTATTGTTCTCGGGTCCGGTTCGATTATTTCTACTCTTCCCTGGAGGGGACTATTATTTTACCGATAATTATCTTGTCGGGATATTTTATATAAAAATACAGAAAATGGCGGAAAGAAAATGAAAGCAATAAAAAGAAAGCTTGAAGGTGGTGCCGATGAAGAGCTTAGCTCGATGGCACCGAGAAAACAATTGAACTAAAATAGACTTTAAATAAAAAGAGCTCCTAAATTTCTAATTAATTAAGGCGGAGACTTGGCCGTGGAGGTTCCACTAAAATGAGCTCACCTAGCTATAGGGCTATCGCTCACCTGAACGCTAAGACTATTCGACCGAACGTTAGTCCGACGAAGGATTCCTCTTAACGCCCGCATTACGCTAAGAACCCCGCTATTGGTTGGGGAACCCAATCCGGTAGAGTTGGCGCGCCTCCTCTCTCGAGGGTTAGTGCGGAACTCTCTTTGCCAAGGGGTGATCTGTCCATACGCACGGCCTCTTGGCGAGCGTATGGAAAACGGAAATAGGGCCCACACATCGATATGTGGTCCTACGCGTCGTTAACCCCGGGCAAACCTTAAGTAATATTAATTAATTAGAAAGATTAGACCTTTAGTTATTTTAAGCTATTTTATCTGTCCCAATGCTCTTCAATGCCGAGGGCTAAAAACGATTAGCCACTCATCGGAATGGGGACGGCTTGCGAGGAAAGCAGTAAATAAAGCAGAAAATGGAAAGCAGGAAATGAAAGCAGTAAAATAAAGCAGGAAATGAAAGCAGTAAAATAAAGCAGTAAAGGAAAGCTGAAAATTGCAAGTCCTACTCAAACGAGTAGGACTGAAGAAAGCAGTAAATTGCGAGTCCCGGCGCAACTGCGTGGGCGGGAGAAATAAAGCAGTAAAACGCACACACGCAAGTCCTACTCAAATGAGTAGGAGAAAATAAATACGGGTCCTACTCAACCGAGTAGGACAAAATAAATGCAACGCACGCACACACTCTCTCGACATAAAGTAAAACACACACACTCTACAGGAATAAAATCCAGCCATTTAAAACTCAAGTGAGTAGGCAGAAAAAAAGAAAATTACAAACTCACGCACTCTACAGAAATTAAAATAAGCAAGCGCCATTTAACTCTTAACGAGTAGGCGGAAATAAATGCACAAGTACAAAAAATGTAAAAAAAAAACTAAGTTATCTAAAATTGAAAACAACTGCATTTCTACCGCTAGAATGCGGTAGAAATGCATAAAAAGGGGAAATAAAAATTAAACGGGAAGAAAGTTTTGCAAATAAAAAAGAAAATGCAAGTGCTCGAAAAATAAAAACGAATACATTTCTACCGCTAGAATGCGGTAGAAATGCATAAAAAGAGAACGAAAAAATAAAAAGAGCAAAAGTTTTAAATGAAAATCAAAGTGCACGAAAAATTAAAACGACTATATAATCATTCCTATAACCCCGTAAAAACGATTAAAAAGCGAAAATAAAACTAAAAGAACGAAAAAGTTTTATGAAATAAAAAGCTAAGTTAAAAAAAAAAGGAAAAACACTTTGAAAACGTTTTTAGGATCTATAGGAATGAATTAGAAACTATAAAAACCTAAGTTAACCAAAACAAGTAAAAATAACTAAACATAAAAACAAGAAAACTAATCTCATACACACACACACCCATTACAAAAGAAACGAAAAAAGCTAAGTTATGACAAGAAAGAAAGATAAGATTGCAAAGGGAAGATTTGCATTAATCCATTCCAAAGCCATATTAAGAGAAGAAAATAACACATTTTATTAAGTAAAAACACGGTTACAAAGGAACGAAAACAAAAAGCTAAGGAGGGGGGGAGAAAATATCTCTTACATAAGCCTTGGAAGCATTTCGGCAGCACAACCCTATACAAAATGGTGCCCAAAAGGGGAACAGGAATTCAGAGCAGAACCTCTGAATTTATAGAAAAAATTTTCATGGGTCACGCCCTTGGTCACGGGCGTGACAGGGGGCGTGACAGTACTATTTGGAAGGCGGCCGGCGATTTGACGGGAAAGTTGACTTCGGCCTGGACACGTGTCGGTCTCGCAGAGGTCACGCCCTTGGTCACGGGCGTGACAGGGGGCGTGACAGGCAGGTGGATCTGGGCGCGGTGCGCCAAAAAGTCGCCGCGCGGGTCTTGTCGGGCTAGCTGGAAAGGTCACGCCCCAGGTCACGGGCGTGACTCTGGGCGTGACAGGCGGGTGTCGACACTCGACGAATGTCGAGATGAAATCGTCGAGTGGAGTGTCACGGGCTTGGGTCACGGGCGTGACTCGGGTGACACGGGCGTGACAGGCTTTGAACTTCAGAAAATTGCTGATTTCACGGCTTTTGACGTGTCACGCCCTGGTCACGGGCGTGACCCATTTGTCACGGGCGTGACATGTCAAATTTTGGCAGATTTTTGATTTTTTCTGAAAAATAAAATAAACAAAGTTAGTATAATATTTACAAAAAATAGGAGCATTTTATTGAATAAAAATAAGTAAAAACGACAAAAATAAATGAAAACAACTAAATAAATGTACACAAAAATAGGTATATTTACAATTCATCAAATACCCCCATACTTAAGCTTTTGCTATTCCAGAGCAAAAGTTGGAGATGAACTTATAAGGAATAAAAGAAATCCTAAGTTTAGCTACCGCTTGAATTAATTAAAAGGAAGATCAAAGTAAACATCCGGGGTTAAAGAATTAAATCCTAATTTATGAAATGTTATGAATAGAGGAAGAGTTTCAAAAAGACTTCTAGAAAAAATAAAATAGAAAGCAAAAATTTATTTTTGTTAGTTTAACAAAGATGGATTGGATTTATACAAAAAACTTTAGCTTAAAAGAAGTTAAAGGAAATAATGCAATTTAAAAATTATGCTCTCAAAAAAAATTTTAAATTAAGTCTAGAATCATTGAAATAGGCTAAGTGGTTTGGTGGATTATGAAGAAGGCTTGAATATTGAGGTGAGGTAATTTTTTCTCGAACCTCCAATTTTTTTCTTTTTGGATAGTTAGGAAAATGAAATCTTATTTTCCTAACATATAATAATTTTTTTCTTTCTTCATAAGGATAAAATCAACCCAATGTATATTTGTAGGAGTAATGAATTTTATCCTCTTACTCCATATATAATCTTTTTAAATTATTGGGTGCCTATGTTTACGGAACGAAATCTTATTCCCATTGACATAGGATCTTTTAAGGGATAGGGGGGAATCATGTCAATTAAGACACGAAAAAAAATGGAAGTGGGTTTAGTTTTTCAAAAATAAAACTAGCTTTTAATCAAAAAGTTTTGAGAGCAACCTTTTTAAAATGAACGTTCCAATGTTTCTAAAAGCATGAAGTAGAAATAATTGAAATCCATGGATGTTATTTTCTAACATAAAAAACGAGCTTCTATTTCTAAAATTAGAAGTGGTGGTGAAAAACAAGTTCCCTATTATAAGGAAAAGACATAAAAAAATTCTTTAAGACTTAACCCCAAACACTTAAATCTATCGAACTTTAATTAATAAACGAATAGTAAGCAAAGAATAACTAAAATTCGCATACAAATTAACTCGAAACTAGATTTGTGGAAAGCAAAAAGAGTTAAGATATGGTGTATTCGAATTATTTTGTTACATAATTCTAACAAAACATTTTTTTTTTGGAATTTTTAGAGTTTTTATCATTTTTTTTTGTGTTTTAATTATTATCTTTTTAGGAGTTTTTTTAGATTTTTTTTATCTTTTTAGGGTTTTTGGTTTTTCTAATTTTTTTGATTTTTAGTTTTTGAGGATAAATTATTTACAAGAATGAGGAGAGAAAGAAGAGTTATTTATAAAGAAGATAGGGGGAAAGAGAGATTTTTTACAAAAAAGCAAAGTAAAAACTCGATTGCGGCCCCGCGAACAGACTCTTATTTGAATGGTTGGTTCGATGAGTCGACCGTCGCGGGCAGGCAAGACGCAAGTTTTTACAAAAAAGAAGATGAGGGGGGAAGAGAGAATTTTTTTTGTTTGTTTTGAAGTTTTTTTTTATTTTTTTGTTTTTGTTTTTCTTTTAATTAAAAATTTTTTTGAAATTTTTTTGATTTTTGCATTTTTTTTTTGTATTATTTTTTTTTTGTTAAGTACTGAATATAAAAAGTGCAGAATAGGAAAACACCCCCATACTTAAACTCAACATTGTCCCCAATGTTGCAATCTAAATATGCGGAACAGATAATATACAGATTAAAAGAAGTAAAAAAAAGAAAAAGGGAGGGTAGGAGCTTCCCTAAGACGAGTCCGGGAGGGCCAGGTTGGAACCCTGCATTATTTAGAAGAAAAAGCAAAAAGATAACAGAAAAAATAAGAAAGATAAACTCGGCCTAAAGATCGCGGGCGGTAGGGGGGCGATGTGCGTGGGGGAGTCGGAGGTAGCTAAGGCCTTAGCCACGTGAGTGTGACGGAAATGCGCACCCCTAACGTGCACAAGAATGAAAAGCGCGCCGAATCAAAATAAAATAAAATATAATAAGTTAAATTAAATTAAAATATATTTTTTTTTAAGTTTTTCATTTTTTAGTTTTTTTTTTTGTTTGTTTTTTTTTTTTTTTTTTTTTCTTTTTCAAAAACAAGAATGAAAATAAAAATATTTTTGTTAAGTTTTTTTTTTTTTTTTTTCATATTTTTGATTTTTAGTTTTTGTTTTTTTTTTAGTTTAGTTTTTTTTTAGTTTTATAGTTTTTTCAAATTTTTAATTTTTAAGGTTTTTCAAAATTTTTTTTGTTTTGAGTTTTTCAAATTTTTTTTTTGGTTTTGTAAATTTGTAAATATATATATATATATTAGTTTTTATTATTATTATTATTATTATAATATTGGCCATATTTATATATATATATATATATATATATAAAAATATAGGTAAAATTAATAGATTTCCAGGGTTTAAAATAACGAACCTAAAATGTCCCCGGCAACGGCGCCAAAAACTTGATGCAGGTTAAAACTCCAAAATTATTTGCGGTCACGCGGCGACCCGGCGGTTTTATTTGAGAAAAAGGCGAAGTGAATTTATTTAGGAAAACGGGTCGCGCGTATTTATTTATTTATTTTGGATATAAAAAAGGTTTAGAAATCGAGTTTTAACGAAAGGAGGCAAGTGCACCTATCGTGAGTAGTACAGGATATTCCGGGTGGAATATCGAGGTCGTATTGTTCTCGGGTCCGGTTCGATTATTTCTACTCTTCCCTGGAGGGGACTATTATTTTACCGATAATTATCTTGTCGGGATATTTTATATAAAAATACAGAAAATGGCGGAAAGAAAATGAAAGCAATAAAAAGAAAGCTTGAAGGTGGTGCCGATGAAGAGCTTAGCTCGATGGCACCGAGAAAACAATTGAACTATAATAGACTTTAAATAAAAAGAGCTCCTAAATTTCTAATTAATTAAGGCGGAGACTTGGCCGTGGAGGTTCCACTAAAATGAGCTCACCTAGCTATAGGGCTATCGCTCACCTGAACGCTAAGACTATTCGACCGAACGTTAGTCCGACGAAGGATTCCTCTTAACGCCCGCATTACGCTAAAAACCCCGCTATTGGGTGGGGAACCCAATCCGGTAGAGTTGGCGCGCCTCCTCTCTCGAGGGTTAGTGCGGAACTCTCTTTGCCAAGGGGTGATCTGTCCATACGCACGGCCTCTTGGCGAGCGTATGGAAAACGGAAATAGGGCCCACACATCGATATGTGGTCCTACGCGTCGTTAACCCCGGGCAAACCTTAAGTACTATTAATTAATTAGAAAGATTAGACCTTTAGTTATTTTAAGCTATTTTATCTGTCCCAATGCTCTTCAATGCCGAGGGCTAAGAACGATTAGCCACTCATCGGAATGGGGACGGCTTGCGAGGAAAGCAGTAAATAAAGCAGAAAATGGAAAGCAGGAAATGAAAGCAGTAAAATAAAGCAGGAAATGAAAGCAGTAAAATAAAGCAGTAAAGGAAAGCTGAAAATTGCAAGTCCTACTCAAACGAGTAGGACTGAAGAAAGCAGTAAATTGCGAGTCCCGGCGCAACTGCGTGGGCGGGAGAAATAAAGCAGTAAAACGCACACACGCA
This sequence comes from Platanthera guangdongensis, assembly GCA_039583875.1. Lineage (NCBI taxonomy): Eukaryota > Viridiplantae > Streptophyta > Magnoliopsida > Asparagales > Orchidaceae > Platanthera > Platanthera guangdongensis. The sequence continues at coordinate 95,133,958 of CM077167.1, forward strand.
AGTCCTACTCAAATGAGTAGGAGAAAATAAATACGGGTCCTACTCAACCGAGTAGGACAAAATAAATGCAACGCACGCACACACTCTCTCGACATAAAGTAAAACACACACACTCTACAGGAATAAAATCCAGCCATTTAAAACTCAAGTGAGTAGGCGGAAAAAAAGAAAATTACAAACTCACGCACTCTACAGAAATTAAAATAAGCAAGCGCCATTTAACTCTTAACGAGTAGGCGGAAATAAATGCACAAGTACAAAAAATGTAAAAAAAAACTAAGTTATCTAAAATTGAAAACAACTGCATTTCTACCGCTAGAATGCGGTAGAAATGCATAAAAAGGGGAAATAAAAATTAAACGGGAAGAAAGTTTTGCAAATAAAAAAGAAAATGCAAGTGCTCGAAAAATAAAAACGAATACATTTCTACCGCTAGAATGCGGTAGAAATGCATAAAAAGAGAACGAAAAAATAAAAAGAGCAAAAGTTTTAAATGAAAATCAAAGTGCACGAAAAATTAAAACGACTATATAATCATTCCTATAACCCCGTAAAAACGATTAAAAAGCGAAAATAAAACTAAAAGAACGAAAAAGTTTTATGAAATAAAAAGCTAAGTTAAAAAAAAAAGGAAAAACACTTTGAAAACGTTTTTAGGATCTATAGGAATGAATTAGAAACTATAAAAACCTAAGTTAACCAAAACAAGTAAAAATAACTAAACATAAAAACAAGAAAACTAATCTCATACACACACACACCCATTACAAAAGAAACGAAAAAAGCTAAGTTATGACAAGAAAGAAAGATAAGATTGCAAAGGGAAGATTTGCATTAATCCATTCCAAAGCCATATTAAGAGAAGAAAATAACACATTTTATTAAGTAAAAACACGGTTACAAAGGAACGAAAACAAAAAACTAAGGAGGGGGGGAGAAAATATCTCTTACATAAGCCTTGGAAGCATTTCGGCAGCACAACCCTATACAAAATGGTGCCCAAAAGGGGAACAGGAATTCAGAGCAGAACCTCTGAATTTATAGAAAAAATTTTCATGGGTCACGCCCTTGGTCACGGGCGTGACAGGGGGCGTGACAGTACTATTTGGAAGGCGGCCGGCGATTTGACGGGAAAGTTGACTTCGGCCTGGACACGTGTCGGTCTCGCAGAGGTCACGCCCTTGGTCACGGGCGTGACAGGGGGCATGACAGGCAGGTGGATCTGGGCGCGGTGCGCCAAAAAGTCGCCGCGCGGGTCTTGTCGGGCTAGCTGGAAAGGTCACGCCCCAGGTCACGGGCGTGACTCTGGGCGTGACAGGCGGGTGTCGACACTCGACGAATGTCGAGATGAAATCGTCGAGTGGAGTGTCACGGGCTTGGGTCACGGGCGTGACTCGGGTGACACGGGCGTGACAGGCTTTGAACTTCAGAAAATTGCTGATTTCACGGCTTTTGACGTGTCACGCCCTGGTCACGGGCGTGACCCATTTGTCACGGGCGTGACATGTCAAATTTTGGCAGATTTTTGATTTTTTCTGAAAAATAAAATAAACAAAGTTAGTATAATATTTACAAAAAATAGGAGCATTTTATTGAATAAAAATAAGTAAAAACGACAAAAATAAATGAAAACAACTAAATAAATGTACACAAAAATAGGTATATTTACAATTCATCACTGACCGATTCTAAGAAGCCTTGCCGGACCCCACCCGCTCATGGCCTCATTGCCCGGGCTTGCCCCCATGCTTGGCATTCTCGTCAGTCTCACAGAAGGGGACTAGTCTCACCGGGACACTCTCCACACATGATGTGAATGTCACGGGATAGCCAGCCGACCATGGAGACACAACCACGCCTTGGCACATCACAAACCAAGACAATTCCACCCTAGTCCCTCATTTGTACTGCATCGTTCCCGCGCACCAAGGAAACCATCTACAACTCATGCGGAGCTAACCTTGTCCACCAAGCAAACCATCTACCTCCACGAGGAGATAACCTTGTCCGGTTCCGACTACACGTACTCATTCGAGAAAAAGGGGAAAAACATCACCACATCACATACGGCATCTTGCCGCAACGAAAACTCTACGAATCCTTAAAGTTCGTATGCAACATCACCGAGTCGGACTAACGGTCGCGACTACGGCTTCACCCACCATGCCTAATCCACTAACGGAGCGGATCTCTAATGCAAATCATGCCTGGGATGGACTCAATCGACCCGGAGGTTCCTCTTGAACCTTGGCGACCCAAAACCCCTCTAATTTGAGTGTTTGGTGCCCAAAACTAGAAAGGAAAATGATGCTAAAGACATGCATCCTAAAACCGAGAGGAGAAGTGTCGTTACCTTCCGACTCCGCTTCCTTGCCATGGCAAAATAGCCGGATGAAAACCTTCGGAACGATCTAGCCTCCACGAATCTGGACTCGGCTCGCGATTTGGAGCACCGAAGCCTCTCCTATGGCCCAAACCTTCCTTCACTTTCTTCCTTGTTATCCCTTCTCTCTAGAATGTAGTTAGAGAAAAGCTTGAAGGAGAATGAGGGTTTACAACCCTATTCTTGGACTTAACTTCCCAAGAGCAGTCCTAAACCATCAGATCCTAAAATCAGGGAAAGAAAGGCCACGATCCGACTGAAAAATAAAACACCTTGGTCCAACACGGCCTGGCACACTCCCGTGTCCAGGGCCGTGTCCCTCATTCGCCGTCGCAAATCGACGCGCCTGGAACAGCACACGGGCATCCGACACGCCCGTGTTCATACTGACACGCCCGTGTCCCCACTGACACGGCTTTGTGATCGGTCATGTGCCTCCTTCGACACAGCCCCGAAAACAACCCGAGCACTACACGGGTACTGGACACGCCCATGTCCTTGCCCGTGTCTACCTCAACACGCCTGGGCTCTAGGCCGTGTTCACTTCCTCGACGTTTCGTCGAGCGAAGATCGTCGAACAAGCGGAACACGCCCCGTGACATGCCCGTGTCACAGGCCGTGTGCCCCTGTCTCGACACTCGACACTCGTCGAGTGAAAATCATCGAGCGAAGTTCGTCGACTGACTGACACGGCCTTGGACACGCCCGTCTCCTAGGCCGTGTGCCTTGTCTCGACACATCGTCGAGCGAAAATCGTCGACTCCCGGGCCAATCGTCGACACGGCCCCGACACGCCCTGAGACACGCCCGTGTCTTAGGCTGTGTTCTCCGATCGAAGATCGTCGACTCCCAAAATCGTCGACCTCACGACCAAAACGCCGACTGGAGCCAGACACACCCTGGGACACGCCCGTGTACCAGGCCGTGTGCCCCCTACCAGGAAACAAAATTGGCTAGAAACGCAAATCAACCCTCTCTCAAATTTTGGGGGTGTTATAACTATGGCAAGCGCGTCAGAGGCAAACAGTTTGCAGACGGGGACTTGGTGCTAAATAAAGTGGATGTAGCGGTAAGGTCGACAACCGTGGGAAATCTCAACCCTAGCTGGGAAGGACCATTCATTGTAAAGGAGGCACTGAGGTTAGGATGGTATCGACTCCGAAATGTGTAGGGCGAGACCCTAAGTCTCACCTGGAACGGTTAACACTTGAAACGCTTTTATCCTTGAGACATGTAAGTGGTGTTTTATTCTTAATGAAATCTCTTGATATGTCAACTCTGTTGTGGTAATTCGTATGATAGAATATATTCATTTGACTTGACCTCGAGAAGATCCTGCTGTCAGGCACTCACCTAGCTGACAGGGCTAGATGTCACTCGATGGTGTCAACCCCTGGACCCCGAGCAGATCCAGCTGTCAAGCTCTCACATAACTGGCAGGGCTGGAAGTCACTCGGTGTCATCCTTAGACCCCGAAAAGATCCTGCTGTCAGGCTCTCACCTAGCTGACAGGGCTGGATGTCACTTGATGGTGTCAACCCTTGGACCCCGAGCAGATACCGCTGCCAGGCTCTCACCTTGCCGGAAGGACTGGAAGTCACTCGGTGTCAAAAAGATAAACCTTGTCATGCATGTGTAAAAGGCAAGCAAACAAGGGCTACCTTTAAAAGCTTTATTGACAAAGATTCTAATAAATGTCTTCATCTACTGCACATGGACTTGTTTGGTCCACTACAAATTATAAGTTTGGGAGGTATGGATTATACGTTGGTAATTGTTGATGATTACTCGCGCTTTGTGTGGGTGTTCTTTCTGAAAAACAAGTCAGATACCTTCGACATCATTACTAATTTTGTCAAGCAAGTCCAGAATGAGTACAACTGATCCGTAGTCAAAATCAGAAGTGACAATGGAATAGAGTTCAAATTTGGGGCATGGCAGAATTCTATGAAAGCTTAGGTATCTTTCATGAGTTTTCCTCTCCTCGTACTCCACAACAGAACAGAGTGGCTGAGAGAAGGAACAGAACACTCATAGAGGCCTACAAGACAATGTTGAGTGATGCTGCACTTCCGGAGTACTTCTGGGCTGAAGCCGTCAACACTGCATGCCACGTGAAAAATCGAGCACTCATAAACAAAAACCATGATAAGACACCTTAAGAACTTCTAAAGGGCAGGAAGCCAACCATATCATACTTTAGAATCTTTGGTTGTAAATGCTTCATACTTAACAATGGTACGTATCATACCACCAAGTTCAGTGAAAAGAGTTTTGAAGGTATTTTCGTAGGTTGTAGTAGCCATAGTAAGGCATATGGAATATTTAATAGAAAGAACATGGCGGTAAAAGAATCGATACATGTTGTATTTGATGAGACGAGCTTACTGGAAAGCAATCCGTCTAGTGTGCTCATTGCAGATGCAGGTGCAAAGCTGAAAGAAACTAGCTTGGATGAACCGTCCGAAGACAAAGGCGAAAAGTTCATCAAGATCACCACTCCAACCCCTATTGGAGAGACTGATGATAAAGATGAAGAAGTCATCCAAGATGAAGAAATCACTCCGGTGATTGAAGACAATCCAGATGCATGAACTTTAGAGCTCAGACATCTGAAGGATCACCCAATGGGCCATATCATAGGAGATCCCCAGGACGATGTCAGAACTCGAACAGGTACAACTAATGAGAATTTATATTTGAGGTTTCTCTCACAGGTCGAACCGTAGAAGTTTTAGGAAGCAAACTCGGACGCATCGTGGATAATGGCATAGGAAGAAGAGCTAAATCTGTTCAAACGCTGCAATGTATGGAAGCTTGTTCCAAGACCCAAAGGAAAGAATGTCATTGGAACAAAATGGGTCTACAGGAACAAGATGGACGAAGATGGGACGATCATAAAGAACAAGGCCAGACTTGTCGCCAAAGGCTACCGTCAAGAAGAAGGAATCGACTTCGACCAGACATATACTCCAGTGGCAAGGCTAGAGACAAATAGGTTATTCCTAGCATATACTGCATTCAAAGGCTTCACCGTCTATCAGATGGACGTGAAGTCTGCCTTCCTAAATGGTAGCATAAAGGAGGAAGTGTATGTGGAACAACCTCCAGATTTCGTTGATCCTAATCTTCCTGATTATGTTTATTTACTGCATAAAGCACTATATGGTCTGAAACAAGCTCCTCGAGCTTGGTATGAGACGCTGTCTAGCTTTCTACTTGAGAACAAGTTCACAAGGGGAAAGATTGACAAGACATTATTTCTTAGGGAAATTAAAGGCAAGATTTTGCTAGTGCAAATCTATGTCGACGACATTATTTTTGGCTCTACAGACGACAACCCATGCAAAAAGTTCTCAAAACTTATGCAAGGGAAGTTCGAAATGCGCAGTATGGGCGAGCTGAAGTATTTATTAGGGCTTCAGGTGAAACAATCTGAAGATGGAATTTTCATCTCGCAGACCAAGTTCACCAAAGAGCTAATTAAGAAATTCGGAATGGAGAACGCAACCTCTATGAGGACTCCAATGGGCTCAATTATGTCTCTGGATAAGGATGAAAAAGAGAAACCTTTTGATGAAACCAAGTACAGAAGCATAATTGGATCCTTGCTCTACCTTACTGCCAGTAGACCAGACATAATGTTTTCAACATGTGTCTGTGCTAGATTTCAGGTGAACTCTAAGGAATCTCACTACGCTGCTGCAAAGCAGATTTGGAGATACCTTAAAGGTACACCAAATCTTGGCTTATGGTACCCAAGAAGTAATGACAACGAACTAATTGTTTTCTCAGATGCAGATTTTTAAGGAAGCAAAGATGACAGGAAAAGCACCTCCGGGATTTGCCAATTCTTTGGAAGAAGGCTAATCTCCTGGAGTAGTAAGAAGCAGCACTGTGTCGCAATCTCAACAGCCGAGTCAGAGTAAGTCTCTGCAGGCAGTTGTTGTGCACAGTTACTCTGGATAAAGAATCAATTTGAGGATTACAACATGCAGTTCAAGAATATCCCATTGCTTTGCGACTCTTCCAGCGCAATTGTAATAGCCAACAATCCAGTCTCGCACAGCCGGACAAAGCATATCGAGCTAAGGTATCATTTCATCCGGAAACATGTAAAGCATGGGGACAAAGATCTCCAATATGTCTCCACAGACAGGCAAGTTGCAGATATTTTCACGAAGCCGCTGGACGAGACAATGTTCTCATTCTTCAAAACTGAACTTGGGATGCTCAACAAGGAAGATTAGAGAAGTTTGGATTTCAAAAAGGCAAGGACAATAAAGGGTTAGTCAAAATTTGGCATTTCAAATTTTTTTATATATATATAGACTTGACCTACTCGAGAAATCAAAGGACCTATTCGAGTAGTCCATTTAACTTACTCGAGTAAGGCAATTCATGTACTCGTGTAGTACACTTCATCTACTCGAGTCAGTCGATTCACCAACTCGAGTAACTCCCCATCTACTAAAGTACCTCTTTATCTCTCGTGTATGTGCCTCCCTGGTTTTCAAATTTTCTTATACGCCAACCAAGGCTCATGCCGCCTTCTCCTTTTTAAGTTATTTCCTTCTAGATGATTAGACATAAACCTAGGGTTTATAAATTCGAAATTCCAAATTCATTCTACACAAGATCTTTTCCAATCTCTCGAGTACCTATCTACTGCTTCGTCTTCCTTCGAGAAGTTGCAGAGCCGCGACTTTTCCTCTTCCCCCCGACAGAGCTTTTCCAAGGTTCTAGATCATGGCCGCCGTCTCCAAGATTGGTGTAGGTTCGTGATGAGTCCACTTTAAATACATATTTTCGGACTCATCTGGGCTTGTTTTTCGTCGCTTGCACTTCACTTTTAGTTCATTATCATATATATTTCATCTTGTCTATATTTCCATATGAAGTGCACATTTATGCCCGTGGTTGTGTATTTTGTTATTTTTATAGTCAATTCTCCTTTTTATTATTGCCTGGAATGTCTGCACATATCAGTGATTGGTTTTTTCTTTTCGGTACAGGGGTCGTGTGCGTGTTCCGGGATGGTTGTGAAACAGGAATACTGCGCACGATCATGGGATCTAATGCGCACGACCACTGGTCGTGCGCCCCTGATCGTGCGCACTACTCTTCGTTTTCTAGAATCAGCCTGGGGTAAGCGCACGACCACTGGACATAATGCGCATGACCACCGGTCGTGCGCCACTAATCGTGTGCATTGAATCCTCTTTTCTGGAGTCCTGTCTGGGGTAATCGCACGACCATTGAACTTAGTGCGCACGACCACTAGTCGTGCGCCACTACTCGTGCGCGTTATCCCAGTTCTTATTCCTGATCTTCCATGCCAGTGCGCATGAGCACCGGACATAGTGTACATGACCACTAGTTGTGCGCCTGTGATCGTGCGCATTGTTCATTTCTGCTTTGTATAAATAGTGCAGGTCTCGCCCTAATTCAGAGAGGATCCGGAGCTCAACATTTCTCCGCCGTTTTCCGCCTTCTCCGCCGTTCCCCTTCATCTTCCACCCTAGGGAGGTGCTCCGGGCAAGCTTTCACCGCCAAATCCCAGCCGGAGCTTCCTCTCGGCCTTCTCCTTCATCTGTGAGCTTCAAGTAGGGTTTGACGCCATAGCCATCAAGCAAAGGAAAGCTAGCAAACTTCGTCCGCTATCGTGATACGAAGAAGACGGGCCATTGGAAGGTGGTGACAGCCCTTCCCTAACCCGGACGCAGTTGAGGACCAAGCTTGGACGCGGAATGACAACCCGACGATTCCAACCGTGAATCCTCAGCAAGACTTCGGATTCGGTCGATCTCTTGACTTGTTCTTGCTTTATTGTTGAATATTGGTGTTTAACTCTATTTATATTGATGAAGTATGCTTAGTTTGTAAAACGTTTTTATACAATCATTCTATGTGATTTTGTATGTTTTCGTTATTTACTTGAGTTGCGCCATATTCCATCCACCACCATCCACCCTTGCCGCACTAGCAATTGCTAGTGGCGTGCGTTGCGAAGAGGTGCTCACGACCCTCATTCCGCTGTTCTAACCACCTCATCTGCTAGCCTTCTCGTCCATCCGCCCCGTAATTCGGTGCGTAGCGGCCCGACTAGTCTTCCATCCCGCCTGGAGAAGCATCGCATAGCGGCGTTGCATAGGAGTAGTTGTTAGCCTTTTATTTTCTGTTTCCGCAAACATCAAAACCCCCCTTAGTTAGCTCCGACCTGAGGACTTCAATCTCAAGTCCTCCTCGAAATTAACTCCACCTTACTGTGTTCCTTGAGAGATCGATACTTGGGAAAACACCCATTTTATATTACTTGTGCGACCGGTTCACTGCCGTGATCTTACGCATCAAGTTTTTGGCGCCGTTGCCGGGGAACACAGTCGTGTGTGTTTGTGGAGAGGGAGATAATAGATTGAAGCCCTTTTCCATTTGTGTATATCATTTTTTTTATTTATTTGCTTTGGTTATTAGAATTTTTATTTTGCTTATTTCTTTTTACCCTTTTCTGATTTTTGATTTAGATAGCAGATCCGTGCTATTTTCATTTTAGATGTGTAGCACTTTTTTAGCAATTGTTTTTGTTCATGATGGATCCTGATGCTGAGTGTCGTATCCTTGACACTTTGCGCCGATCCATCGATGCCATTGTTGTTATGAATGCCGAGCATTGCATTCGGTGTTTGTTATGTCAAGGTGTGGGCCACATGTTGAAGGATTGCCCTTGTTTGTGCAAGCCTTCTCCCTTTGAGGGCGTGTGCACAACAACCTCCCGTTCGCGGAAGACTGTTGTGGACAGTCCTACCAGGGTGTTGTTTGGCCCATACACTGACATAGCACACCTTGCTCATTCTTTACCCGTTGAGATTACTGAAGAATATCTGGCCGCATACAACTCTTTCATGGGTCCCTCGATCCCTTTTTACGAGCTTTCCTTGAGTGATGATGATCACTCTGGTGTTAGTCAACAAAAAGAGGAGCAGGAACTCATGGACGCTCCTGTATGGGACGATGAGATTGTTCCGGTCGTCGACGGGGTGGCGTCAGCGAATGATTTTGCGATGGGGCCTGCTCATTCAGTGCTTGATTTTGAGAGCAGCCTTGCCCCTCTGCAATTTTTTCCGGATTGTGATACTCCTCTTTTTTGTGAGTCGGTTGATGATGTCGTGATTGTGGCTGATTCGGTGCCCGAGGTTGCGCCGAAGTGGGATGATGATTCCTCTATCTCCGACGGAGAAGGTGGATCTTCGGAACACTTTTACGCACCCTGGTGGGATGAGGAATATCCCCTTTCCGATGCGGAGGTTTGCACCTCCTTATTGGATGAGGTTGTTCCTGTTACCACCGCGGACCTTGAGTTCTCGGATTCCCCTCGGTACGACTCGTATGATACCGACGATGATCTCTGGTTGGATCCTGCTGAGAGTGAGACCGGGATCACTCTCCCATTTTCTGATGCTTTTAGTTCTTCTCTTTTATTACTTGATCACCCTTCCTTATCTGAGCCTGTGCAGGGTGAGTCTCCACAGGTACGTTGGGATGATGATGAGCTTTGTGCTCATGTCGTTGACATCGCCTCCTGCGGTCCTGTGATAGACGATACCTTGCTAGGCAAGGATTTATTTTGTGATAAGATGAGCGAGGACCAGTGCTCCTCCTCTTCTTATTTCCTATTTCCTCTACCTGTGTTGGGCAGGTATTACTATTTAGGTAGAGGGGTAATTGTTCTATCGCCGAATCGGTATCCTTTACCGAAACGGATATTGGGACAGTTACCTGTGCATTTTTCTTTTCATAGGCCCATTAGCTAGAACCTTTTCGTAGCCGAATAAGTCGAGCTGGGATGACAATAACCCCAGTACTTATCTTTCATTTTCTGCATTTTATTTTTCTTGTCTATTTTAATTTTAGCATTTCTTTTTGTATATTTTCTTTTATTTTTGCGGAGCTCACCCCTGCAGGTATTCATGGCAAATTGCATTGGCGGGGTTGTGATTCTTCGTATGGCGAGCCTGCTTCAGATTTCCACGCATCTTGTGGTATGCTCACTAGCTGAGCATTGGGTAACCTCTTCCCTTAGCTCTTTATGATCTTAATTTCTCTATCATATGCTGTGTAGTTTAGTTTAAGTTTGGGGGAGAGATCTGTTACCTATTGCATGTGCACATCTCATGTGCATACTAGAAGCTTTTATAGTTTTATTTTGATTAGTTCATTGCACTGCACACCACTGCACCCACATGAGCTCGTGCTTAGCTTTTTGCGTGCCGCGAGTTAAACTCATTTCTTTGTTAGATTTGGGAAAATTATGGTGCTGGCTTAGGATTGTGAGACGGAGTAAAATGTTGACCTTGCTGTGCTCCTAGTCGAGTGCTCTCGTCTCGTGTAGAAATTTGAGTAGATTTCATTTTTCTGTATGCTTATAGTTTTATATTTTTCTAATTGCGTAAATACTTTTTATTCTACTCAAAAATTGGTGAATCCGGTATGAATCAAACAGTAGCTCAGGGATGTGTGTAGACGGCCGTTATGTTCGTATTGCTCGAGTCAGGAGGATGGATAGTCTTTCTCGTTGGCTAAGAACTTGCCCCAAGCTATTCTTGAAGCATGGGTATAGGTTAGTTCACTCGCATGAGTGTGATGTAGGCCATCATTTTGGCCCGGTTGAGCTTTGTACCATTTCTAACGTCTTGTCCTTGCTAGCCTCGTTGTGTCTACCCCTTCTTTTGATTCAGCTCCACCATGATTTCACCAAAGCCTCATATCCAATCCTAGTCGCACACCCAAGTTGAGCTTCAGAGTTTTACATTTTAATGTTGGGATGTGATGTGGTGATTTTATTTGTGAAAATGTGGAAGTGCTCCCAAGTTTATATCTGCTCAATTGTGAAAATAAAATGAAGAAAAAAATATATATATTTGTAAAGAAAAAAAATGAATGAAAAGAAAAAAGTTTTAATTGAAAATCATTTTGGAAATGTGATTATATTTGGAGTAGGCGGTGCACACACCCATATGTTAAAAGTTAAGTTTGGGGGTGTGGTGTACCCGCGTGTATTTTGCTTAGTAGAGGGATTCCTTTCATACTAGCTCATTTGGGTTAGGTGCATAGCCTTCTTGTTTATCCTTGTTTATCTCACCGAAACCCAAGCCCCATCTCTTCACCTACAGTCCTACTGATTCGTGTGTAAACCCAAACCAGTGCCGTGGAGAGAATGCAAAAGGGCAAGCATATAGTCACCGACATTGGTGGATTCCTTTGGAGGTTATCCCGAGCCCTGATCTTTGGCAATGCTCGCCTAACGATAAGTCTACTTTCTCCCTACGCATGACCAGATGATTCACCGTGATTCCATTTTTGAGTAATAATAAAATGTTGATACGCATTGTGAAAAGTATAAACTATTTTGTTTACATAGAAATTTCTTCTATTATATTTTTACGCGTGCGAGCATGCGACTTCGCATGGTACTCCGTATTGCAATTTCTTTGTTTACTAGTATTTTTCGTATCTACTTAGATTTGGTTTGCTCGGGACGCGCAAATAGTTAAGTCTGGGGGTGTAATGAGTCCACTTTATATACCTATTTTTGGACTCATCTGGGCTTGTTTTTCGTCGCTTGCACTTCACTTTTAGTTCATTATCATATATATTTCATCTTGCCTATATTTCCATATGAAGTGCACATTTATGCCCGTGATTGTGTATTTTGTTATTTTTATAGTCTGTTATCCTTTTTGTTATTGCCTGGAATGTCTGCACATATCAGTGATTGGTTTTTCATTTCGGTACAGGGGTCGTGTGCGTGTTTTGGGATGGTTGTGAAACAGGAATTGTTGGGTATTGTATCCACAATTACCTGGATTTGAGGAAGCCACCTGTCAAGCTAAGATGAATTCACAATGTATTTGATGAAACCTCTTAAGTTGTGCTTGCAGTTATTCCACGCTAAGTTCACACCAATGTCAGGGTGCAGTAGGTCAATATACACGGGTCTGCAAGATGTAATCCCTCGTTGAGCAGATCAGTGTGTTGGCCTACGTGTACTCTCTCTATTGGAGTGCACTTACTTTCAAGTACAGGGCCGTGTTTATACAAGAGCAGACAGGGAGCAAGGATGGGTCAAGTAGCAGCGCTTGGGTGGAAAGACGAAAATTCGTCTAAGTATAATTCGACGAGAATCACCAAGTGATTCTCGCCGATTCGGCGAGAATCACTAGTGATTCTCGCCGAATCGTCGAGAATCATTAGTGATTCTCGCCGACTCTATCTGGCTACCTCAAAACGGTGGCAAGTAAGATTCGGCGAGAATCACTAGTGATTCTCGCCGAACCCATCGTTGAGCAGGTCATTAATACCAAGTAATATTTGTTGAGAATCAACAAGTGATTCGGCGAGAATCCCTAGTGATTCTCGACGAATCGTCGAGAATCACTAACTGATTCTCGCCGATTCGTCGAGAATCACCTGCGATTCTCGCCGATTTTGACTTGGCAATTTTTCTGGAAATTCCTGAACTGGATTCTGCCGCTGTCAATGTTCTGGACCGGGATTTAGGGATTCTTCTTGTGGGTCCCACAACGGTCATATTGAAGTAATCTACATTATAAATACACGGGTATTTTTGAACAGTAGAACAAGTGAAGAAGAAAAGAAAAACGCGAGCCGCGACGTGACCTAGATCGCCGTTTACGCTCTGCCGCCACCGCCGCCGCTCGCGCCAAGTTGTTCGCCGGTTGATCGTGGTTTCGCCCAGATCCACCTGCGACAGACGCCTAGCTAAGCTCAGCGTCTCACGTGTCTAACCGGAGATCTCTTGTCTCTCGATTTGTAGATCGGGAAAATCTTCCCCATCCGAATCGATCGAGACGATTGATCCTAGTGTGACCGTTGGTAGACCTAGCTAGCTTCGCTACGAAGTTTGGATCTCTAAAGAACAACAGCCGCACATCGTTGTTGCCGCCGATCACATGAACCTAGTCGCCGCCCATCTCGCCGCTGCCGGTTCCGGGGAGATCCTCTCCAAGAGAGATCTAGGGTTGTGGACTCTTTGTGGACTTCAAGAACATGTCGTCAACAAAAAGGGACACCTTAGTCTCCAAACGTAGTTTGTATCTCTTGTACATTCTAGTTTTACTTTTGTTGTAAAGGAACGGTGGTTCCTAGTTGTAAGGGTTGGGTGCAACCCGTGTTGTGGGAGTGTTGACTCTTACGTGTGGAAGGGTTCCTTCCGATAGTGCAAGGATTGGATTTCAATCCTGTTGGAGAAGTGACCGAGTCGTCCCTGGTTGGGAGATAGGTCGAAGGGGGAAAGTGGATGTACCCAAGTCGGGGAACCACTATAAATAGCTTGTGTATTCTGTGTGTTGTGCTGTTTATTTTTATTGTGCAGGTACATTCTTAAATTCCGTAAAAATGCTGCACGTCACCTATTCCCCCCCCCCCCCTTGGGTGAAGATAGTTGACACTAGGTGGACTTTCAAGTGGTATCAGAGGCAGGTTACTCATCAAAAAGGTTTACACCTTGAGTAGAATCCTGCCACCAGTGTCAGAAGCATGGAGCTGGATTATGAGATATCGCCACTAAGACTCCCCACATGCACAAAGGATTATTATCCCGTCTGGAGGATGAGAGTGTCGTATCACTTGGATGCTATCGATCCTCGAGCATCCTTCATCCTGGAAGAGGGTCCGTTTATTCCTATGAAGACCTCCGACTCTGGAATCCAAGTTCCCAAGTGCATTGCTGAGATGTTAGAGACGGAACTTTCATTATTTAATTTGGATAAGAGGATTCGTCAAATTATCATGGATATCTGGTCTGGAGCTTCTCGCTCTAGATTGGAAAAATGTAGGACGGCTAAATCTATGTGGGAGATGATCTCAGAGCTGATGGGGGGGTCAGAGAAAGCTGGAATCTGCTGTCAACCAGAGGATGAAGCCTATGTGGGGGTCCTCACCTATGAAGATGAAGGCAAGGATGTAACGGTCCAGGCCCATCCCATGGGAACCCGCTGGCACCGCCGGCCTACCAGGGTCCAGACCCGGGCCCACCACTGGTAGTAAGCCTTTCACATTCAAGCCTGCAGGCCATGCACCCCAACCCCTCTCCTGCCTGTTTATCAGCACGGTAGGTTGTTGCCACTGGGTCTCGAACCCAGGACCTTGATAAGAGAGCTTTTTGCCACTCCCTCATCACCAACTGAGCTGCAGCTCAGTTGGTGATGAGGGAGTGGCAAAAAGCTCTCTTATCAAGGTCCTGGGTTCGAGACCCAGTGGCAACAACCTACCGTGCTGATAAATAGGCAGGAGAGGGGTTGGGTGCATGGCCTGCAGGCTTGAATGTGAAAGGCTTACTACCAGTGGTGGGCCGGGTCTGGACCCTGGTAGGCCGGCGGTGCCAGCGGGTTCCCATGGGATGTGCCTGGACCGTTATAAAAAGTACACTTTTTGTAACGGTCAAGGCCCATCCCATGGGAACCCGCTGGCACCGCCGGCCTACCAGTGTCCAGACCCGGGCCCACCACTGGTAGTAAGCCTTTCACATTCAAACCTGCAGGCCATGCACCCCAACCCCTCTCCTGCCTGTTTATCAGCACGGTAGGTTGTTGCCACTAGGTCTCGAACCCAGGACCTTGATAAGAGAGCTTTTTGCCACTCCCTCATCACCAACTAAGCTGCAGCTCAGTTGGTGATGAGGGAGTGGTGGAAAGCTTTCTTATCAAGGTCCTGGGTTCGAGACCCAGTGGCAACAACCTACCGTGCTGATAAACAGGCAGGAGAGGGGTTGGGGTGCATGGCCTGCAGGCTTGAATGTGAAAGGCTTACTACCAGTGGTGGGCCCGGGTCTGGACCCTGGCAGGCCGGCGGTGCCAGCGGGTTCCCATGGGATAGGCCTGGACCGTTACAAAAAAGTGCACTTTTTGTAACGGTCCAGGCCCATCCCATGGGAACCCGCTGGACCGCCGACCTACCAGAGTCCAGACCCGGGCCCACCACTGGTAGTAAGCCTTTCACATTCAAGCCTGCAGGCCATGTACCCCAACCCCTCTTCGGCCTGTTTATCAGCACGGTAGATTGTTGCCACTGGGTATCGAACCTAGGACCTTGATAAGAGAGCTTTTTGCCACTCCCTCATCACCAACTGAGCTGCAGCTCAGTTGGTGATGAGGGAGTGGCAAAAAGCTCTCTTATCAAGGTCCTGGGTTCGAGACCAAGTGGCAACAACCTACCGTGCTGATAAACAGGCAGGAGAGGGGTTGGGGTGCATGGCCTGCAGGCTTGAATGTGAAAGGCTTACTACCAGTGGTGGGCCCGGGTCTGGACCCTGGTAGGCCGGCGGTGCCAGCGGGTTCCCATGGGATGGGCCTGGACCGTTACAAAGGATCTCTCGGACAGCATCAGAGCTCCAGTGTCCGTGTCAGAGACTGAAGAGGCCAGTGAGGAAAGCAGCTCTGATGAGGATGACACAATGGTCACTGGCTCTAATGATTATTGAAAGTACACCTAGTGTCAACTATGTGCACCTATGGGGGAGGGGAATAGGTGACGTGTGGTTCTTTTGCGGAATTTACGGATGTACCTGCACAATAAAAACAACATGCACAGCACACAGAATACACAGCAAATTTATAGTGGTTCCCCGACTTGGGTACATCCACTTTCCCCCTTCGACCTATCTCCCCAATAAGGGACGACTCGGTCACTTCTCCAACGGAATTGAAATCCAATCCCTTCACTAACGGAAGGAGCTCTTCCACACGTGAGAGTCAACACTCTCACAAAACGGGTTGCACCCAACCCTTACAACACGGAACAAAAGTTCCTTTACAACAAAAAGAAAAATAGGATGTATGCGTGATACAAACTTCTTTAGGAGACTACGGTGTTCCTCTTGTTCGACGAAGTGATCTTGAAGTCGATGAAGAGTCTACGACCTTGGTCTCTCTTGGAGAGGATCTCCCTGGAACCGGCGGCGGCACACGAGCGGCGGCTAGCTTCGGGATCGGCGGCTACGATGACGAGCAACTGCTGAACTTGGAGATCCAAACTTCGTAGCGAAGCAAACACGGTCTACCAACGGTCACTCTAGGATCGGTCGTCTCGATCGATTCGGACGAGGGAGTTTTTCCCGGTCAACAAATCGAGAGACAAGAGATCTCTGGATAGACACGTGAGACACAAGCCTTGCTAAGCTACTGTCGCCGGAGATCGGGAAGAAATCTCGATTGTTGACGGCGACCTAATTGCCCGACGGCGACGGCGGCAGCGGAGAGGAGTCGCGGTTTTAGGGTTTCGTTGCGGCTTGATTTCTGTTCCTTTTTCTCCGTGGTTTACTGTTCAAAATACCCATGTATTTATACCCTGTAGATACAGCTAATTTGACCGTTGTGGGACCCACAAAAGAAATCCCCAAAATCCGGTTCAAACAAGTCCAGAAGCAGAATCCGGTCCAGCAGCATTCTGAGAAAACGCCAAGTCAAAATCGGCGAGAATCGCAGACGATTCTCGACGAATCGACGAGAATCACCAAGTGATTCTCGACGATTCGTCGAGAATCGTTTGTGATTCTCGTCGAATCACTAACTGATTCTCAACGAATTTTACTGTGAACATGGGCTGCTTGGCCACTGGTTCGGCGGGAATTACAAGTGATTCTCGCCGAATCATACTTGGCACCATTTTGAGATGGCCAGAAGGAGTCGGCGAGAATCACTAATGATTCTCGTCGATTCGGCGAGAATCACTAGTGATTCTCGCCGATTCGGCGAGAATCACTTGGTGATTCTCGTCGAATTTGCCTTGGACGATTTTTCGTCTTCCACCTAGGAGCTGCTCCTTGATCCTCCATGCTCCTTGTCTTCTCTTGCATATGAGCGGCCCTGTACTTGAAAGTAAGTGCACTCCAATAGGGAGAGTACACATAGGCCAACACACTGATCTGCTCAACGAGGGATTACGTCGTGCAGACCCGTGTATATTGACCTACTGCACCCTGACATTGGTGTGCAATTAGCGTGGAGAAACTGCAAGTACAACTTGAAAAAGTTTATCAAATACATAGTCTATTGACCTTAGCTTGTCCAGGGGCTTCTTCAAATCAGGTACATTGTGGATACAATACCCAACAATCTCCCCCTATTTGAAGAAGCCTAAACCCTACAAGCTAAGGTGAATAGAGCAAATGAAAAGGAAAGCAACTGAAAGCCATAAACTTAACATCATTAAGTGGAGACATCCCTTACCAATACCGAGTGCTTGGGAGCAAGCTGGAGCCACCTTAGCCTTGACCCCGAGAGGGGGTAATCTCCCCCTTTTCGGCTTCGGCAAATCGGGGTCAGTAACCTTTGGCCCTTAGCTCCCCCTCAGATCATGGACGGGTCGGAAGCTTCTGTAGTCTTCATTATTCATAATTGAGCATCCCCAATTCAGTCTTGAAAAGATTGAACTTTGCCTCGTCTAAGGGCTTTGTGAATATATCAGCAATCTGCCTGTCCGTGGGGACATAACAGAGAGAGATGTCCTTGTTTTCCACGTGCTCCCGAATGAAGTGGTAGCGCACTTCAATATGCTTCGTTCTGCTGTGCGACACCTGATTGTTGGCAATGGCAATTGCACTGGAGGAGTCGCAGTACATGGGTACTTCCTTGAACTGAAGGTCGTAGTCGGCTAACTGGTTTCTGATCCATAGAAGTTGTGCGCAACAGCTTCCTGCCGAGATATACTCTGACTCTACTGTGGAGGTTGCAACACAATTCTGTTTTTTGCTGTTCCATGAGATAAGCCTCCTGCCGAGGAATTGACACGTCCCGGAGGTGCTTTTCCTATCATCCCTGCTCCCTGCAAAATCAGCATCTGAAAAGCCTATTAGCTCGACATCATTGTTCCTCGGGTACCACAAGCCAAGATTAGGAGTACCTTTAAGGTATCTTAGAATTCACTTTGCAGCGACATAGTGAGATTCCTTAGTGTTCACCTGATATCGGGCACATACACATGTGGAGAACATAATATCCGGTCTACTGGCAGTAAGGTAGAGCAGGGATCCAATGATGCTTCTGTATTTGGTTTCATCGAAAGGTTTACCTTTCTCATCCTTATCCAGAGACATGGTGGATCCCATTGGAGTCCTCATAGAGGTTGCACTCTCCATACCGAATTTCTTAAGGAGTTCATTTGTGAACTTCGTCTGAGAGATGAAGATTCCATCCTCAGACTGTTTCACTTGAAGGCCTAAGAAATACTTGAGCTCTCCCATACTGCTCATTTCAAACTTTCCTTGCATAAGTTTAGAAAACTTTTTTGCAAAGATTGTTGTCCGTTGAGCCGAATATTATGTCATCGACATAGATTTGCACCAGCAAAATCTTGCCTTTGACTTCCCTGAGAAACAATGTTTTATCTATTTTACCTCTGGAGAACTTGTTCTCAAGAAGAAAACTAGATAAAGTCTCATACCAAGCTCGTGGAGCTTGTTTCAACCCATATAAGGCATTATTAAGAAAATAAACGTGATTGGGATAAGTAGGATCGACAAAACCTGGGGGTTGAGCGACGTATACTTCCTCTTTCAGGTCTCCGTTCAGGAATGCCGATTTCACATCCATTTGGTAGACTGTGAATCCTTTGTGTGAAGCATACGCCAGGAACAACCGAATTGCCTCGAGCCTTGCGACTGGTGCGAAGGTCTGGTCGAAGTCAATCCCTTCCTCCTGTCTGTAACCTTGAGCCACCAGCCTGGCCTTGTTCTTTATGATGACACCATGTTCATCCAGCTTGTTTCTGAAGATCCACTTCGTGCCAATGACATTCTGCTTGTATGGTCTGGGAACCAGCGTCCAAACCTTGCAACGTTCGAATTGATGTAGTTCCTCTTGCATGGCCAGAATCCATGCCACATCCTTGTTCGCCTCGTCGAACTTCTTTGGCTCAATCTGTGACAGGAAGCTAAGATGCAATACCTCGTTAGTTGTACCTCTTCGAGTTCTGACGCCGACACGAGGATCTCCGATGATTTGTTCTCTAGGATGATCCCTCACGTGACGGAGCTCTAGAAGTCTGGCGTCCGGTGTTTCAACTACTTCTTGGGCTTCTCTTTCTTCCAAGTGATTTGAGTCATCTTGATCTTCGACATTTTCAGATGACGTGGAGGTGGACACTTTGATGTACTTAGGAGTGTCATCTTGAGCGGGCTCATCCAGACTCAGCTGTTTCAATCGTGCACCTGCATCTTCAAGAATACCACTGGAAGAGTTGCTGTGAAGCAAACTTCCTTCATCAAATACAACATTTATTGATTCTTCTACCACTAGGGTTTTCTTATTGAAGACCCTATATGCCCGACTATGGGAACTATATCCCATGAATATGCCTTCGAAGCATTTTTCACCGAATTTAGTACGCGGGTGCTTCCCATTATTTAGTACATAGCATCTGCAACCAAAAATCCTAAAGTAGGACATGGTTGGTTTCCTGCCTTTCAGTAGCTCATAGGGTGTCTTACGATGATGCTTGTTGATCAATGCTCGGTTTTGTGCATGACAAGCTGTATTGACAGCCTCTGCCCAGAAGTATTCAGGGAGAGAGGCGTCTTTCAACATTGTCGTGCAGGCTTCAATGAGAGTTCTATTTCTCCTCTCCACAACCCCATTTTGCTGAGGAGTGCGTGGGGAGGAAAACTCATGAAAGATACCGTGTTCTTCACAGAATTCTGTCATAGCACCAGATTCGAATTCTGTTCCATGGTCACTTCTGATTTTGACCACGGAGCAGTTAAATTCGTTCTGAACTTGCTTGACAAAATTAGTGAAGATGTCAAAAGTATCCGACTTTCGTTTCAAAAAGAACACCCATGTAAACCGAGAGTGATCATCAACTATCACTAGCATATATGATTTGCCTCCCAAGCTATGAACTTGCATTGGACCAAACAAGTCCATATGTAGCAGGTAAAGACATCGGGAAGAGTCTTTGTCTGCAATGCTCTTAAAGGTAGCCCGTGTCTGTTTGCCCATCTGGCATGCATGACAGGGGCTATCCTTGATGCACTTGATACTGGGAGCATCTCTTACTAAATTCTTAGAAAATAGCATACTAATTGTCTTATAATTAATATGTGCCAATCTCTTGTGCCATTGTTCACAAAGAGAAGCACTGCCTGTTGCCACAAGGCATACGGGGGTAGATGAATCTATACTAAGAAAATCTAAGCAGAAGATATTTCTGCTCCTAATGCCTGATAATACCGTTTCAGAAGAGGTACGTGAAATTATCAGACATTTATCCTTGCAGAACTTAACGTCATAACCTTTATCACATAACTGACTTACACTGATCAGGTTATGGTTTAACCCTTCAACATAAGCCACGTCGGTGATAGAGATTATACCGTTGGAAATCATACCATAACCTCTGGTGACTCCTCGATCTGACCCTCCAAAGATGACTTTGGGTCCATTCTCGACTGGAGTGTAATCACGCAGCAGGCTTCTTGTCCCGGTCATATGCCGGGAGCATCCACTGTCCAACTACCAGATCGGCGTTTTGGTGGCCTTTGGACATTCCTGCAAAATAAAATTAATTTGCCTTAGGAACCCAATCGAACTTGGGTCCTAGATTCCTGGTTAGCACACTCCCCCTCGGTTGGTTAGCCCTACGAGTGGTCGGTCTCGCATTGTTAACATGGGGAGTCTCGTAGTTCCTTGGATTAAACCAACAATCCACAGCAAAGTGACCGAGTTTGCCACAGCACCAACAGTCGAACCTGTTGTATCTCTTCCGAGGCTCCTGCCTTACCCTGGGAACAGCGGGTACAGCTGGGGCCTTGGATCTGGAGGTGGAGGCCTCATGGTGACGGCAGTCACATGACTTTGTCACCTTCTGTATAACAGGCTTGACTTTTGATGCCTGCTTTCCATTATGGCCGCTAGAGAACGTACCATAATTTCCTATGTGGATTTCCTCATAAGGTGCCTTGAAGGCACTCTCACCGAAGTTCCGGGGAGAGTTCCAACCGTCATACCGGCTCTTTGGCTTTGCAACCGAGGGCTGGAAATGATGCCCAAATGTTGACTCAAAGTCGTGTTGGTTGCAAGGAAAGCCAGGCTTTCTGAACGCAACAGGACTAAGAGGAGCCTTCCCCTTTTCATCAGCAGAGGCCTTCTTGGCGGCCTGAATGTTGAGTCTGTTGCACACTGGGATCTTGCCGGAGTACTTGAGCCCGTCCATAGTAGATGTATGTCTCCTTGTTGACACTAGTGGCAGGATTCACCTCAAGGTGTTAACCTTTTTGTTGAGGAACCTGCCTCTGATACCACTTGAAAGTCCACCTAGTGTCAACTATGTGCACCTATGGGGGGGGGGGGGGGGAATAGGTGACGTGTGGTTCTTTTGCGGAATTTACGGATGTACCTGCACAATAAAAACAACAAGCACAGCACACAGAATACACATCAAATTTATAGTGGTTCCCCGACATGGGTACATCCACTTTCCCCCTTCGACCTATCTCCCCAACAAGGGACGACTCGGTCACTTCTCCAACGGGATTGAAATCCAATCCCTTCACTAACGGAAGGAGCCCTTCCACACGTGAGAGTCAACACTCTCACAAAACGGGTTGCACCCAACCCTTACAACACGGAACAAAAGTTCCTTTACAACAAAAAGAAAAATAGGATGTATGCGTGATATAAACGTCTTTAGGAGACTACGGTGTTCCTCTTATTCGACGACGTGATCTTGAAGTCGATGAAGAGTCTGCGACCTTGGTCTCTCTTGGAGAGGATCTCCCCGGAACCGGCGGTGGCACACGAGCGGCGGCTAGCTTCGGGATCGGCGGCTACGATGACGAGCAACTGCTGAACTTGGAGATCCAAACTTCGTAGCGAAGCAAACACGGTCTACCAACGGTCACTCTAGGATCGGTCGTCTCGATCGATTCGGACGGGGGAGTTTTTCCCGGTCAACAAATCAAGAGACAAGAGATCTCTGGATAGACACATGAGACACAAGCCTTGCTAAGCTACTGTCGCCGGACATCGGGAAGAAATCTCGATTGTTGACGGCGACCTACTTGCCCGACGGCGACGGCGACAGCGGAGAGGAGTCGCGGTTTTAGGGTTTCGTTGCGGCTTGATTTCTGTTCCTTTTTCTCCGTGGTTTACTGTTCAAAATACCCATGTATTTATACCCGGTAGATACAGCTAATTTGACCGTTGTGGGACCCACAAAAGAAATCCCCAAAATCCGGTTCAAACAAGTCCAGAAGCAGAATCCGGTCCAGCAGCATTCTGAGAAAACGCCAAGTCAAAATCGGCGAGAATCGCAGACGATTCTCGACGAATCGACGAGAATCACCAAGTGATTCTCGACGATTCGTCGAGAATCGTTTGTGATTCTCGTCGAATCACTAACTGATTCTCAACGAATTTTACTGTGAACATGGGCTGCTTGGCCACTGGTTCGGCGGGAATTACAAGTGATTCTCGCCGAATCATACTTGGCACCATTTTGAGATGGCCAGAAGGAGTCGGCGAGAATCACTAATGATTCTCGTCGATTCGGCGAGAATCACTAGTGATTCTCGCCGATTCGGCGAGAATCACTTGGTGATTCTCGTCGAATTTGCCTTGGACGATTTTTGGTCTTCCACCTAGGAGCTGCTCCTTGATCCTCCATGCTCCTTGTCTTCTCTTGCATATGAGCGGCCATGTACTTGAAAGTAAGTGCACTCCAATAGAGAGAGTACACATAGGCCAACACACTGATCTGCTCAACGAGGGATTACGTCGTGCAGACCCGTGTATATTGACCTACTGCACCCTGACATTGGTGTGCACTTAGCGTGGAGAAACTGCAAGTACAACTTGAAAAAGTTTATCAAATACATAGTCTATTGACCTTAGCTTGTCCAGGGGCTTCTTCAAATCAGGTACATTGTGGATACAATACCCAACAACAATAACACTGAAGAGCAGGTAACTTCTTCATCCTGCCACATCTCTCTTGAACTTTCTGAAGACAGGAACTGTTTTCCTCCAAAAAATTCTGATTCTCTGAATAGAGCCCTTCAGACAAGCAACCTACTTGCTGAGGAGCAAGCTCAAGAGATTCCTCGACAGAAGATCTTGTTGGTTCTCCAATTGGCATCCAACAAGGTCAAGGACTCTAAAATCTCAGCTCTAGAGAGTAGTCTAGAGAATGAGAAAAGAATAGTATCAAACTTTTCCAAGGTTGATGCTATAAAGAGAAAGCAAGAAAATGGGTGGATCTCCCGGATTATCAATTCGTGGAGAAATGGGGAAAAGGTATTCCGACCCCCCACTCCAAGCAGGAAGGCAACTCATCATGCCTTCAGGTATGACAACAGGAATAATCGTGTTCACTGCAAGGGTGATCTGTCCTCAGGTGGAGACACCCGTAGTGCAAGGGCCGTCGTGGCCACCCATGAGAGAATACCTATGGCTCATTCTGAGCCCTTTGTATTCACTGCCACTGCCTCAACTCGGTGTGAATCCGCATGTCCCAGCTCACAGAACACTTCTCACCACCCGAGGACACAGGATAGGGAGGTTAGAAGTCATGGTGTAAGTTTTCATGGGGCCTCAGGAAGGGGGATGCCTGAAAGAAAGGCACCACCTCCCCGGCCTCATGACGCTCGCACCATGCAATCCTTCCATCCTTCCACGTGTCACGATGGAAGAGGAAATTTTGTGAGGAGATCATGCCCTATCCCGTTTATACCTAGGACAGTGACTACCTCAGTCACTAGATCAGGTCAGAAACGGCGATACAACATTCACCCGTGTTGGTGCTGTGGCGAAGTGGGACACTTTGCCATCGATTGTTGGCACAACCCCTCTGTCTCAAGGGCAAGGGTCTATCCACATTTTCTGGGCAGAGGTAGTCTTCCTGATAGGTTTTCTGGGGGAAGGCAGACGAGTGCTTATGCTAACAGGAACCTAGGACCCAATATGATTTGGGTTCCTAAGGTAAGGTAATTCTTTCTTGCAGGGTAGTCTAGGTTCCCGTAAATATGATGGGAACTAGACAGTAGGTGTTCCAAGACTGAATTGGAACATGCATCTGGAATAACAGAAGTGATATCTATATAAGCATCCTTACATCAAGCACCTGGTATGTTATAGTCAGAGAGACTAAATGTTAACTCTCATAATCCCAGGTACTTTTGATCAGTTCAAGGACTTGAGTCATATTGTATCCACATTTATATATATATATATATATATATATATATATATATATATATATATATGTATATTTATACTTATGTTTATACATATATGTGTGCACATCTAAGGATAGGTCAACACGGTGAATATAAAGATTAGATACCTCATTAAAGAGTTATCGGAAATTCCACTGGTAGATTCGAGAACTAACATCTACAGGCGTAAATTAGTTCACTGAAAACTAACGAAGATACGTCTTTGGAAATCTCGACAACGAAAATACATCATTGGAAACCTTGTCATCAATAAACGTATGGAAAAGCCGGCTCAAACCCTAATAGCTTGGCTTTAAGGAGTATCTATATAGTTAGAAGACTTTCAAATTAACTTAGACAAACGGAAACCGTGAGAATCCCATTTAACTCGTCGAGCTTGGCTTTAAGGAGAATCACATTTAAGGAGAATCACATTTAAGGAGAATCTCATTCCCGCCGACTCTTCACATTCCTTACGAATCCCGCAAGGTCTCCGCCGAATCATCTTCCCGCAAGGTTCTCGCCAAATCCCGCCGAACTCCGCAGGATTTTCGTCGAGCGAAGAAGAACTTCGTAGGACTCCGCAGGAAACTCACCAGGAATCGTGCAGGCTTCCGTCGAATGCCGCCGAATCCCGCCGAACTCCGCTGGAAACTCACCGAATTCGCTAGTTTCTCACCGAAGGTTTCCCACAAGAATCCTGCCGAAGTTTCTCACCGACGATCTCACCCGGTTTCGATTCCACCTTCCAGGAATATCTCCGCGTGCACTCATCGGGTATCCCTCGTCTTCATCGATCTAACTCTCGTCCACGCTGTTAGGTAACCTCTTCCTCACCCGTACTTGGACGTTGTCACTAGTGTCGCTTCCCTTTTGACTATTAATTAAGCGTAGAGTAGGGATTCTCTCCATAGGTGTGAAATGGCTCCAAGGACAACAACTGGGCTGGTCACTGGATGCGAGCTGGTTCGCACAGGGTTCTCTCATGCCTCTGAAAAATTCAGAAACATCATTCTTATGCTGGAAGAGGCCGGGCTCTCATTCGTACTAGAGCACCCATGTAAAATCTTGGACAAAGAGGTGATGGAGTTCTTTGCTAACGCCAGACTCCGAAATGAAGACTCTCTTATCAAGAGTAAGGTGGCTGGGGCAAAGATCAAGATGTCTGCCAGCAAGCTAACCCGCTTCCTGCAGCTCTCTAGCTCGGAGCACGAGGACTATTTTGAGGAAGAAGATAAAACCAGGACTCTCTTATTCTGTGGTCTCTCGCGAGGAACTCGGTCAATAAAGCGCAAGGATATGAATGAAGAAGGGAAGCTTCTGTCAGACATAATCAGAAAAGTACTCATCTGCAAGCCAGGCTCTCATGACCATATCTCTGCAGACATGTTCAAGATCCTGGTGGCAATTATCTGCCGAAAAAGATTCAACTGGGGGGCATTGCTCTTTGAGAAGATAAAGGACACCCTGAGATCTCCGAGTTTTGGCCGAATCATTAGTCTGTATCTAAATCAGCTGAATGGAGATAAATATGACATGAGTAAAGGTATTCCTATACATTACCTAAAGAAAATGGACTCGAGTGTGTTTGACAGATGGGAGAGGCAAATTGGGCAGGCTGCCATGGAAGAACAACAGGAAGTATCTCCAGCAGTAATCCCCAGTGAAATTCCTGACGCTTTGACTGCAGGAATTGAGGGGGAGTCTCTACCCACTGATGCACACATCGTATCTGACATCTCCCAGATAGCCAGAGATGCGGTGGTAGCTATACAAGAAGACAGTGAAGCTGTGCCAGAGAATGAGGAGGCCCTGAACCTGAACGATCAAGGAGCCGAAGCTGATGTATAGTAGACTGCTGACGAAGACTTGGAAGATGATGCTGATGAAAATGATCCTATGGATGTTGAAGGTGAGGAAGACGGAAATGAGGGACAGGACGCAGTGGAGACTCAGGATATCATTGAACCTCCATCTAACAAGCACGCACCTGAGATGGTTCCTGAGAACAATGGTGCACGAGTGGAGGGGGAGTCAGAGAAATCTACCGAGGCCGCCAGCATTCCCCCATTAGAGACTTTGCTTGTGTCCAGCTCTACAGGTGGTTCTGCTGAAGAGCAAGGCCAAGAAGTGCCTCCGGATCTTCCACTACGAGATAATCTAGCCACTCATACTGTGAATGTCATTCAGGGCATAGTGAATGAGCTTAAAGCCTATTTTGATAAAGCTCAAAATAAAATGCTGAAAAGAATTAAGAAATCTGAAAATCTCATGCTCAAGAACATGGTGGAGATCAATCATAAACTTGACCTGATGGAAAAGAAATTTGAAGATAAGTATTCGGCGGCCGGCCAAGCTGTCACTCTTCTCATGGCCGGATTGAAAAAGAACACTGATACTCTTGCCGTAGTGAATCAGAATGCTCATGTTGTAGCAAACAACATTCAAAAGTTTGACGGTAATATGGTAACTCTAAACGCCAATCAGAAGGCCTTGGTCACAGAATTTTCCAGGACTACCAAGCATATTGATGACTCACTGCACTCCTATGCAAACTCCATCGCAGTCGAAGCCAAAAGGGGGAGAAGGAATACATAGCTAAGATGGCTGAGCTCCGGGAAGTCATGATCAACAACTTCGAACATTCAAACAAATATGTCTATGACAGCTGCTGGTGGATGCTCCAACAGGCGTTAGGCGTCGATTTGAATCCTGCAGGTATTCATGCTCCTGAGACTACTATGACTGTTGCGGGAGTAAGTGCTGCTGAGGGAGTAAGTGCTGCAGATGTTCCCATAAGTGAAGCTGATGCTAGGGCTATTTCTAAAGCAAAACTGATGAGCATGTTTGACCAAGAGGCCCTAGCAAAAGCCAGGGGCAAGAGAAAAGCTCAAGAAGGGACCTCCAAGGAGACACAAGCTGAAAAGAGAATTCGACTGAGTGAGGAGAAGTAAGAAATGAAAAGTGGAGTCCAGTTTCAAAGAATATCATCTTGGACACCTTCTGGCTACAAGAAAAAGGAGAAATCAATCGAAACGAAGTATACAGCCAGTATGAGTGGGAAATGCACAAGACGTATGAAGGAAAACGAAACATCTTCTTCAGGACCAACATGGCGGCAGATAAAGCTCCTCCTCCCAGATATTATCTGAAGCCCAAAGAGTATATGGAGAGGCAAAGAAAGAAGTATTTGGCGCAAAAACTCAAGGATGACTTAGCCAAAGAAAAGTAGTCAAAAACTTATAGCCTATCATTCTCTCTTAAGAACAATTAACGTTTATTGTTATTATATGAACAATTCTGAGATTATATATATATATATATATTTGTATATGTATTTGAATTTGTGAATGACTCAAGTCTTGATCCGTTTACTTATATTCTCTTGTGCTGCATATTTAAATTCTGAATGATGTTTATATTATCTGGTTGGTGTTATTCATCTTAGCTGGTAGGGTTTTGGCTTCGTCAAATAGGGGGAGATTGTTGGGTATTGTATCCACAATTACCTGGATTTGAGGAAGTCACCTGTCAAGCTAAGATGAATTCACAATGTATTTGATGAAACCTCTTAAGTTGTGCTTGCAGTTATTCCACGCTAAGTGCACACCAATGTCAGGGTGCAGTAGGTCAATATACATGGGTCTGCACGACGTAATCCCTCGTTGAGCAGATCAGTGTGTTGGCCTACGTGTACTCTCTCTATTGGAGTGCACTTACTTTCAAGTACAGGGCCGTGTTTATACAAGAGCAGACAGGGAGCAAGGATGGGTCAAGGAGCAGCGCTTGGGTGGAAAGACGAAAATTCGTCTAAGTATAATTCGACGAGAATCACCAAGTGATTCTCGCCGACTCTATCCGGCTACCTCAAAATGGTGCCAAGTAAGATTCGGCGAGAATCACTAGTGATTCTCGCCGAACCCATCGTTGAGCAGGTCATGAATACCAAGTAATATTCGTTGAGAATCAACAAGTGATTCGACGAGAATCACTAGTGATTCTCGACGAATCGTCGAGAATCGCTAACTGATTCTCGCCGATTTGTCGAGAATCACCTGCGATTCTCGCCGATTTTGACTTGGCAATTTTTCTGGAAATTCCTGAACCGGATTCTGCCGCTGTCAATGTTCTGGACCGGGATTTAGGGATTCTTCTTGTGGGTCCCACAACGGTCATATTGAAGTAATCTACAGTATAAATACACGGGTATTTTTGAACAGTAGAACAAGCGAAGAAGAAAAGAAAAACGCGAGCCGCGACGTGACCTAGATCGTCGTTTCTGCTCCGCCGCCGCCGCCGCCGCTCGCGCCAAGTTGTTCGCCGGTTGATCGTGGTTTCGCCCAGATCCTCCTGCGACAGAAGCCTAGCTAAGCTCAGCGTCTCACGTGTCTAACCGGAGATCTCTTGTCTCTCGATTTGTAGATCGGGAAAATCTTCCCCATCCGAATCGATCGAGACGATTGATCCTAGTGTGACCGTTGGTAGACCTAGCTAGCTTCGCTACGAAGTTTGGTTCTCTAAAGAACAGCAGCCGCACATCGTTGTTGCCGCCGATCCCGTGAACCTAGCCGCCGCCCATCTCGCCGCCGCCGGTTCCAGGGAGATCCTCTCCAAGAGAGATCTAGGGTTGTGGACTCTTTGTGGACTTCAAGAACATGTCGTCAACAAAGAGGGACACCTTAGTCTCCAAACGTAGTTTGTATCTCTTATACATTCTAGTTTTACTTTTGTTGTAAAGGAACGGTGGTTCCTAGTTGTAAGGGTTGGGTGCAACCCGTGTTGTGGGAGTGTTGACTCCTACGTGTGGAAGGGTTCCTTCCGATAGTGCAAGGATTGGATTTCAATCCTGTTGGAGAAGTGACCGAGTCGTCCCTGGTTGGGAGATAGGTCGAAGGGGGAAAGTGGATGTACCCAAGTCGGGGAACCACTATAAATAGCTTGTGTATTCTGTGTGATGTGTTGTTTATTTTTATTGTGCATGTACATTCTTAAATTTCGTAAAAACGTTGCACGTCACCTATTCCCCCCCCCCCCCTTAGGTGAAGATAGTTGACACTAGGTGGACTTTCAGGAATACTGCACACGATCAGGGGATCTAATGCGCACGACCACTGGTCGTGCGCCCCTGATCGTGCGCACTACTCTTTGTTTTCCATAATCAGCTTGGGGTAAGCGCACGACCACTTGACATAATGCGCATAACCACCGGTCGTGCGCCACTAATCGTGTGCATTGATTCCTCTTTTCTGGAGTCCTATCTGGGGTAACCGTACGACCATTGAACTTAGTGCGCACGACCACTGGTAGTGCGCACTACTCGTGCATATTATCCCAGTTCTTCTTCCTGATCTTCCATGCCAGTGCGCACGAGCACCGGACATAGTGCGCACGACCACTGGTAGTGCGCCTGTGATCGTGTGCATTGTTCATTTCTGTTTTGTATAAATAGTGTAGGTCTCTCCCTAATTCAGAGAGGATCCGGAGCTCGACATTTCTCCGCCATTTTCCGCCTTCTCCGCTGTTCCCCTTCATCTTCCACCCTAGGGAGGTGCTCCGGGCAAGCTTTCAATGCCAAATCCAAGCCGGAGCTTCCTCTCGGCCTTCTCCTTCATCAGTGAGCTTCAAGTAGGATTTGACGCCATAACAATCAAGCAAAGGAAAGCTAGCAAACTTCGTCCGCTATCGTAAGACGAAGAAGACGGGCCATTGGAAGGTGGTGACTGCCCTTCCCTACCCCGGACGCAGTTGAGGACCGAGCTTGGACGCGGAATGACAACCCGACGATTCCAACCGTGAATCCTCAGCAAGAGTTCTGATTCGGTCGATCTCTTGACTTGTTCTTTCTTTATTGTTGAATATTGGTGTTTAACTCTATTTATATTGATGAAGTATGCTTAGTTTGTAAAATGTTTTTATACAATCATGTCTATGTGATTTTGTATGTTTTTGTTATTTACTTGAGTTGCGCCATATTCCATCCACCACCAGCCACCCTTGCCGCACTAGCAATTGCTAGTGGCATGCGTTGCGAAGAGGTGCTCACGACCCTCATTTCGTTGTTCTAACCACCTTATCCGTTAGCCTTCTCTTCCATCCACCCCGTGATTCGGTGCATAGCGGCCCGACTAGTCTTCCATCCCGCCTGGCGAAGCATCGCATAGGAGTAGTTGTTAGTCTTTTATTTTCTGTTTCCGCAAACATCAAAACCCCCCTTAGTTAGCTCCGACCTGAGGACTTCAATCTCAAGTCCTCCTCGAAATTAACTCCACCTTACTGTGTTCCTTGAGAGATCGATACTTGGGAAAACCCCCATTTTATATTACTTGTGCGACCGGTTCACTGTCGTGATCTTACACATCAGTTCGAAACTTGTTACCGCAGGGATTGCAGAGCTGTCAGACGATTTCAACAATTTGTTGGTTCTTCTAGATACCGCCGGAATTTCCTTCGCTCTCCAAGAACCCTGTCGGATCCTCTTCCCCAAGGTAGCAGAATTCTTCTCCAATCTGAAGGTCAAGCGGCATGGCAAAATTTTGAAATCCAAGGTGAAAGGTCTGAAAATTAAACTTACCGCAACAGTTGTCTCTCAACTCCTCCGTTTACCGATAGTGGACGAAGAAGATGACCTAGATGACGATGATTCCGACAGAACCTGCTTATTCTATGGGATTTCGCCTGAAGCTCAGTATATCAAACGGTCCGACATGAATGCAGAAGGAAAGTTTCCGGTTGATGTTATTGGAAAGATTCTGCTATGCAAGACCAACTCCATAAGAGACATTCCACTATATTTCTTCGACATAATGCAAGCCATCATCTGCCGCAAGAAATTCCAGTTTGGCATGCTGATTCTAGACAAAATCAAGGATAGCTTAAAATCCCCCAACTTCGCCAAAATAATCTCTCTGCTCCTCCATGAAACAAATCCTCAAGTATTCAACTTCTCCAAAGGGACCACTCTTCATCACATGAAGAAGGTCTACATTTCTTCTATTCAGAGATTGGAGCTCAAAATGATGAATGCTGCCCAAGCCTCCAAAGTTCCAGAAGATCCAATATTAGAGGACAGGACTCCATCTATCTTTCCTCATCATGTGGCCAGCTCCTCTAGTGCACCAAGTGAGGGGGAGCCTGCTCCTTCTATCCCAGTCAGGAAGCCTTCTCCACCAAAAACTACCTCATCTCCTTAGCCAGCAACTTCTCCCCTACCTCCCACACCACAAACTCCTCCAGCAACTCCTTCAGATCAGATACCTCCAAAATCTCTTCTCTCAACAGTTGCTGCTATAGATGCAATGATTGCAGAACTCACTGAAGAAGTGCTGCCTATTCCTCCTCCTCCTCTATCTCCTCCAGCTCCATCCTCTGAAATTCACAAGGACTCAACTCCTGGACAATCTCCAGATAATTCTCCGGCCAGGACTCCAGCAAAATCTCCAGCTTCCCTCAAAGACTAGCAAGACACAATTCTCCTTTCTGATGAGCCCTCTATTGAGCCAGCAGAGGCTCCTCTCAGAAACTTAGATTTCTCTATCCCTTATGATACAGAAGAAAGGGATGTTATCATTCGTACAACAAGAGCTCACAGCTCTGTGATCATTGAAGCAATAGTTCCATGGGTAGCTCCTCCTCTTCCTTCTGCTCTTCCTAAAACTGCTGCTGCTGCTTCTGCCTCACCAGATTTGGTGTCCTAGATCTCTCTTTTGCTGCAAGACCAGAGAAAATACTTTGATGAATCTCTAGCTATCATTACAGCCAAAGTTACTGCTCTAGAAGCAGAGATGAGCAGAGGATTCGCTGAAATCCAGCATAATACTGACAAGCTCAAGTACTTATTTCAACTTGGTGGAAAAGCCCTCGACCACACTATAAATAGTGTCGGAGAGGTTATGGAACAGGGTGTCACCATTACAAATAATCCAATAGAGCTGGACAAGAGAAATGAAGCCAACAAAGTGAAAATATGTGAAGAATTTGGTCTCTTTAAAGAAGATGCTATCGAGAAGTTATCTGTTGAAATCAGAAAGTGGCAGAGCTTGGTCAAAGAACAATTAGAAAAATCAGCTGCCCTGAAGTCAGATTTATGGGAAACTCATGTGAAGAAAATTCATGATGATGTGCTAGCCCAGATACAGAGTGTCAAATTTCATACCTATGACACTGCTGTCTGGATGCATAACCAGATTCTCCCAGAGTTTGCTGCTGACCCCAACATCATTCCACATCATTTAAATCCTCTAGCTACAGATGCCTCTGCCCCAGCTGCTGCTCTGCAACCTACCTTCTCTCCTAGGCCTGGAGACTCAGTTGCTCCTCCAGACACTTATGTTCAAGGCTGGGAAGAAGATCCTGCTGACATTTTCCTTCATGCTCCTCCATAGATCAAAACCTCCAAGAAGAAAAGGAAATATGGTGAATGTACTTCTGCTTACAAGTCTGTTCCTGCTAAAACTCCTGAACATGCTGATGTTTGGTCTCCAACCTCCAAATCCCTGATTCTGGAAACTATCAGATTAGTTATGGATTTCCATGAGAGCAGGAACATTCATTACAGCTCATATGAATGAGAACTTTATGAAAAATTCATGACCAAAAGGAGAATCTATGACAGAGAATATAGGAGGAATAACCCTGCATCCCCTCCTAAACCTCCCAAGTAATATCCAAAACCTTTCAGTTACCAGAGGAGACAACAAGAGAAATTGGACAGACAACAGCATCAAGGCTGATTTTCAAGGATATTTGAGAGTGTGAAATGATTGACTGTATAATTGATAATTTTGGATATTCTTATTTATATAATTCTAAGTTTTTGCTCTTATTATCTTTTCTCATAGTCTATTGCTTATTTGCACTAATTTTTCTACTTAGCTTCTTTTTTTGTCTTTAATTCACCTTAGTGTAAAGTATTCTGACTTCAACAAATAGGGGGAGATTGTTGGGACCTATGTCCACATTAACCCATATTTGATGAAGTCATCCTGGAACTAAGATAAATTAAGTTGTATTTGATGCTTTGTTTGAGTTATGTGGTTGCAGGATTCCAATGAGAAGTGTAGAACAATGTCAGTCTACAATGGGTCACCAAACACAGGACCATACAATGTAATCCCTCATTGTATGACCCAAGGTGTTGACTCATGTGTAGCCTCTCTATTGGGATACACTTCATTTTCAAGCACTTGGACTATGTGAATAGAGTTGGATGCTGGTTTCACCAAAGAAGAAAGAATATCCACCTTGAAAATTTTTCTAAGTATTCTACTCGTGTAGGTCATTAACTACTCGAGTGAAGTACTTGCTTTATACTCGAGTCAAAATTCTTGTACTTGAGTAAGTATATCTCCCTCTCGTGAAGTTAAGTCCACATACTCGAGTAGACTGTCACTTACTCGAGTATCTTACTTAACTACTCCAGTAGATACTTCTTCTTACTCGAGTTGCACAAATTTCGCTCTCCAAATTCTTATATGTAAAACACTTGAGTAAGTATATATATACTCGAGTGGTTATAGATTCTGACTCGTGTAACTATCTTCTATATCAAGAGTAAATTTTCTATATACTCGAGTAGTATAAGTTATATACTCGAGTAGTTCACTTACTACTCGAGTAGTTCAAGCTTCATACTCGAGTAAACTAAATTTCTCTTCTCCTAAATATATTCTAAGTCATTTACTCGAGTATGCCTTTTCATATACTCGAGTAGACTATATCCTCTCGAGTAGTTCAGTATGACTACTCGAGTAGCTCATTTTCTAGTGTTCAGAAATTCTTCCAAGTCCTATCACTCGAGTAGTTCGTCAAACCACTCGAGTAGTTTTTCTCACCTACTCAAGTAGTACAACTTGTACTCGAGTAGTTCAACTCCACTTCTCGTGAATCTTTTCTGTATACTCGAGTAGATCTTCTAAGTACTCGAGTAAGTTGATTATATGTACTCGAGTAGTTGTTTTCTAGCTACTCGAGTAGTCCTGAGTTATATACTCGAGTTAGTTTCCTCTATCCACTCGAGTAGTTTTATACCTACTCGAGT
This sequence comes from Platanthera guangdongensis, assembly GCA_039583875.1. Classification (NCBI taxonomy): domain Eukaryota; kingdom Viridiplantae; phylum Streptophyta; class Magnoliopsida; order Asparagales; family Orchidaceae; genus Platanthera; species Platanthera guangdongensis. Next base: position 95,168,605 of record CM077167.1, read on the forward strand.
AGTCGTTTCCTCACTCGTGTATATCACTTCATTTTCTCTGAAATTTCTCTAAGTCCAGATTTGACAGATTTTTTCAAATTTCGTGACATGATTGGTCCACGTGTACGTCATTAAAACCAATTATGACCGTTATTAGTATTCTTATATAAAATCATGTCTAATCGACAAACCCTAACAAGAATACAAGCTATTTCCTCTCTTTCTCTGTTTACGGAAAGAAAGCCGCCACCGCCGTTGTTCTTCTCTGGCAAGGGTTTCGATTTTCAGAGGAAATAGACTGAAGAAGTTTTACAGATCGAGATCATTTCTCAACTGCTCATCCTCTTCCCGATCGTGTAAGACAAAGAAGATTCGAGATCTGTTGTCGAGATTTTCTTCACCTTTCTGAAAGTGCCGCAAAGCTTACAAGAAGAAGATCTTGGTTGCTTGCTTACAGATTTGACAGAGAAATCATTGTTTGTATTTTCTTAAACAATTTTTCACTCTTGTAGAAGAAGTTTTCTCCGAGTGTAGGAGTTTTCAACTCATAGTTTGTCGGAAGTTTTGCCTTCCGAGTTGTAGATCCAGTTGGTTGGATTGAGATTGTATGAACTTTGTTCCGAGGGTAGGATTGATTTTCAATCCGAGATAGTGGAGTAGCCGAGTCTAGTTTATTGCTAGATCGTTGAGGGAAAGTGGATGTACCCAAGATCAGGGAACCACTATAAATCTTGTCTCGTCTGTGATAATTTGGTAGATGGATATGTGCTTTGTTCTGAGATTTTTTTATTCCGCAAAAGACGCACAACTCACCTATTCACCCCCCTCTAGGTGATTTAGGTTGACAATTATTATCTTTCAAAATGAATTGCAAGTACCTAAAGGGGACTTGCAAGCGTGTGCTAATTTCTACAAAAGGGAAGTTATATACAGATATGCCATATAAAAATAAGCTACATGTACCTGAAGGAAACTTGCAAATACCTGCTAATTTCTACAAAAGGAAGAGTAAGAAGCAGATATTATAGAAAAATTGGTTGCATGTACCTGAATGGAACCTGAAAATATCTTCTAATCCCTACAAAGAAAGAGTTAAAAGCAGATATGATAGAAACGTGGGTTGCAAGTACCTGGATGGAACTTGCAAATATCTGCTAGTCTTTGCTAGAAAAGAGTTATAAATATATATGAAAGTAAAGTAGGCTGCAAGTACCTGGATGGAACTCGCAAATATCTGCTAATCTCTGCAAGAAAAGAGCTAGAAGCAGATATGAAAGTAAAGTAGGTTGTAAGTACCTGGATGGAACATATAAATATCTGCTAATCTCTGCAAGAAAAGAGTTAGAAGCAGATATGAAAGTAAAGTAGGTTACAAGTACCTGGATGGAACTTGCAAATATCTGCTAATCTCTGCAAGAAAAGAGTTAGAAGCATATATGAAAGTAAAGTAGGTTACAAGTATCTGGATGAAACTTGAAAATATCTGCTAATCTCTGCAAGAAACGTGTAACACCCCCATCCATCGTATAACATATAACAGAAGGTCCAGCTGGAACCCAATGCCATATACCACAGACAGTCGGAAGGGTTACGCATGAATAACCAAACTATCTAATTAAGATTATTCGTCCTAATACAACATTCTAGCGGAAGCTTTTAAACAGTTGAAAGAACCCATAATAGTAATCCAATAATCATGAATGTCCACAACCACTACAGCTGGAATGAAAATCAAATACACTGAAAGATACTTGGCCTTATGGCCTTACAGGAGTTCACTTAATAATATAGTGTTTTCCATACATCGGCTCGCAGGCCGGCCACACATGACAAAATAAAGAACAACTATTCGCTTTTGCCTTCTAGGGCCAGCACAACAACATGGGCTCCAGCCCGCTATTTGGTACTCGGCTCTGCAACACCTGCAAGCAACATTCCACCGCACGGTGGCAAACAAAGCAACAGTCATCAAATGCCGACCAAATTATAACGACCCCGCCCCTAACTCGGGACGACGATGCTCCGTCCCTGCAATTCATTAGCCCAGCTAAACAATATAGTATAAACATGCTTCGCCACAGGTGTAGGCTCGCACGGCCAAACACCTCGTGCACCGAGGGGACACGCCCCCTGTCACACCCGTGTTCCAGGGCGTGACCACCCAAACATTTCGTCGACCGAAATTCGTCGACCGCGCGCCTTACTACGCCACCGGAGCCGGACACGCCCGTGTCCTAGGTTGTGTTCCCTGTCTCGACACTTTGTCGAGCGCATGACGTCAACTTCCCGGACTCTCTACGAGCCAAAGATTGACACGGCTAGGGACACGCCCGTGTCATAGGCCGTATGACCCCCAACTAAGACCCAATCTTGGCCAAAAACGTCGATCGTCCCTCTTTCAAATTTTGGGGCGTTACAACTCTCTCCCCCTTAAAAGAATTTCGTCCCGAAATTACAAAGCAAAAAGGGAACAAAACTTAAATGGTACCTGAACTGAAGAGCTCTGGATACTCTTCCAGCATGGTTTGTTCTCGCTCCCAAGAGAGCTCCTCACGACCGCAGTTGTCACATCGGACTTTCACAAGTTTGACCTCTTTATTCCGCAACTGCCGAATCTCTGAATCCTCTATAGCAATTGGACGAACTCGCGTCCACAAGACTTCCTCTATCGGTACCGATGCTGGCTCGATCACCACACTAGCCTCCACCAAGGCTTTCCTCAAGTCGGAGACATGAAAGACGTCGTGCAATCCACTCAGCTCCGCGGACAATGCCAACCGATAGGCTGCTTCTCCCACCCATTCAACAACTTCAAAAGGTCCCAAAAACCTTGGACTCAACTTCTTGATTCGGCGAATCCGTGAGACGCCTTTGAATGGCTTAATCTTCAAATAGACCCAATCACCTACCGCAAACTCCAACTTCCTGTGACGAGCATTAAAGTATTTTAGGTCTTGTGTCACCTTCATACGCTCTTGAATGGTCTGTACCAACTCACAAGCGTCAACTACCACCTCCTTTCTCAAAATTTTGGTGTCTTCCGCCTCTGTCCAAGACATCGGTGTTCGACACCGTCTCCCATACAAAGCTTCGTATGGCGTCATTTTTATACTTGCTTGATAACTGTTATTGTACGCGAACTACACCATGAAGAGGTGATTCTCCCACTTCTTGCCGAAATCAAGAATGCACATTCTCAGCATATCCTCCATAGTACGGTTCGTTCTTTCGGTTTGCCCACCAGTTTGAGTATGGAACGCCGTACTGAACTTTAGCTTCGTGCCCAAACTCTTCTGAACCAACCTCTAGTCCTTGGAGGTGAAACATCTATCACGATCGCTGACTATACATTTCGGAATCTCATGCAGTCGCACAATGTTGCGAACATACAACTCCACCAGCTTCTATACGTTGTCCTCCTTCCGATTTGGGATGAAGTGAGCCACTTTGGTTAAGTGATCCATGATCACCCAAATAGCATCATTGCCCTACTGCGATCTAGGCAAACCATGTACAAAATCCATGGAGATTTCATCAAATTTCCACTTAGGGATTTGAAGAGGCTTCAGGAACCCGCCCGGCTTCTGACACTCGGCCTTCACCAAGGCACACGTTTAGCAACGATTCACATACAAAGCTACGTTCCGCATCAGCCCCGGCCACCAAAAGGATTTCTTCATATCCAAGTACATCTTTGTACTGCCCGGGTGAATGGAGTACTTTATGAAGTGAGCCTCAAACATCAACTCCTCACGGAGCTTGCCGAACTGCGGTACACAAATATTTTCGTCCTTCCTCAGAATCCCATCAATCATCTCTCAGGCGCTGCTCTCGCCCTTTTGAGCCTCCACCACATATGGTTGAAACTCCACATCCAAACGGGTCGCTTCCCGAATATGATCAGACAAGTCGTTCTGCATTTCAATCCAGTTCAACAGAGCCGCGCTGGACTCGCCTCTCGCCATACATTCCAAACCAAGGGACTCCCATTCTTGCACCAACCGCTCATCATGGGCTTCTATCCAATTTCCTTGCCCAGAGTATTTTCTACTCAAGACATCTGCCACCACATTGGCTTTGTCTGGCGTGTACTGAATCACCACCTCATAGTCTCCAAGGAACACGACCCACCTGCGTTGTCGCATGTTCAAGTCTTTTTGATCCAAGAGATACTTTAGGCTTTTATGATCTGTGAAGATCTCCACCCTTGCACCGTATACATAGAGTCGCCATATTTTCAACGAGAAAATTACCGCCGCCAATTCAAAGTCATGGACGGGGTAATTCCTCTCATGGGGCTTCAGCTGTCTAGACCCAAAGGCTATCACACTGTCATGTTGCACCAACACGCAACCCAAACCGCATCCTGATGCATCACTAAAGATTTGAAATCCTTCGGTACCTTTCGATAGACTTAGGATTGACGTCGTCATCAGCCTTTCCTTCAGGGTCTTAAATGCTTGACTGCACTCCTGAGTACACACAAACTTCTGATCCTTGCGAGTTAGTGAAGTTAGGGGCAGAGCTATCCGCGAAACGTTTTCCACGAATCTCCTATAGTACCCGGCTAGTCCAAGAAAACTTCGGGCTTCCGCCACGGTTCTCAAAATCGGCCAATCTCTGATGGCTTCCACCTTTGTTGGATCAACCGCCACCCCATCCCTACTAATCACGTGGCCCAAAAATTTCACCTTCTCTAACCAGAACTCGCACTTCGAGAACTTTGCATACAACTAATTCTACCTCAACACTTGCAAGACCATTCGCAAGTGAGTCTCATGCTCCATTTCCGATTTGGAGTACACCAAGATGTCGTCAATAAAGACAACTACAAAAGAGTCCAAGTATTGTCGGAACACCCGATTCATCAAATCCATGAATACAGATGGTGCGTTCGTCAGCCCGAACGGCATCATCGTAAACTCAAAGTGTCCATACCTCGTACCAAAAGCAGTCTTGGGTATGTCCTCGTCCCGAATTCGCAACTGATAATAGCTTGACTTCAAGTCCAATTTTGAATACACCACCGACCCCACCAACTGGTCGAACAAGTCGTCTATCCGAGGAATCAGATACTTATTCTTGACTGTCAGTTTATTCAGCTCTCGTTAGTCTATGCACAACCGCATACTACCGTCTTTCTTCTTTATAAACAACACCGGCACGCTCCACGGCGAAGAACTGGGTCTGATATACCCTTGCTCCAACAGTTCCGGCAACTGTACTTTGAGTTCAGCCAACTCCATTGGTGCCATCCTAAACGGAGGATGTGACACCGACCTAGCCTCTGGAACTAACTCGATCGAGAAGTCGATCTCCCGCCGAGGAGGCGCTCCAGGAAGTTCATCCGGAAACACATCCTTGAACTCTGCCACTACGGGCACTTCCTTAATAGACAACTGGGAGAGGCGAACTTCCAATAACGCTACAAGCGCTACACCACCCTGGTTAACCACCCACATCAACTGCATGACCGAAATCAGGGAATAGGCCACTCCACAAAGGCCCTCAAATTTGACTTACGTCTGCCCTTTGCTCCTTAGGGTCACTACCTTAGATAGGCAATCAATACTGGCATGTTGTTCGGTAAGCCAATCCATTCCCAATATCACATCAAATTCTGCCAACGGTAAGACCGCTGTTATCAGCACAAAGTCAACACCATCTAGCTCCCAACAAATGCGCCCTTTCTTTCCGGTGGTCATGGATGACCCATTGGGCATGCGCACCTTCAGCTCCGCGTCCGTCGAAAAAGGTTCAACTCCAATCCTCCGGATGAAGCTTTCCGCAAGAAAGGAGTGCGACGCTCCCGTATCAATCAATACCCTAGTGGGGTATCCGGAAACTAACACGAAGCCTGAAACATAGACATCACATGTAAAGGTCTAAAAGTATGAAGCACAAAGTTAAACTTAAACTTTCTCATACCTGTCACCACGTCGGGTTGGCGGATCGATTCCAGCTATCCAAGGTTGTAATCCCTTGGTTACACCGGTTGGAACCGAGAAGCGCTCGACTCCGCCATCTTTCCTTTTTCTGCGGCACTGGGGCCGGAGCGCACAGTCTGCTCTTGACTTGGCTCTAGCTCTGTACCTCCTTGATTACAAAAGCGAGCAATGTGTCCCACCTTTCCGCAGTTGAAACACGTCGGTGGCCCCTTGGAGTGAGACCCTCCGGATGTCCATTTGCTTTTCTCACCGGACTTGTATGGGTGAGGCTTCTTCCTCCATCTATTCCCTTCCGACTTTCATTGGGATTGAGAAGGCTTCCCTTCTCCTTGCTTGGGCGCAAAGCCCTTACGATGTTGGCTTCGCTCTAGATCACTTTCCAAAGTTCTGGCAGCCTCCACTAGCTCATTGAAACCAGCCCTCTTCATGGCAATGAGGGGTTGTCTTAGATTCTCCCTCAGCCCTTGATAAAAGAGGTTATCCCTCTCTACATCATCTGCCATCGTCGTTCCCGCGTAAAGACCCAAACGGGTGAACTCCTGCACATACTCGTCCACCGTCTTGTCTCGCTGCATTAAGTGCAGAAACTTCCTCTGAAGGGCCAACCGTGTAGAAACGGGAATTTACCTATTTATAAAAGCATCCCCAAATTCTTCCATCGACGGGGTGCGTGCAGGAAATTGGCGACATCTATGGCTCACCCACCACAACTTGGCATCTCCTTCTAACATGAACACCGCATACTCAGATTTTTTATCTTCTAGCATCTCTGCCGCCCTCAAAAGCTCTTGAATCTGAGCTCACCAATCCTCTGCATCAGTTGGCATACCAACTCCGTTGAATGACGGGGGATGGAAGCTCAGAAAGTACTTCATCTGCCGGTCCCCATGCCCGACCACCACTCTTTCTGCCAAAGGCTCTACTTGCCTGGCTTCTCCGCCTGGAACGACCATCGCCGTATCCGGGGTAGCAGGAGTTGCTACCTGAGCAACCGGGGTTGCTATCTGAGTTGTCGCTGCAGCTTGGGCTGCCACCATCTCTTCTGTAAGCATGTGGCAGAAGTCGGCCGGGTTTACACCCATGCCCACCTGACGTTGTGTAGTTGCGCTGCTCTCCGAAAGCTCTTCTCTTGCTCTCGACGTACCCGCCTCGTTGCTTGCACTCTTCAAGAAAACAAGAAAACAAGAAATCAGTCTCTAATCTCAAGACTTAAACATAAGGACACTCATGGTCCCGCGTTACTCTTATGTGGATAACTTCTCTATGCACTGACCTTGAATCTAACCTCCCTCTGATACCAAATTGTAACACATCCCCTGTAATGACCGTATAATATGGGTCCGGCCGGGGCCCCACAATATATAGACGCCACAGCTTCAGTATTATAAGATGATATAGCTACCCAATCTCAAAACTCATAATACAACACAGCGGAAACAACAAGAAAGACTAGAAGTTATCCACACCTACAAGAGTAACGAAATGGCCTTATGGCCTTACAACAAAAGTGAGTCCAAACTCAAATAATACATTAGTCATAAAAGTGCATAAGCACTCCTAGTCTACCTCGGCATGCAAGCCGGTCAACATGGGCATCAAACATACAATGTCATAAAAGTAGAGCTATAGCAAAAAGGTAACACTTCATGAAGCTTAGGCCTTTCTGGCCGGCGAGCTAGCTCCTGCTTGCGCTCCTTGCCTTGTAAAAATTATTAGTAACATGGGTCAGCAAAAGCTGACATAAAACTGTGTAACCAACACATCTCCTCCCGGCCGCCCCTAACGGGGAACCCTCCAACCTGCAAGTCAGCACTTCGTATACAATATATATATATATAAACAAGTAATGCACTAAGAACAGTCTTGGATTTCTCAAACAACATACATGTTCTCTATTGTTGAGCATGTAATAAAAGGGGCCTACTTATGCAGCATCTATGCAACAACCCGGGCTTCACCCAAGCCACCCTATTGCGTATGCATCCAGCACATCATCACATCATATGGGTACTCATCATTTCCCCATTGGAATAAAGCCGCAAACAAAGGGGGTTTACCAACATTCCCCCAACGACACACAATCCACCACACGGAACTCTTGCCAAGGCCCCACCCGCTCAAGGTCTTAAACCCGTGCTTGCTTCCAAGCTCTGACTTCTCATGTCAGGATTCCAACAAACACACAGACCGATTCTAAGAAGCCTTGTTGGACCCCACCCTCTTATGGCCTCATTGCCCGGGCTTGCCCCAAGCTTGGCATTCTCGTCAGTCTCACAGAAGGGGACTAGTCTCGTCGGGACACTCTCCACACATGACGTGCACGTCACGGGATAGCCAACCAACCATGGAGACACAGCCACGCCTTGGCACCTCACAATCCAAGACAATTCCACCCTAATCCCTCATTCCCGCTGCAGCGTTCTCGTGCACCAAGGAAACCATCTACCACCCATGCGGAGCTAACCTTGTCCACAAAGGAAACCATCTACCGCCAATGAGGAGCTAACCTTGTCTGGTACCGGCCACACGTACTCACGCAAGATAAAGGGAAGAACATCACAAACATCACAAATGGCCTCTTGCCTCAACGGATCTCTATGAATCCTTAAACCTCGTATGCAACATCAACGAGTCGGACTAACGGTCGTGACTACGGCTTCACCCACCAAGCCTAATGCAATAACGAAGCGGATCTCTAATGCAAAAACATGTCGGGGACAGACTCAATCGACCCGGAGGTTTCTCTTGAACCTTGGCGACCCAAACCCCTCTCATTTGAGAGTTTGGTGCCCAAAAACTAGAAAATAAAAGATGCTAAAACATGCATCCTAAAACGAAGAGGTGAAGTGTCATTACCTTCCGACTCCTCTTACTAGACATGGAAAAATAGCCGGATGAAAACCTTCGCAACGATCTAGCCTCCATGGATCTGAACTCGGCTCGCGATTTGGAGCACCGAAGCCTCTCCAACAGTCGGATCTCTTCTTCACCTTCGTCCTTGCTCTCCCCTCTCTCTAGAACTTTAGTAAGAGAAAGCTTGGAGAAGAATGAGGGTTTCTAACCCTATTCTCGGACTTAACTCAGCAAGAGCAATCCTGGACCATCAGATCCCAAAATAAAGGGAAGAACGGCCACGATTCAAACTGAAAATCAAAACACCTGGGCCGAACACAGCTTGTGACACGCCCGTGTCCAAGGCCGTGTTCCCCAATAGACGCCGAAACCATCGCACCCAAAACAAGACATGGGGCCTTGACACGCCCGTGTCACATTTGACACGACCGTGTCCAACCTGAACACGCCTGGGCTCCAGGCCGTGTCCAAACCCTTACACGTCCCGGCTAACAACCCGAGAAGGACAAGGCCTGGGACACGCCCGTGTCTCAAGCCTTGTTTGAAGCCTTGACGATCGTCGAACACCACTTCGTCGAACTAGCAGAGAAAATGTCGAACACAATCGACACAGCGGGACACGCCCTGTGACATGCCCTTGTCACAGGCCGTGTACCCCTACTCGACGATCGCCACTCGACGATCAATGATCGACACTCGACGATCATCGAACCGAGGGGACACGCCCCCTGTCACGCCCGTGTTCCAGGGCATGACCACCCAAACATTTCGTCGACCGAAATTCGTTGACCACGCGCCTTACTACGCCACCCGAGCGGGACACTCCCATGGACACGCCCGTGTCCTAGGCCGTGTTCCCTGTCTCGAAACTTCATCGAGCACAGGACGTCGACTTCCCGGACTCTCGACAAGCCTGATCTTGACACGGCCAGGGACACGCCCGTGTCCTAGGCCGTGTGACCCCCAACTAAGACCCAATCTTGGCCAAAAATGCTGATCGTCCCTCTTTTAAATTTTGGGGCGTTACACTGGGTACGCAACTCTTCTAGCTCACGCAGGGTCATAGGGTTCAGTGCCTTAGGAATAGGGCGAGTACCCGACTCAAGATCAATAACAAATTCCACATCTCTCTCAGGCCGAAGACCAGGAAGACTAATTGGGAAAACATCAGGGAACTCTCGCACCATAGAAATATCTTCGATGCGCGGCAAACTACTAACAGTTTCCAAAATAGAAACCAGGTAAGCAAAACAACCATAATCTAAGAGATTCCGAGCATATACCACAGAAATAATTGGGTTATCTTGGCGCGGAAAACCATACACACTCATGGGGTGTGAAAGTGGGGATAAGATCTACCTTAACTCTAGAGTGGGGGTGAATAGAGTATATTAAACTAATTTTCAAGTTAAAATTTATTTTGCAGTGGAAGACTTAATTTAAATATATGTGTACGGTGCTTGCAGTAATTAACAATTATGAAAGCAAGAAATAAAAACACAGCACACAGCAAACAAAATATAGCAACCAGAAGACACAAGGAGCTATGTGGTTCCCCAATCAATCTGGGTACATCCACTCTTCTACCACCCTAGGTAGGAATCCACTGCAGGATGAGTTGATCAGGTGTCCTGGGCACCAATGAGCTTTTGATAAGGTGCTCAAAAACCAAACTAGATTTTTTGATCAGGTGTCTTGCCACCACTGAGTTTTGACAATGTCTCAGAAACCAACACAAACCTTTTGAAGGGAGTCTTGAGAAACTCTTTTACAGCAGAAAAAAAGAGAGGTGAGGTGTTCTTCTCTGTCAACAATCAGAGAGAAGACTAGTGGATGATGTTGTCAAAGCTCCCCCTGAGATCTGGAAGTTGTTCAGGAAAAGAAGCTTTGCACTAAGGTGATAAGCCTTCAGTAGATGAGATCTCCAACAAAGGATGATTCCAGCAGTTGCTGAAATGTGTAGTGTCTGGAGTCTTGATGGATGAAGCCTCTGAACACTTGAGTCAAAAGAGATCTTAAAAATCTTCTTTTCTGTATGTTGATCCCCTTCAGTGGTGTGTGTTCTGAAAGAATTCTGTCTGTGTGTCTGTCTGTGACTGTTCTCTTTCTGTGTGTGTAACTGTTAGGAGTAGCAGAATAATATCCTCTTTTATTCCTTAGATCTGAAAAGAATGAATTGATTCTCTGTCTCCAAGATAGCCGTTAGCCACTCATTAATGACTTCCTTAAATGAATTTTATCTCTGGAGGAAATTCCTAGAAAACATTCCTTTAAATCTCCCTTGAAACTTGCTCCAGATTAATTGAAACGGCTACAAGATCCTTGAAATAAATGCTGGGAATAAATAAGATAGAATTCCATAACTGTCTGAATTTGAATCTTGAGAATCGTCGATCTCTCCAGAAAATCGTCGACCTGAGCTCAACTACCGTCGACCTGAGCTCAGAGACTGGAACTAGACTGGAAACAAAAATTGTCAATCTAAGCTCAACTAACGTCGACCTGAGCTCAGAGACTAGGAAAACTGCTAGAGACAGAAACGTCTATCTGAGCTCGAAGATCGTCGAACGGCGTTAGACGACTCGTTGAACTGAGCTCAAAGATAGTCGAACTCAGTTCGACGATTCGTCGACCTGAGCTCGACGAAAATGACTTAGTCTCCTGAATTTGAATATCTGATCTGAGGGTCTTGGGGGCAGCTTTGAAGCCTAAATTCTAACCCTTAGACTTAATCTAATTGACCTTAAAAACTATAGAAGTAGGTCAAAACAATTTACCTAAGGACATAGTGATCCTTGCCTAAATCAGTAATAGGGTGTTCCAACAATCTCCCCCGATTTGGGTTAGGATTACTATTTACATGACATAAGAAATAAAAGCATATAATGCAGATATAAAATCAAAAACATCATTGCAGAAACACAAATAAAATCACATCAGAAAGTCAGAATAGATAACACTGTCAGCTTACATAATCATTCCTTTTCCTTGCCCTTTTTGAGAACTATTTCTCTATTACGGTTAAGAGCTTCTTTCTTGGATCTTCTGTCATCATCTGCACCTAGAAAAGTTTGATGTTTTGTCCTGGGGACTACATCTTCTGGGAGCAGCTTCATATAGCTTTCTGAGTCAAAGAACTTGCTAGAAGAATATCTTTCAAGTTCTTTCTTTCTCTGTTCTGATAGAGTGGTGAAATTTGATGTATATCTTCCTTGTTCTCTTGCCTTTTTAATTTGATCTAGTGCAACCAACTCTTTCATTCTTGCTATCTAAGAAGTAGGATTATTCTCTAGGTCTTCAAATGGAATAGGAGGTTTATATCTGTTTGATGAATCATCAGGAGTAGCTGTGGAAGAAACTAGATCTTTTAACTTATAGGGGAAAGGACCAGATATAGTGTCAGTGGGACCTTGTCCTTCCCTATGATAAGGATGCTGCCTAGAATAAACTCTGAATTCTCTTTGATTTCCCCTATACTGTCCTCTTCTGGACTGGTAGCATCTTGATCGACATCCTCTTGATTGAGATCTTCCTTGAAACTGAGAGGTGCTTTGACTTGTAGCAATAGATGACTGATAAGCAGAACTTCCACCAGTACTTGCATCTGGTGAAGGAGGAGGAGGAGGAGGATTGAAGTGAGATGATCCTTTATCATATTTCCTCTTTTTCTTCATTGCCATTAGTTGATTCCTGGAAAACTGCATCCATGGTTCTGAAATTGGACAATCATGCAAAATATAGTATGGAACATCATTTTTATCTTTAATTTTCTCCTGGGGAACTCTCTTTAGGGCCTTGCTTCTAGATTTCCTCTTCCTTACAATGGTTGCAGAGGAATCATCAGAATCAGTTCTAAATTGGTCACTATCTGAGCTCTGAGGATTGTCATATAGTTCATCAAGCTTTTTGATGCAATCTCTTTGTTGTTGGGATTGAACAGAAGAAACAGCAGCAGCATCAACAGTAACAAAAACAACACTAACAGATGTAACTGGAGCAACAGGTTCAGAAATAATAACAACAGAAACAGCAGGCTCAGAGTCACTAGCCTCTGTCATAAGCACATCATCAGAAACTAAAACAGCATCAGCAGTAGCAGCAGGAACAACAGAAACTGAAGGAGCACTGTCCACAACCTTGAAAGAATTTATATAATAAGATATTATGCTGGGCTCACAGCTAGAAATAGGCACAATGGCCTTAGTAAGATCTTCACTTTTCTGATCTGGATGACAACTGAAGTAAACAGTATCAAACTCTGACAACAGTGACCTGAGGTCAACTGTTATAACTGGAACTGGAGCTGGAACTAGAATCTCTGAAGCAGCTGGAATCTCTGAAGCAGGAAATCTCTCTACTTCATATGGCATCTCCCCCTGCCCAGATTCAATAGTTAATGGATCAAGACACCCAACAGAAGGGATTGCTTGATGAGGATATAGGGAAGAAAGCCTGTCAGATAACTCCTGAACTGATTTCAGAAGTGGAGCCAGGGAGGTCTCCAGCAGGAGTGATAGCCTTAGAGCTAGCATCTCATATAGTTTATCTGCTATGGCTGAGAGATCTACTTGCTCAAGTGGTGCTTGAGTAGAGGTAGAGATGAGTGTGGCAGAGATGGATGTAGGAGGAGTTGTAGATGTGGTTGGAGAAATTGTTAATGTGAATGGTAGAATTGATGGTTGAGATATAGGAATGGTGGAGATGGAAGTTAATGGAATGGAGATAGATGGAGTGAAGGATGGTTGAACAAGGATTTCTTGTAGTAGTTGTTGATATGATGTAGAAGAAGATGGTGGCTCAATGGGTGAGGAGTGAGAATCATCCATATAAGAATCATCTAAGAGAGTGAAGGATGGAAGGTGAGATGATGAGTCAATGGTTATGTGTGGATAATGATGTAATGGATGGAAAACATCTTCAGTGGACATTGGTGTTGGTGAAGGAATTGAGTTTGGAGATGGAATGGATATGGGGGATGAAATTGAGATGGTTATGGTGGATGTGATAATTGTTGAGGGAACAGTAGGTGGAGAAGGTGGAGATGAGGAGGCAGGCAGTTCTTCTGATGGGGCAGGTGCCTGAGGGGAAGTGACTGAATCAGTCCTGGTGCCTGAAGATGAGATGACTGCAGAGGATCTGCTCGGCTTTGCAATTTGCCTGTCCCATTTGCCAAAAAGGGCACAGGTTAACCTCTTAGAGGCATTGGTATGCATCCCACTTGAAACAAGCAGCTCAGGGCATCTGCTTTGAAGAAATAGCCCTAGAATCCTTCCAAAATTGACAAAGTTCTTATTCACTTTCTTCTTAATTAGGTCAAAGAAACTTCTCCCCAATTCAACTGTTTCTTATCCAACAAAGCACCCATTAAACAGAATTGATACCTGGATATGGTATCATGGGAAGAATGTTTTGCTAACAGGACCTTTCCAACAACCTCTGCTAGAAACCTGTATTCCACTGACAGATTTTTCTTAAGCAGCTTGTTAGGGTTTGCTGCTGAATGACCCATCCTATCAAGCATACTTGCAAACTCTTCTCCAGACAACTCAAGAGAATCTTAACCAGTACTTAATTGAAAAACTTTTGTTAATATAGCAGGAGTAAGAGATACCTGATTTCCTAATATAGTTCCAATCACTGCATTTTGATCTTGATTGTGAGCAGTATACACCCATTCTTTGATTTCATCTGCAGCCAGTTTTATCCTTGTGGTCATGATGTGTACTAGCTGTTGATCTTTGAATAAATCCAGAATATCCTTGAAAATCTGATCACTGTTCTCAAACGAGTCCATATCGATATTGAATCCAGTGTCAATTTCATTACTGCCAAAACTGTAAACAAAAACAGCCATTTTTACCTACAAAAATGAACAAACAAAAGACCAAGTGTAGAAAAGTTTGGAGGGAAAGGGAAATTCTGCAGGGAGTATGAAAGCGCAAAGGGAGAACGACGGCCGAAAAATGAATTTTATATTAGGGTTCGACGCAGAAAAGAAAAGATCGTTGAACTCCGTTCGACGATCTGGGCTTCTAAAGGAATCTGAAAGGTCTTCAACATCGTCGATCTCCGTTCGACAATATTGGAGAGCGTCGAGCTCCGTTCGACAATCACTGACCGAAAGAAGATAGCTTAGCACTATCTGGAAAGCGCAGAACTCCGGTCGACGATTTCTAAGAACGTCGATCTCCGTTCGACGATCTTGGGGAAAAACGTCGAGCGCAGTTCAGAGACCAGAAATAACCTATAGACACTAGAAAAATTAAATTGTTGCTAGTCTTAGTCAATTTTAGAGTTTTAAAATCTTGGATCTTATTTTAAACTTCCTCCATCGAACATTCCGAACTGATTCAGGAAGAATGTATGTTTCTTTTCATCCAATAGTTTGGTGAAAATATCTCCCCTTTGCAAGTCAGTTGGGATATATTTAATTTCAATTTTATTTTTCTCAACATTGTCTCTTAAAAAGTGATGCCTAATTTCTATATGTTTTGTCCTACTATGAAGTACTGGATTTTTTGCTATAGAAATAGCACTAGTGTTATCACATAATATTTTTGACTTCTCTAAGTTGTAGCCATAGTCTAGGATCTGATTTTGAATCTACAAGATTTGTGAGCAACAACTCCCTGCTGCCATATATTCAGCTTCAGCAGTTGATGTGGACACAGATGTTTGTTTCTTGTAAAACCAGGAGACAATTCTATCACCAAGAAACTGGCAAGTTCCACTGGTGCTTTTCCTGTCTATTCTGCATCCAGCATAATCAGCATCTGAAAATCCAGTTAAGTCAAATGCTGAGTCTTTTGGATACCAGAGACCTAGATTTGGACAACGTTTCACATACCTAAGAATCTTTTTTACTAAGGTTAAGTGTGACTCTCTAGGGCTCACTTGGAATCTAGCACATATGCACGTAGCAAATATTATGCCAGGTCTACTAGCTGTAAGGTACAATAAAGAGCCAATCACTGCTCTATATGTTGTCTGATCAACAGGTTTCTCATGTTCATCAGCATCTAATACAGCATTAGTAGGCATAGGTGTTTTCATACATGATGCTTCTGACATACAAAATTTCTTAACCAGTTCTTTTGCATACTTGGTTTGAGAGATGAATATGCCTTCAGCATGCTATTTGACTTGCAATCCTAGAAAGAAGGAAAGCTCACTCATGCTACTCATTTCAAATTTAGAATGCATTAGGTTAGAAAACCTTTTGCACAGATTTGAGTCAGTAGAACCAAAGATAATGTCATCTACATAGATTTGTACTAGTAAGGTATTGCACTTATGGGTTCTAATAAAAAGAGTTTGGTCTACTCTACCCCTTATAAAATCATTTTTCAGAAGAAAACATGCTAGGGTCTCATAACATGCTCTAGGAGCTTCCTTTAGACCATATAATATTTTATGCAATTTGAAAACATAATCAGGATGAGTTGGAGAAATAAAACCTGGGGGTTGTCTAACATAGACTTCTTCCTTGATGTCTCTATTGAGAAAAGCACTCTTTAAATTCATTTGATATACTTTGAATCCTTTGTGTACTACATAAGCTAATAAGATTCTTATGGCCTCTAACCTTGCAACTGGTGCAAAGGTCTGGTCATAGTCTATCCCTTCTTCTTGAGAGTATGCTTGAGCAACTAGCCTTGCCTTGTTCCTTACAATGACTCCTTGATCATCCAATTTATTTCTGAACACCCATTTTGTTCCAACAATGGAGTGATCCTTTGGCCTTGGCACTAGTTTCCAAACTTTGTTCCTTTCAAATTGATGTAATTCCTCTTGCATTGTAATGATCCAGTGTGGATCTTGTTCTGCATCTTGAATGGATTGAGGCTCAATTTGAGAAAGAAAACAGGTGTGCATCAGGTTTTGGTTGACCTGATTTCTGGTTTGCACACCAGCTGAGATGTCTCCAATCACTTGGGAGATTGGATGGTCTCTTGATGTTACTAAATCAACAGGGGGTGTTGATTGTTCACCAACCTGTGTTGTTGTTTCCTCCTGTGGAACAACAACTGGCTCTTCAAGAAGATTCTCTCCAAGAGGTTGAATATCTTTTTCATCTTCACTGCTTTCATCCTTTTGTATAATATGTAACATGTCCAAATTTTCAACAAGAGAGTGTACCTGCAAAGATTCTATGGTAGAAGCATTCTTCTCCTTAAAAGACATGTTAGATTTATCAAATGATACATGAACAGATTCTTCAATTTTAAGAGTAGATTTGTTATACACCCTATAAGCTTTACTGATCATGAAGTATCCCAGAAACACTTCTTCATCAGCTTTAGCTTGAAATTTTGCTATGTATTTCTTGTCATTATTGTGAATGTAACAAATGCAATCAAAAATTTTAAAATAATCTACTTTAGGTTTCTTCGATTTGAGTAATTCATAGGGAGTCTTGCCCTTCAGCTTATGTATCAAACTTCTATTCAACACATGGTTGGAGGTGTTCTCTGCCTCTGCCCAAAAGAATAGAGGAAGGTGAGCATCTGACAACAATGTAGTAGCAGATTCAATAAGGGTTCTATTTTTCCTTTTAGCTACCCCATTTTGTTGAGGAGTTCTAGTAGCTGAGAAAGTGTGTCTGATCCCTTCACTCTGACAGAACTCTTGCATAATAAGAGAATCAAACTCTGTCCCATGATCACTTCTGATCAGGGCAATGTGAGTATTGAACTCACTCTATATGCATTTGAGAAACTCTGTCAAACACTTAAAGTTATCAGACTTCTTCCTCAGAAAGAATACCCATGTGAATCCAGAGAAGTCATCTACAACTACTAAAGTATAAGATTTCCCTCTTAAGATTTGTACTGCAATGGGTCCAAAGAGATCCATGAGTAACAGATACAAAATCCTAGGTGAATCACTCTTATTAAGTGACTTGAAGCTATTTTTGATTTGCTTGCCTAATTGACAAGCCTTGCAAAGTCCTTCCTTCTTGTAGGGGCCAGAAGGTAGTCCTCTAACAAGGTTGTCCTTGGATAGCCTAGCAATGATTCTAAGGTTTATATGTCCTAATATTTTATGTTATAGTTCATTAGGTCTACAAATGGAATTGAAAAAGCATATATCTACCTTAGTTGAAAGAAAATCTACAAGATAAATGTTACCTTTCCTTTTACATGTCAACACAGTTGTGTTGTCCTCTGATTTGATTTTGCATGAGGATTTGTTAAAAGTCACCTGGTAGCATTCATCACACAGTTGACTGATGCTGATTAAGTTGTGCTTCAGTCCTTCCACATAAGCTACTTTCTTGAATGTGACTGAGTCAATCTAGACTGCACCATATCCTTTTGTTAATCCAAAGTTTGAATCACCAAATATTACTTTGGGTCCAAGTTTGGCTTTGAAGGATGTGAAATTCTCCTTATTTCCTGTCATGTGCTTTGAGCACCCACTATCCAGATACCATTGCTGGTTTGATGTTGGATAGGTCTTCACCTGCACATAAAACAATTTATTTGTTTTTGACCCAGTTTACCTTGTGCCTTGGTTGATAACCTTTAAATTCTGAAATAAAAGACATCCCTGGTTGACTCTTATAGCCTTCAGGATGATATCTCCTAGGAGGTATTATCCATTCAGTATTAGGGTTAAACCTCTGAGATGTAGAACCTCTAGGATGGAAGTTTGATTTACCTTTGCAAGATTTTTCAAAACTCTGAGCTCTGTTCGACGATCTCTGAGCTAAGTTCGACGATCTTGGGTCAGATCGTCGAGCTCCATTCGAAGATCGACTATGCCAGAGTTCAGGGTTCAGAGATCATCGACCTGAGTTCGACGATTCAGCCTGAGATCGTTGAGCTCCATTCGGCGATCGTAGAGCTCCCTTCGACGTTTTCTGTTGAACTTTTGTTTTCTTAGGTAAATCAGAATTCTTCCTAGCCACCTCTACAACTCCCTTACCTTTATCTGAGATAAACTTGAGTGGGGTTGTTAATACTATAGGTTGGCTGGATGAAGCACCCAAGCCCAGTGTACTATTGAATCTTGAGTTCACTGTACTTGTGATGTCCATTAGTTTGATACTTCTCTCATTGAGGGATTCTTCAAACATCTTGGCCTCTGATAGTTCACTTTTCAGTGAGGCTATCTGCTCACTACATCATTCCAACTCCTCAGAGAGTTTGAGGTTATCTGATTTTAAGGTACTTTGTTCAGACAGTTGATTTCTGAGAGAAATAATTTCTTTCTCAGATTTTAATAAATCTAAACAAAGTGCCTTAAATTCACATTTGAAGTCCTCTGAATTAAAATCAAATGAGTCTATTACCTGATCCTCTTCAGATTGAGTTTCTGATTCAGACTCTGACTCTTGCTCTGCATCAGTATTGTGTTGAGAGGCATTGATAACCATCATGCAGATCTCCTTTTCTTCCGCATCATCTTCATCATCACTTGAGCTGGATGAAGCTTCTGATTCTTCTTTTGTTTCACTCCAGGTTTCAGCTACAAACCCCTTCCTGGTATGTTTGTTCTTGCTGGAAAAGGGTTTGTCATTGTTGTTTTTCCTGAAGTCTTTATCTCTTCTCCTTTCTTTCTTGTCCTTCCTGTCCTTATTCTGATTTTCTGGACAGTCAGACACAATGTGGCCTGGTTTCCTTTATCCAAAACAAATAATTTCTTTGTTATTGGACTTATCATACCTTGGCTTTTCATGCCCTCTGAATGACTTTTTCCTGAAATCCTTCCTGGCCATTTTATAAAACCATTTGGCCAGTAAGCTTAGCAGTTCTTCATTGCATGTGACCTTGTCTTCAGGCTGATCTTCAATAGCTTTGAATGCTATTGATTTCTCTTTTCTGATTGCTGGTGAAGCAACCTTCTGCTCTTCTTCTCTGTTCTTGATGAGCAGCTCATAAGACTTGAGCTTGCCCAAAAGAGCCTCAGTGGTGATCTCATTTAGGCTTCTGGCATCCTTGATTGGTCAGATCCTTGAGTCCTAAGTGCTGGGGAAGCACATTAGGATTTTGTCATTGAGTTCAGTCAATGAGATCTGCTTGTCCAAGGTTTTCAGTACATTGACTATAAGACTGAGTTTGTTATACATATCAGCAACTGACTCAGTTTCTCCTTTCTTGAAGTTCTCATATTAAGTTATGAGATGGAATCTTCTATCTTTCCTTTCATCTGCAGATCCTGACACTATTTCAGATAGTTTGTCACATATCTCTTTTGCTGAGTTGCATTCAGGTACTTTTTGAAATATTTCATCAGACATGGTTTATGCCAAAATGTTCATTGCTTTAGCATCTACAACTTTCCATTTTTTGATTTCTGCATCTGTTCCTGAAGGAGGTGGAACAACACTTGTACTTGTATTTGCTGGGGGTCTTGGACACACTGTCAAAACAGAATTAAAGATATCTTCATCAATAGAATTCATGTACAATCTTATCCTTGCCTTCCAAAGTGCAAACTTAGATAAATTGCACAATGGAGGTCTGGTGCTAGCATAATCTTTATTCTGTGTCATGGTTTTATATAAAGATAAATATAATACAAATAATAAAAAAAATAAAACCCTCTATAAAAGATTGATCTTATCATAGATCTTTTGATTCAGGTGTTAGCCTGTCAGAACAACTAATCTGATGAAGATTTAGTTGAATAACAACCAACCTGTAAATGTGTGGTATTTTTAACCAACCTCCCTCTGATACCAATTGAAAGTGGGGATAAGATCTACCTTAACTCTAGAGGGGGGTGAATAGAGTATATTAAACTAATTTTCAAGTTAAAAATTTTTTGGCAGTGGAAGACTTAATTTAAATATATGTGTAAGGTGCTTGCAGTAATTAACAATTATGAAAGCAAGAAATAAAAACACAACACACAACAAACAAAATATAGCAACCAGAAGACACAAGGAGCTATAGTGGTTCCCCAATTAATCTGGGTACATCCACTATTCTACCACCCTAGGTAGGAATCCACTACAGGATGAGTTGATCAGGTGTCCTGGGCACCAATGAGCTTTTGATAAGGTGCTCAAAAACCAAACTAGATTTTTTGATCAGGTGTCTTGCCACCACTGAGTTTTGACAATGTCTCAGAAACCAACACAAAACTTTTGAAGGGAGTCTTGAGAAACCCTTTTACAGCAGAAAAAGAGAGAGGTGAGGTGTTCTTCTCTGTCAACAATCAGAGAGAAGACTAGTGGATGATGTTGTCAAAACTCCCCCTGAGATCTGGAAGTTGTTCAGGAAAAGAAGCTTTGCACTAGGGTGATAGGCCTTCAGTAGATGAGATCTCCAGCAAAGGATGATTTCAGCAGTTGCTGAAATGTGTAGTGTCTGGAGTCTTGATGGATGAAGCCTCTGAACACTTGAGTCAAAAGAGATCTAGAAAATCTTCTTTTTTGTATGCTGATCTCCTTCAGTGGTGTGTGTTCTGAAAGAATTCTATCTGTGTGTCTGTCTGTGACTGTTCTCTTTCTGTGTGTGTAACTGTTAGGAGTAGCAGAATAATATCCTCTTTTATTCCTTAGATCTGAAAAGAATGAATTGATTCTCTATCTCCAAGATAGCCGTTAGCCACTCATTAATGACTTCCTTAAATGAATTTTGTCTCCGTAGGGAAGTACTAGAAAACATTCCTTTAAATCTCCCTTGAAACTTGCTCCATATTAATTGAAACGGCTACAAGATCCTTGAAATAAATGCTGGGAATAAATAAGATAGAATTCCATAACTGTCTGAATTTGAATCTTGAGAATCGTCGATCTCTCCAGAAAATCGTCGACCTGAGCTCAACTACCGTCGACCTGAGCTCAGAGACTGGAACTAGACTGGAAACAGAAATCGTCGATCTGAGCTCAACTAACGTAGTCCTGAGCTCAGAGACTGGGAAAACAGCTAGAGACAGAAACGTCGATCTAAGCTCAAAGATCGTCGAACGACGTTCGACGACTCGTTGAAATGAGCTCAGAGATAGTCGAACTGAGTTCGACGATTCGTCGACCTGAGCTCGACGAAAATGACTTAGTCTCCTGAATTTGAATATCTGATCTGAGGGTCTTGGGGGCAGCTTTCAAGCCTAAATTCTAACCCTTAGACTCAATCTAATTGACCTTAAAAACTATACAAGGAGGTCAAAACAATTTTCCTAAGGACATAGTGATCCTTGCCCAAATCAGTAATAGGGTGTTCCAACAGGGTGGCCGTTATCCATCTTGAAGTCCAAATGAATTACCTTGAATTAGATAACAACATCATATCTGGACAACCAGTCCATGCCCAAAATCACATCGAAGTCCGCCAGGTGTAGCACCTTCAGATCACCAAAAGCTAAGAAGTCACCTAAAAGGACTGGACAACTCTGGATACCCTGGTCCAACACCACCAAGTCACCAGAGGGAAACTTAACGCGAAATGGATCGCCGACTTGATCAAGAGTCAGACGATGATGTTTTACGAAAGTCCTAGCCACGAACGAGTGGGTAGCACCAGAATCAAAAACGATGCGCACCCGACAATTCTTTACCTTAAACTCCCCTATAAAATTGTATACATAACTAGTCGAATCAACAACAAAATTATAACTAAAAGCTCAGAACTAGTTTAGAATCTAACCCGAGATCACATGGGTTGAAGTCTGCGCTTCTTCCATGGTCACCACATTCAACTTGCCCTTCCTTTTATCCGGGTGTTGCGACGGCGGCGATAAGTCTTGAAGTGGAACTGGCTGCAGCGGGGACTGAGACTGTGTGCACCTACACTTCAAATGCCATTTATGCCCACACTGGATGCAGATCTTATCATTTGTCCAATAATGGGCAACATCATGCTCCTTTTGCTTACACGAATCACCGAACAGGTCTCCTTTGGGCGTGCTCTGAATTGCAGGCTCCAGCTACTAATTCAGAGTTCACAATCTCTTGAAACACTTTGCGAAGGATGTCCTGGCTGGCCACAGAAACTATACGCTTCTTTATTTCCTTTTTTCGAAGCTGGGTCGGATGTTTGAGAGGTTCTACTGTCATCAGACTTTCTCTTGTCCTTCCTCTTCTACGCACCTCAATTCTTGGCATTGTCGATAGCCTCGACTATTAAAGCAGCTTCTTCCGCCTCAGCATAAGTCTCCAACCGGTTTGCTCAAGCCAACTACTGGATGTCGCAACGAAGTCCTCCCAGGAATCGCTTCACCCAACATGCCTCAAAGGCTACTAAATCTGGAGCAAACGTGCTCAACTTACGGAATTCTATCTCATACTCACTAACCGTGAGCTGTCTCTATTTTAGGAGCAGAAAATTATTCATTAGACGGTCTTGCTCGACCGATGACAGAAATATTTTTAGCAACATCCCTTTGAAAGATTCCCAAGAACATCCCTCTGATAGGCACTCTTTCTACCGGATCCACCATCTCTTAGCAAGGCCTTTCAGCTGGTAAGCGGCGACCATTACCTTCTTGCCAGCAGAAATTCCCGAATATGAAAACATCTCTTCAATGACAATGATCCAGTCATCCAATGCCATGAAATCGACTCTCCTGTCATAGGTAGGTCTTAATCACTGAAAGTGCGAAATGAAATTTATCTCCGGTGGTAGCAGAATTGGAGGAACTAGAAGAGTAGGAGGAACATGTACAGTCTGACCCACTATAGGGTCCTGCACCACAGGCTGCTGCCCTAAGGAGGCAGTCAATAAAGCCTGAATCTGTGATTGGATAGAAACTAACTCTCTTGACATAGACTCATTGCTCTGTCGCAGTCCTTCAATCACAGCCTCACTTTGCGCACCTGACGACTCACCCTCAGACTGGGGGTTCAACCTCTTCGCAACACGCTTAGGTGGCATTCCTAATAATACAATGAACAACTCATCAAAACCTAGCTTAACGCTAGAACTACTCAGCTTCGACGGAGCATAGATCCGAAAAGTTCTCGCCGAGATCTTCGCGTGCACGCTATGATTTTCCCGTTTTGTGGATTTTTGAGGTTAGGGTATTTGACCATAACACTTGTTTTACCCCAAAAAGTTTCAGATATCATAGGCGAGGAGTTCTTGTGGCCGATCTTTGAAGCGGAGCACTGGAGAGGCTATTTTTCGGGAGATTTTGAGGTAAGTGGTTGTTCCTCCCCTCTTGCTTATTCTTTTGTTGCTGTTATCTTTTTCTTTCCTACATAGAACTTAGGAAAAATGTATGTCTAAGCTCGAACAAGAACAATAAAACTACCTCACGAATGTAAGGGAAGGAAACCACTTCTACTAAGCCCACAACAAGAACCACCAACTCTGGCTACTCAGACTGATACTGCTCCGATCTTGAAGCATTCAAAAGAAAGAATGTCTCAACAAAAATAAACAAGTGGTAGTAAAAGACCAAAAACAATTAAATAAGAGAAGTCCAAGGGTTACAACCCAAGACAAAAAAAGCTGTCAAACCACAGTATCCAATTCATAAAGTAGTAAGCATGAAAAACTCAAGGGGTTAAATATGTAAAGTTGCGTCAAATGTGCTTTAGAGCTATGCTTCAATAACATCTGCAAGAATATGCATTTAAACATATATACATATATAAGAAAATAGAGACTAATCAGCTCAAACACGTAAAACATTAGCATCGCTAAAAAATAGTACAGAGTCGGTGACCACAATGCCCAACACAAACCATGAGACCAAACTTCTCGAAAAGGCACTGTGGTGGTGGCCACAATGTCCAACACAACCCAACAGTCCAAAAAACCTGACATAGTGTAATTATTCACAAGCCGACACTGAGGTGGTGGTCTTTTATCCACTGTGAACCCCAGACCACCAATAAACTTCCAAAAACACTAATAACGAAAGAAAAACTCAAGACTCAGCGTCAGATTTCTACAACGACGCAAATGGAAGAAAAACAAAAAAAATCTCCTCAGGTATACTCGACGAATTGGAGTTCACCTGATGAAAAGTTCGAAGTACACAATGATTTGTCGAGAATACTCGACGAATTGGAAGACACTCGATGCTTTCCTGCTTCACTCGACGCCAAGGCTGCTTCACTCGACACACTCGACACTTTTCTGCATCACTCGACGCACTCGATGCTTTTCAGCATCAGTCGAAGCCATGGATGTTTCACTCGACGCACTCGACGCTTTTCTGCATCACTCGACGCACTCCATGTTTTTTGCATCACTCGACAAATTAAACTAAAATCTATTGATACTTGACGAATTGACTTGACCTCACATCAATACTCGATGAATTTAACTTCACTCGACGCCAAGACTGGATTCACTCTACGAATTTGACTTCACTCGACGCCAAGACTGGATTCACTTGACGAATTTAACTTGATGAAATTGACTTGACGAATTTAACTTGAACAAATTGGCTCGTTGAATTTAACTTGACGAAATTGACTGGACGAAATTGACTTGGACCGATTCCTACCCTATATAGATTCAACAAACCCTAATTCCTACCCTATTCCTAAGTTCTATGCAGGAAATAAAAGATAACAGGAACAAAAGAACAAGCAAGAGGGGGAGGAACCACCACTTGCCTACAAATCTCCTGAAAAACAGCCTCTCCAGCGTTTCGCTTCAAGGTTCGGCTGCAAGAACTCCTCGCCTATGATCTCTGAAACTTTTGGAGGTAAAACAAGAGTTATGGTCAAATACCCTAACGTCAAAAATCCACGAAATGGGAAAATCTTACAGTGCATGCGAAGATCACGGCAAGAGCTTTCCGGACCTATGCTCCGTCAAAGATTTCGTGCATTGGGGCTCCGATGGGCGGCGACCAAAAGGCTTTGCAATGCCGCATCGCTCTCTTTTTTCCGCTCTTCGGACAGTCAATTTGGGAAGACGATGAATAGGATTTCTTAAGTACGTATACAAATACATATATATATATATAGGATAAGTATCAAATGCGGGTTGTAGCCTGCGCGGGCATGCGGCCGGGAGAAAAAAGCTGCCCGATTGATCGGGCGAGGTTAATCGGACGGCTCCTGTGCCGATGCGAAGCTCTCCGTGCATCTGAACGCCATGCGAACTCAGCGACGGCCAGCGGCTTCGGGCCTGCCGGCCAGCGAGCGCGTAGCCGTCGGTCGTCGCTGAGTTCGCATCTTCTTCCTTCTCGAACACTGAGCTTCTCGTTCCATGAAATGGGAGAGGAGATGGATCCATGGCAGAATCGGTGAGGGAGGAAGGAGGAGATGGATCCATGGCGAAATCATTGAGGGAGGAAGGTGGAGGTGGAGATGGATCTGTCGTGGAGAAAGGAGATTTTCTCCATGCATTGCTAACAGGCAAGATCGGACGGCTTCTGTGTCGACGGCGAGCTCTCCCCCCTCCGCCGATCTTGTTGGTCCATGGAGAAATCGATGAGGGAGGAAGGCGGAGATGGATCCATGGCGAGATCTGTGAGGGAGGAAGGAGCGGGTGGAGATGGATCCATGGTGGAGAAAGGAGATTTTCTCCCTGCGTTTCTACAGCTCCTGGGCCGTCGGCGAGCTCTCCCCCCTCCGCCGATGCCGTTGCCCGCACGCCCGCACTAGATCACTCCCCATATATATATATATATATATATATATATATATATATATATATATATATATATATATATATATATATATATATATATATATATATATAATAATAAAATAATATTATCAATATAATAACTAGAAAAACTCAAACGACAAGAATGTCCAAACCACCTCGGATCTCAATGAAATTCGCACCGGGGCTAAATGTCGGTGCTACGAATCCATCGACGAAGTCGAAATCAGGATCCGACAATCCAAACTCGGGTTAAAATTCTCTGAAATTAAAATAAAAACCATCCTTATAAAAATCCATCGAGATCCCGATAAAGCCCAGATCACAACGAAACTCCACAAACACGCTTAGAATTTATTACTTTAATTTCCCAAGTCAACACTCGAATTCCGACGAGTCTAACAACTACCACTAAAGGGATTAACATAATTCCAAAACACAAAAATCAAGCACCAACGGCGGCGCCCTGTTTAACCACGCGTCAACGTAACGCCCTTACGTCAATAAGACACTAAGGAGATCATGATAATTATCGAAAATTCAGATGAGAGGCTTCTTCATATTACAAAGTGTCTGCTTTTCCTGGATGAAAAATCAAGTGAATCCGCATTCAGCTGGAGATACTTAGGGAGATAATGGAGAAAGTAAATAGCAACCTAATTCAATAGCCAACAACAACAGGAGGGCTAAATATGATTTTATTCCAGGCTTCTCCCAAATATGTCAACAATATTACAAGCAAATATGAAATATCTCACTCAAATCAAACTGTAGAGAAGAGAGGAAAGGCTCTCTTCCTCCCAGATCATAACCAAGAGGGAGGAGGTTTTTAACAGACTAAAATCATTGAGTGCAGTAGTGCAAAATAGTAGCGTATACTGTTAGAAGTTAGAAATCACCAATGAGGAAGGTGAGGCCGGATGGGGACTGGAGAGGAACTCGGAAGAGACGAGGTGGCAGTTGAGCAGTTCGCAAATCGCAGGAGATGCAGATAACTCAAGTATGGACTTCGGGATGGGCTTCCAATAAGGGACGTTACCTGCCAGTTGAGATAGTGATCGAAGAGGGCTCCGCTCGATATCTAGAAGGGGACGTCGGCGAGCCGCGAGCAGAGGGATTGCACGGGCTCTACTCGATAGGTAGAGCCTGAAGTTGAGCAAGAATGAAAGGGCTAGCGGCGGATTCAAATCGAAGAGGGGTCTGCTCGATATCTGGAAGCATCGAGGCGAGCGATAATGAAAGGGCTAGGGCACACAGAGATGTTATCGAGTTCATTTGGAGTGATTCGAGCTTGGTTCAAAATCTAAAATTTTGAATCAAAATCAGTTCGAAATCGACTCGAATTCAAGTCGAGTTGTCTCGACTCGAAATGTCTCAATTTGGAGTCAGCTCGATTCGAGGTGATTCGAATTATTTTTCGAGCGATTTAGGGTTGGATCGAAATCAGATTCGAGTAAAATTGAATCGACAATTCTCAAATTGAGTCGAATAAATTTTAATCGATTCCGATTCGACTCAATTTTCAAGCGATTTTGAGTGACTTTCACGTTTCGAAAAATATGCTTAGCCCTTGGGCACAACACACCACACGTTTGTTAGTGTCTTTTAACCGAAAGGTGATTTAATTTCAGTAGGATTCAAGGAGATTTTCAGCTGGCATTGGTGGTGGAAAACCCCCCCAAAAAATCGATTTTTAATAGAAATTATATATTATACATACGTACTATTTCTTAGACATTTCTTGGGGGGGGGAGTGAGCTTAGGCCCCCTTAAATCCCCCTGAATGTAGGCCTCAAAACATGAATTAATTTTCTCTCGTAGAGGAATGCTTGCCGGAAAAAATCGTGGCGAGCACAACCCACAATGATGACGACATTGTGGCCTGCATGGAGATGGAACCCAAGCGCTCCGGCTCAAACCGCGCTCTTCTCGCCCGGGCTTCCACCTCCGCACAAACAACTCTAGTCATCCATGTCTAGAAATCTAGGTCTCATCCCTGTCCTTCTTCTGACTCCTAGAGCCATACTAGACATCCACACAAAAGAATCCCCACTGAAAACCATTCAAGCAAAGAACGAGAATCCATGATCCAGTGATCAAACACCTGAGAAATAAGTGTTACTGTTTTATGGTGATATAAAGTAGTCAAGTAGTTAGTCTCACTGTCAACGCAATTTGACCTATAGCGTCGTACATAAAGTGTTCAGAGAAATTGGAGGAAAGATTGTGTGACCCCACTCATATGGGATATGGTAAAAGGACCATCCTTTGACATAAAGAACCTGATGGGTAGTGTCAAGTACGTATCGATGCACGTCAACTAGCTGTCAACGCATCCAAACTCATATTGACGCTTATCCTTAGTCGACGCTATGTCGAGTAGATGTCGACGTTACGTCGAATTCTATTCGTCGCAAGTAGGTCGACTGCATGTCGATGTAAGGTGCGTCGAGTGCCGTTGAATGCTTCTTGACATTGCATCGAGTTCTTATCAACGCACGTAACTGCATGTCAACGCATATCGTGTTTTGATGGATTTCTAAATGGCTATTATCTGTTTGATATCTTTGGGTATAAATAGACTTGGAAAAGGTTTTTTGTAAGCGTGCCTTCTGTGTATGCTTTTAAAGCCTCCACATGAGCCGAATCGTAGATCCCGTCGTGACTTCTTCTTGTCGCTGCCTCTCCTGGAAACGAATCTAGCATTTCATACAACTACAGAGAGCACCCCTTCTCTGACCTAGTTCTTGTGTGACGAGATCTTGGAGTACTCTTTCACTTGTGTGGATACCTGTAAAGTCCACAATCTATTTCAGTGTGGACTTAGCCGCCTACTATTAGACAAAGCTTTCTAGGCTAGATCATTGGAGCAACTTGATCGATTAAATACTCAATCCCATTTAGGTACTATGCATTTGTTATTCACTTTATTATTTGATTTATGGATAACGCATGATCCTTTACTCCTTTTTTGTTTTTCTTATATATTTATTCCGCTGCGGACATGTGATGTGTTGTTCTACTCATGTATAAAAAAACCCAACAATAAGCATCAAAGCGAGTTTCGCGATCCAGTGCATGTAAATCTTGAAATTTTGAATTGTTCTAAATATCCAGATTTATTCCCAGAACAACAAATATTGATGATTTTCTTTATGAAATCAGTGGTGTTTTTCAAAAATGGGTCGGGGCTCCACTCCACACACTGCAGGGGCGAGCTTGTCTACTGCTATAACAAAGATTATTTATGCTTGTGCCTAACACAAGAAAATCTGAAGATTTAGAAATATTTTGAATTTTCAGATTTAGCACTTTCTGCATCAGTGTTGATGGCTCATTTTGTGCACATTTGTAATGTATTTGGAATGTGAATGTTGTAATTCATATACGAATCTGCAGAGTTGTTAAATGTTAATCTTGATTAATTATTAATCAATTTTCTAAAAATCCCTTAATCCAATATTAAATATGTGGATGCCTTCTGATGCGTGAGACTCTTCTTGCCTTGATCAATGATGTGTGGGCATGCCAAAGCAAGGTTGATTAATCTATCGTGGTAAGTGTATAAACGGATAATTATGATATTCCATTATCGACATCAGGTAAAACTTAACTAGGTGACCTCAAACGTTGAATGCATAGAAGTATAGGGTTGACATGCACTATATGATAGATGCGAATAAAGAGTTATTCACCAACCATACAAGAGTTGCATGATTATGTAATTGTTAAAGGTTATATATCAAAATAGCCACACTATGTGTGATCATCCAAAGTTGATTTATGGTGTAGCTCAGTTGTTTAATGGTCTTTATGTTTTAAACTTGGAGCAATCGATCTATAAACAGAAAATACATAGAGACTAAAAACTAATGACTTGAATCCTACATACTTTGGTATTGTCATTGGGCCATATCAAAGTGAAATGGATTTCCAAGCTCTATAAAGATTGATTGTTGGACTCATTTGATTATGAATCATTTGAGATATGCGAGTCATGTTTATTAGGAAAGATGACGAAAGACCCTTTCACTGATTATAACGAGTAATGTTGTACATAGTGATGTATGCGGATCCATGAGTTCTATGGCTAGAGGTAGTTTTTACTACATTATTGTATTTACTAATGATTTCAGTAGAAATTGATATGTGTTTCTTATGAAGAATTAATCTGAAACCTTCAAAAAGTTCAAAGAGTTTAAGAATAAAGTAGGGAACCAACTAAAAAAGAGGATAGAAACACTCTAATCTTATCGAGGTGGCAAATATCTGAGTCACAAGTTTCAGGATCATTTGAAAGAGTGTGGTATTCTATCATAATTGAATCCACCTGGAATACCACAACATAATGGTGTGTCTAAAAGGAGGAATCTACTATTTTAGATATGATAGGATCGATGATGAGTCACGCAAAGTTGCCGGTATTCTTTTGGGGATTTTCTTTAGATAATACAGCTTTCACACTAAATTGTGCTCTAATAAAAATGGTTCTAAAGACACCATATGAGATATAGACTGGGTAGCATCCCAGTATATCCTTTTATTAAGATTTAGGGCTGTGTGGCATACGTGCGACGTTAAATGCCTGGAAATATAAAAACCAAGTCAGATAAATTTTATCTTTTGGTGTATCCTAAGAAAACAAAGGGATACTACTTATACCTATCTTTTGAGGGAAAAGTGTTTGTCATAAGAACTGATTTCTTTTTTGGAGAAAGAGTTTTTTTATCTAGAAAGACTGTAAATGTAGAACTTGAAGAAGTTCAAGAACCACAAACAATAATTGAACCAAAATTGGGGCCTTAGCGAGGATTTTAAACTATTGTAGCTAGAGAGACTGCACAAGAAACACAAGTCAGACCAAGATTTGAGTCTAATAGATATGGATTTCGTGTATCTCAAATAGAAAATGTGTTGCTTATGGATCATGATGATGAGCCTGCAACCTACTAAGAGGCTATTAGTGGACATGACTCCGAGAAGTCTATTGAGGCCATGAAATCTGAAATGGACTACATGTATGCAAACCAAGCTTGGTCCTTGGTGGGACCACCTGAAGGGGAACGACCAGTAAGGTGCTAGCGGGTCTTCAAGAAGAAGACTGATATGGAAGGGAATGTACAAACATTCAAATGGCGATTAATGACTAAAGGTTTCAAGCAAATTCATGGTGTTGACCATGATGAGACCTTCTCCTCTGTTGCTATGGTAAAGTCCATCAAAATTCGTCTTGATATTGCTGTGTATTATGACTCAGATCTGGCAAATGGATGTCAAAATGAGTTTCTTTAATGGAAAC
This sequence comes from Platanthera guangdongensis, assembly GCA_039583875.1. Classification (NCBI taxonomy): domain Eukaryota; kingdom Viridiplantae; phylum Streptophyta; class Magnoliopsida; order Asparagales; family Orchidaceae; genus Platanthera; species Platanthera guangdongensis. The sequence goes on from CM077167.1 coordinate 95,200,209, forward strand.
CTCCAAAAGGAAGTGTACATGACAAAACTCTAGGGTGTTATATCTCCAAATAAATCCACTAAAATATGCAAGGTGCAGAGCTCCATTTATGGATTGAAACAAGCTTCTCAAAGTTGGATTTTTCTTTTTGATGAGAAAAATCAAAGAGTTTGGTTTCATCAAGAGTGAAGATGAACCTTGTGTTTACAAGAGGATTAGTGGGAGTATTGTTGTTTTCCTAATATTGTATGTATATGACATACTACTGATTTGAAATGACATTCCAACCCTACAAGTTGTTAAGAACAGCCTAGGGGACTGCTTTTCTATGATAGACTTCGGTGAAGCGACTTTTATACTCAGTATTAAGATCTATAGAGATAGATCAAATAATTTGATGGGTTTGACACAAAGTATATACATTAAGAAAGTGTTAAAACGGTTCAGCTTATGTAACGCCCCAAATTTCTTAATGCAGGAAATGGTTCTCTGTAGGTTATCGCCCGACAGTAGCTAATTACTGCACAGCGGTAGCTCCAGGATTAGCGTCGACAACGTTGAGTCAACTTAACGCTGGTCTTACCGCGTGGCAGAAAGTTGTTATCGCGTGGTGGTAGCCGGGGAATTACACTAGCAGAGCTCTCGGGAAGCTATCACCCGACGATAGTGTTACCGCTGGCGATAGAGGGTCAATTTAATTGATAGAGGTCTCGAGTGTTGGATCTCGTGGCCAACCTTAGAGGGGGTGAATAATGTTTGGAGAGTTAAGAGGAATTTAAAAATTTTATTTCCAGGAAATCGAGTTCTGGAAGCTGCCACGGGGCATTAAATAGCTAACGCGCGACGGTAAGTCTATGAACTCGTTTCCCTGTACAGATCTAAGTCCAAACCTTACAAACACACAAACTCTCTAAGCAATCACAGTACATATCCAGATATAATCAACTCAGAATTAAAAGATTTCATTGTATGATTTCAAAATAACAATAGTTCTAGATGAGTAGAAAAAGGTGAACTCCGTGACGCCGGAGATCGAGGCGATAAGTAGAAACATTCTTTTGGTTTTTATACCGATCTGCTCCATGGACCGATTGGCTCTCTCCTTTTCCCTCCAAAAAAATTCTTCAAGCCGGCTCTTCACCTCCATACAAGAAAGGGTCTTAGAGCACCGTTAGATCTTCCCGATCTAGACATCCTTATCCCCAGGATAATTTCCTACGGAGTCCTACCCGGATTCCGACGACCCTTACTGGTCGATTTTCCTCTCCACAAAATTTAGAAAAATAAGAAAGATTGCAAGAATAAGAGATGTAAATATTTTTAAGATGAAGTTCTAACTCTTAAAGACTTCTCCGTAGAACGATCCTCGGTCGGTGCTTGAGATCTTCATTTGATGGAAACCAGTCGGCTCTTCATATTCGATGTAGATCTTCGATCGCCGTAGTCTTTTGATCACGAGTGGGAGGGAGACGACTGTCTTCTTCTTCGACGGAGACTTGTGGAACAGAGCGCAAGGAAGAGCGGCCGAACCCTAGAATTAATGAACTCCCGTCCTTTCAAATTTTCCAAGTGTTAGGCACAGAAACTAAGGCGGCCTTTTATACATCTTCATAAAAATAGGCTACCGCGACGGTAAGATGAGCGCACGATGGTACGTTCGCGCGCATGTTGTGCCAGTTGTCGTACAAATATGGAATAATATTTAAAATGAATATTTGTCATTTAATCATTGCTAGTACCACACAGTTACTGCTACCGCCGCGCGGTAATAAGGAGCATGACAATTCAGAGCAGTCGTGTTGAGTCGTCGAGAGGCGTCTCGGCATTCATCGAATGGCTACCGCTGCATGGTACTGCTAGCGCCTGACGGTATGTCGTTTCTCGAGAAAACTTCTTGGCATTCATCGAAAGGTCCTGCTCGGCATTCGTCGAAAGACTAGCGCGATGCATTAACCTCTATCGCCTGGCGGTACCCTGGTTTCTCGACAAATTTGACTTTTCATTCGTCGAGAGGGCTAGCGTTGCGCGTTAGTACTGCCGCATGGTGGTAATTTCCCGAGAGCTCTATCCAATTAATTCACGGCTATCGCCCGACAGTAACTCTTATCGCTCGGTGTTAGTAGACATATGATCCTTCTTCTTCACCTGCACCTGTCAACCTGCACACTCTATCAACAGAAGACGTGATCAAATACAACCTGGGAGTTGATATTCTCAAACTCAGGGAATCTGAAACATAAGTTCCAACACCTCCTTTTGATAATATCAACTTCTGTTCATGAGAAATAACAATGAGAAAGAGTGCGTATATAAAGAATAAGAATTATAGGCTAACATCAGGTTGCAGGTTCTCTATGCAAGTTCTCTATATGGTTTCCCTAGACGCGCTCCCCCTATTTACATGTTCAACATGCTCCCCCTATCAATGTGCACTCCCCCTAGATGTGAGCTCTCCTAGCCCGTGACTCATGAACATGCTCATGAATAGTTTAATCTCCCCCTTTGATAATATCAAAAGGGTGGGCAAGGCCAACCAGACATGCAAGATGAAAAATAGTAGAAATGATGAGCGTTGTGACAAATAGCAAGTAGTGCACACACAAAGGTAAAGATAAACATGACACGCTTATAGGTGACTCAACAAAAATACATATCAGAGAATTTCAAGCACATGGGTCACACTATGGAGCAAGGGAAACAGTCAAAGAGATTCAAATTTTTTTTGAGAGTATGTAGCGGACAACACAGACTAAACTAAGCACATAGTGAGTATATTTTCAATGCTATAAGAGTGAGATGGTAATCACGTGACACAAACATTGAAAAACATCATGAATGTAAATCATGTGCTAGTACGTATTGTGCTAAAGAAAAGGATAGTGCAATTGCAGTCCAATTCTTATGTGCGGAAGTCTTAGACAAGGCAATGAGATGTGTTCGTGTAGCATCAAAAGCGAGGTAACACCAAGGGAAAGAAACAATATTGTCCATGGATATTTCGATCGTTTAGGAAACTAACATAAGAGAAATAAGATGAATAATCACCTCACATGTCATTTTATGTCATACATAGGCAAAACTAGGGGCACTAAGCTCAAGATAGAGTCGATGCAGAAGATCGAAGCTACTCTTTAACCAAGGTGCACATCCTCACAATGCTCATGAAGACTTATCCGGAGGAGTGAGTAGTGCTCGGGGGGGGGGGGGTGACAAGAGATGTGATAGTAAGCATATTTTTATTTTGTTAGCGTAGAGCTATCACTTTTGTTATCATTTGTTTTCACTGACTCCCGAGTTAATCGAAATCTATCCACCTATATAAATACACTTTAACTTGTATACATACGACTTTTGTACTAGGTTTGGCCCAAAATTTCACACCTAATATAATCACAAATGTACCGTGACATTGATTATTCAACGTATTTCTAGCGTGTTAGAATATGGTGTCACGAGTTATATCATGTACACATAGAATTTTTTTGCCTTGAGTGCACCGGCTAGGGATGTGTGTACCATATGAGTCATTCCCTTATCTAAATCCTCACACATACATAGAGGCATAGTTAACACACCCGAACTCATCTTGTCACACTCAATAGCTAAGAACCGATAGATTCAACACACAATGACTGGAGGACAATATTTACATAGATTACACGTCTAAACTCAAACATTGTACATACGCATTATGGTCTACGTCACAGTCATGTGAGCCCCGTAGGAATGAATAATCCTCAGTCCTCGTTTTGTTTTTGTTTGTTTTTGACAGAAAAAATGAATCTCAAGTAAACAAAAAAATAAAATAATAAAAAAAGACACGAACCAGAAAAAAGATACACACGACAATGATTAGGATGAGAGATCCAGAATACCAAGCTCGAGTCGAAGTAGTGAGAAATGTACATCTGGGAGTGGCTTAGTGAATATGTCCGCTAGTTGGTCATCAGTGTCAATGAAACTGACACTCACATTCTCCTTTTTATATGATCCTCGAATAAAGTGGTGACGCACATCAATATATTTTGATCTATAATGGTGCACTGGATTATATGTCAAGTGTATGACATTCTTGTTATTGTACGTAAGTGTAACATTCCTACAAGAAAGGCCAAAGTCTTCTAACATTTGATACATCCACAGTGCTTGTGTGCAACAACTTCCTAATATAATATATTCGGCCTCAGCGGTAGAAAGTGCAACAGATTTCTGTTTTCTACATGACCAGGAAACTAATGCAGGCCCTAGAAAGTGACACATATCACTCGTGATCTTGCAATTAAGTGAGCATCCGACATAATCCGAGTCTGAGTACCCGTGAAGTGTGAAATCAAAGGTATGTGGGTACCAAAGTCCAAGGTTTTATGTGCCAATTAGATACCTAAAAATGTGTTTTACGGCTTTCAAGTGTGACTTCTTAGGGTCGGCTTGATATCTAGTGCAAAGACAAACCGCAAATGTGATATCGGGCCTAGAGGCACTCAAATATAGCAATGACCCTATCATACCTCTAAACATGGTCAGATCGACGGAAATGCCACTTTCATCTTTTCCCAATTTAAGAGAAACACTCATAGGAGTTTGACTTGTTTTAGATTCTCATAGCCGAAACGCACAAGCATATCTTTGACATATTTTGACTGACTTATGAAAATCACGTCTTTGCGTTGAGAAATTTGAAATCTTAGGAAATAGGTTAGTTCTCCTACTAGGCTCATTTCAAATTTGGATTTCATTAAGGTGACAATTTCTTCATACATCTTATCATTCGTGGCCCCAAAAATGTTATCATCCACATAGATTTTTAAGATAATTAGATTAGGAATCTTGGTCTTTACAAATAAGGTTTTGTCTGCACTACCCATCCTAAATCCATGATCTAAGAGAAAAGTAGTGAGCCTATCATACCAGGAACGGGGTTCCTGCTTCAATCCGTACCGGGCCTTCACCTACTTGTATATGTTGTTTGGGTAAGCGGCATTCCTGAAACCGGGTGGTTGCTCTACATATACCTCTTCTTTAATATATCAGTTTAAGAAAGCACTCTTGACGTCCATTTGGTATAATCTATTTGCTTGTTACTTGCAAACGCCAAAAATAAATGAATGGACTCAAGACGAGCAACCAGGGCAAATGACTCCTCAAAATCCATACCCTCTATCCGAGAATACCCTTGAGCCACTAATCTAGCTTTATTTCTTGTTATCTAGACTCACCATCAAGTTTGTTTTTGAACACCCATTTTAAGCCTATGACTAGATGGTTATCCGGACGTTCCACTAACACCCACACCTTACTTCGCTCAAATTGGCTCAGCTCCCCATTCATTGACAAGAACCATGATTCATCTTTTAAGGCTTCTGAAGCATTCTTGGGTTCAATATCAGATAGGAAACACAATTTTGAGAATGATTTATGAAGTGCGGACCCAGTTCTAACACCATGTGATGGCTCTCCTATGACTAAATCGCGAGGATGTTGCTTTGAAAAAAATCAAGTTACTGGGAGGCCTATATCCTTGTTCAAGAATTTGAGTTTTATGCTCCATGATTCTGTCCTCACCTTAATCCCCCATTGGCACCCTCTCTTCAACCTCCTTTTCACTCGGCTTGGGCTTGTTAGATGGGGAATTTTCATCGAAATGCACATGAGCCGATTATTTAACTACTAAAGTCCTCTTGTTGTATATCCTATAGGCCAGACTCTTGCTCGAGTATCCTAAGATGAAGCCTGGATCAGATTTTTCGTCAAATTTTTCTAGATGATCTTTAGTGTTTAAAATGTAGCATGGGCAACCAAAGACCCCAAAATATGAAACAGAGGGTTTCTTTTCGAAATACAACTCATATGGAGTTCTGTTTCCCCTCACGACTCTGATAAGGAAAGTGAAGAAGTTTGTGTTTCACTCTCTCCCGCTATTCCTCTCTCTCTCTCTCCGCCTTTCTCTCTATTCTCTCTCTCTATATTCTCACTACCTGCTGGAGTTAACGAGAGAAAGCAAAAAATTTCACTATTTTTTCAACAACCAAAATAAGTACAAGGAGGGGCCTTTATATAGGCAATCAAAACCTCTCCAACTACCCCTATTAATTACATCATTTACTCTCCATCATAAATGCATTAAAAAAAACTTAATAATAAAAAACTTAATCATAAAAACCTTGACAATGTGACCGAGTCAAACTGTTAACCCAACAAACTCCCCCTCAAACTTGGCAGCACATGCCGAGTTTGCCTTTGAGCTTCAGGAACGTGTCCACCTTCAACGCCTTGGTGAAGATGTCCGCGACTTGCTCTCCGGTCGGGCAATACTTCACTTCCACTGTCTTCAACTCTACCTGCTCCCTTAGGAAATGATACCTTGTCTCGATATGTTTGCTACGTCCATGTAGCACGGGATTCTTCGCGAGCTGGATGACCGACATGTTGTCCAGCATCATAGTTGTTGGCCCATCCACTCCATGCTGCAAACTCTCCAACAGATTCCTTAGCCAGATGGCTTGGCAGGTGCCAGCTGCTGCTGCAATATACTCAGCCTCGTAGGACGATAGAGCTATCGTTGCCTACTTCTTCGAGCTCCAAGAGAACACCCCCGTTACCATGCTGAAGGCATATCCGGAAGTGCTCTTCCGATCGTTCACATCCCCGCCGTAGTCACTATCCGAGTATCCTACCAGTGTCAGCTCTTCTATAGTAGCATATTTCAGCCCATGGCCTCTGGTCCCGTTGATGTACCTCAGGATCCTCTTCGCTGCCGTGAAGTGGTCTTCCTTTGGCTCCTCCATATGCCTGCTCACCACTCCGACCGTATACATGATGTCCGGTCGGTTGAAGGTAAGGTAGCATAGACTGCCCACCAAACTCTTGAATAGGGTAGGATCCACCGCTCCTTAGAATCTTTCTTCAGCTTCAACCCTGGGTTAGCAGGAGTGGAGATAGGCTTACTATCCTCCATCCTGAACTTCTTCAAGATCTTCTCTGCGTACTTCTTCTGGGATATGAAGATCAAGTCTTCTCCCTGCTTCACTTCCACTCCCAGGAAGTAGCTCAACTCTCCCAAGTCTGTCATCTCAAATTCCTTCTTCATCATGCCCCGGAACTCCTCATACATAGCAGCATTGTTTCCCATGAAAATCATGTCGTCCATGTAGAGGCACACAATCATCATGTTGCCCTCCTGGTCCACCTTAGTGTAGAGGGCGTGCTCATGCGGGCTCTTCTGATAGCCATGCTTTTGCAAGTAAGCATCTATCCTTCCGTTCCACGCTCTTGCCCCTTGCTTCAGCCCGTAGAGTGTTTTATCTAACTTGCAGACTTTTCTCTCCTGCCCCTTCACAACGTACCCTGGAGGCTGCTCGATGTACACATCTTCCTCCAAGTACCCGTTCAAGTATGCCGAGACCACGTCCATCTGCATGATTCTCCAACCATGGTGAGCCGCTAGTGCTATGATCAATCGGATGCTGTCAACACGCGCTACAGGGGCAAACACTTCATCATAGTTCACGCCTTGGACTTGTCGATAACCCTTAACCACTAGCCTGGCCTTGTGCTTCTCCACTCCGCCATCCTTGTTCTTCTTCACTTTGTATACGCACTTCACCCCGAGGGGTTTTTGGCCTGCAGGAGGGTCGACCAACTTCCAGGTCTCGTTCTTCTTTATGGAAGCGATATCCGCATCCATCGCCTTCCTCCAACTATTCTCCTTGGCAGCTTCATCGTAGGAGCACGGCTCGACATCTGCTAACAGACAATACAAAGAAAAATTATTAAGTGCCGGTGCCGTCTCCTCATATATCTCATCCAGCCTCCGCATCCTGGGCCGAGGACGGTAGTCCTTTCTCCCACTGGTGCTTGCTCCTCCATGGCCGCTTCCACTCGTGCTTGCACCACTAGAGTAAGGGGTGAGAGCTCCCCCTGAACTTCCGCTTGGTGGTGATGGTGGCTCCGCTCCACCCATCTCCGCTTCGGCCTCTCCTCCACCTTCTTCTTCATCATCCTCGAAAAACATCCCCTTGATGTTCTTCACCGCCTCATCCCAGCTCCAGCAGCTTTCTTCTTCAAATACCACATCTCGTGAGATGATGGCTTTCTCTGTCTCAGGATTGTATAACTTGTAAGCCTTGCTCGTAGGAGCGTAGCCCACAAAAATACACTTTTCGCTTCGATCGTCCAGCTTCTTCCTCCTTTGCTCCGGGACGTGGGCATAAGCCACGCACCCGAAGACCCTTAGGTGCTTCACACTTGGTTTTCAACCACTCCAAGCCTCAAACGGTGTCTTGAACTTCACACTCTTGGTAGGGCACCGATTCAGCACGTACACAGCCACCTGTACTGCTTCCGCACAGAACTTCTTCGGTAGTCCCTTACCCTTCACCATGCTCCATGCCATGTTCATGATTGTGAGGTTCTTCCTTTCTGCCACGCCATTTTGCTGAGGCGAGTAGGCCGTCGTCAGCTGATGAGAGATCCCCCATTGCCTACAGTACTCATCGAACAGCCTAGAGGTGTACTCCCCACCTCTATCCATTCTAAGTACTTTCAGCGGTTGACTACTCTCCTTCTCAGCCATCGCCCGGAACTCCTTGAACTTCTCCAGCGCCTCAGCCTTCTCCTTCAGAAAATACGCCCAACCCTTTCTGCTGAAGTCGTCGGTGAATGTGATGTAGTACTTGCTTCCACCAATAGAAGTTGTTTCAAATGGACCAGCGATGTCCGAGTGAACAAACTCCAATGGCCTCATCGCCCTTCGGGACTTGCCACCCTCAAATGTCTCTCTTCTCTGCTTCCCCTTGGTGCATGCCTCACAGACCCTATGAGGAGGTGCGATCATAGGCAGTCCTTCCACCATCTTTGATCCAGACAATAACTTCAGGCCTATGAAGCCCAGATGCCCAATCCGGTGGTGCCACAGCCAAGCTTCCTCCTTTTCTTCATTCCTCGCGAGACATGCCGTCTCCTTTACATCCATGCTCAAAGTGAAGAGACGGTTCGCCGTCATCTTTACCCTCACTAATTCTTTCCCATGACCGTCCTTCATGGCCAGGGTGCCATCCCGCAACAAGACCCGGTAGCCCTTCTCCACCAGATGCCCAAGACTTAGGATGTTACTCCTCAAGCCCGACACATAAAAGACGTCATTGATGAGAACCTCCTTTCCACTCAACACAACCGCCACAACTCCTCTCCCTTCCACTGCTATCTTTGAGGCGTCGCCGAAACTCACCTCACCACCATTTGGTTCAAGGCTCGTAAACAGCTCCCTCTCACCGCACATGTGGTTGCTGGCTCCGGTGTATAAGTACCACACTCCATTCCTTCCGCCTCCAGCACCTTTGATAGTAAGGAACATCATCGGGTCGCCTCCCGTGTTGCTTGTCTCTGCATAGTGGTTGATGAAAGATATAGTACCTAAACACCTAGAGGGGGGGGGGTGGTGAATAGGTGACCTAATCCTTTTTGAACTTTAATGACAGCAAACAGTTATATCACAGAATCTACTCTACTTTATCACAGCAATCACACAGCAAAACACAATCACAGCACAGCAGACACAGTGTTTTATAGTGGTTCCCCAAGCTTTGGGTACATCCACTTTCCCCCTTCGCCTATCTAGCAGTGTACTAGATTCGGCCAAACTTCACCACTGTCTCAGAACCCAAACTGGTTCCTACACCTCAGGCCCAAGGCCTTATAACTCAGCTTTATCCCAAAGCCTACACTCAGCCACAAAGGCATACACTCAACCAACAAGGCCTACACTCAGCCACAAAGGCCTACACTCAGCCAACAAGGCCTGCACTCAGAGATATCAATCTCCTACACTCAGGCTCTCAAGCCCTACCCTCAGCCTTTATAATTATAGGCTTACAATTCACTCAGATCCAAAGGATCCTACAAGATAAAATGATTTTACAAATATTAACTCAACAACCCTAAGACAAGAGAGGAAGGTTGTGAGTTTCTTGACGAGTTCTTGGAAGAACTCAGTTGGATTCAATCTGACTTAGCTTTCTTCAAAGCTTCTTGAGTAGAACTGAATAAGAATGAATCCTCCTGCAGTTGATCCTTGATCTCTGCTTCTTAAGATTCAGAATATATCTGAACCCTTCTTCTCAGCCTAGTTCCAAAGGCTGATTTCTTGGATGGAGCCCTCTCTCTCCAACTTCTTAGATCTGCACAGCTAGATCATCTTGATTTGATACTTGATCAATAACTCTGTGAACCACTTGAATAACTTGTTCAACAACAATCTGATCCACCTTCTCAACCACAGTTTCTGTAAACTGTATGAGCCTATTTATAGGCCTTCTCCATGGTAACCGGCTGGTCCGGTCCATAACTGAATTCTGACATCTCTGACAGGTGCTATAGACCGACTGGAACGACAGCTATCAAGTCATCCAGTCAATTCTTGAAAATCTCTAACTGTCTGAAAGTGTCGAGACTTTCTGTCTTTAAGTGTTGACACTTATAGACCAAGTGTCGACACAAGTTGTGTAAGTGTCGACATAAGTCTGCAAGGTGTCGACACAACTCCTTGTGTTGTAGATACTATGTCTCGACACAGATTCTTCTGCATGTGTCGATACTGAAATTGAGTGTCGACACAAGTACTTGATCGTCTGTAACTTGCTGAATTCTTCTAAGTGTCGACATATCTCCTTTGTGTCGACACAACTTCTTGTGTTGAATCTGTTAAGTGTCGACACTGCTTCTTGGTGTCGACATATAGTCTTCTATGTTGATACTTGCTGAGTGTGGACACAGCTCCTTGTGTCGACACTTGATTCTTCTGTTGAGACTTCAGCTGAGTGTCGACACATTCCCTTAGTGTCGACACTTGTACTTAGAATATTTTGTTGATATTTCTGTTCTTTGCTAAGTGTCGACACAGCTCCATGTGTCGACACTTTCTTCAAGTGTAGAGTCTTCTTGTTGTGTGTCGACACAATGTTCTTGGTGTCGACACTTTAAGTTAGTCTCTGCTGACTTTTGCTGAGTGTCGACACAGCTCCAAGTGTCGACACTTTCTGGTGTAGACACAGCTTTACTGGGTGTCGACACAGCTCCTTGTGTCGACACTTTCTGTCTGCACTTTTCTTCACTGAGTGTCGACACAGCTCCTTGTGTCGACACTTTCTGTCTGGTGTCGACTCTGCATCCCAGGTGTCGACACAATGAATCCAAGTGTCGACACTGCTTGTCTGGGTGTCGACACAAGTCTTCCTGAGTGTCGACACTTTCCCTCTGGGTGTCGACACATGGACTTAGAAACTTTTTGCTTCAGTCCAGTAATTACTTAACCTGCATAAGTAAACTGAACATACATCAAATACATTATGATGTATATCATTGAGTTGGGTGAGGCTTCTTCAAATCAGGTACATTTAACCAATGTACCCAACAATCTCCCCCTATTTGGAGAAGTCATAACTCTTAGTCAATGATATACACCATTTATAATTAAAATTACAAAATGATGTAAAACAGGATTATATTCAGCAGGGTAAACATAAACATGTATTAATTTCACATATATACAAATTCATCATTTCAGAACAAATAAGAAATGGACATAGACACATTCACAGAACAAACATGAAATATATTGATCATATATTGTTCTAACATTTGTCTTATACATTTTCAGTAGTTCACAAAAATGTTTTACATTCAAAAGATTACAAAATAATCTTCAAGTAAATTCTTAATCTATTTCTGTTCTGGCTCTTTAATGACTATCCATTTGCCAGCTTGAACTTTAGCTTGGACAGCAGCATCAGCAGTTTCAGCATCAGCAGGCTTCTTGCCTTTCAAATCTTTCTTTTTAAGCTCTTCAGCTTTGATCTTCTGCCTCTCAAAATAATGGTATGACTTAGGAAAGTACTTGCTAGGCTCCTGAGCTGTAGGAGGTAGCTTTCCTATCTTTGCCTTCCTTCTATATTGGACTATTGCCTCTTGTCTGGTTTCATGTTTTCTCCATTCAGCTTCAGAGAACCACTTGTTCCTGTCTTGAATGTTATCCTTGGCAGCTTTCCAGGCAGTTAATATAATATTCCTAGAGGTAGGGCTCCACTGTTCAAAGTCTGGCCTTTGTTCTGCTTGTTCCCTAAACCTCTTCTTAGACAGTCTTGTCTCTTCCTCTTTCTGCAATGCCTCTTGCATGGCTTCTGATATAGGCTGAACAACCTTTTCAATATGGACATTGTCCATGCCCCCAGATGGGTTGTACATGGTCTGTACCTCAGCATGAATCATTTCAAAATCTGGAGGTGGATAAATGACCTGAGCTACTTCTGGTTGCTCACCTCCAAGATAGGCAGAGTTAATGCCAGATTCAGCAACATCATTGTCATCACACAGAGGAGGATACCCAAATGTAGCTCTGATGGAATTTGATATCCACTTAGCATGGTCAGAGCTTGCCTTGACTAACACTCTCTCCCCCTTTATGACTTCTCTAGCCATATGATCTCTGACATCATCCTTCTGAAATCTGATTTGACTATCCAAGTATCTGATTCCATCTTTAAAGAATGGTTTGAGCTTTTGAAGTTGTTCAGATATGACCTTCTGGGATGCTTGGATAGCAGTCTTAACAGCAGAGATTTCTTCTTGAAATACTTTATCAAAATCAGCTTTAATAGCAGCAGTAGAAGTAGAGGGTTCAGCAGCCTTGTTCTTCAATTCAGTGACAATAGCATTATGTGAAGCAGTTAAATTGTCATTCATCCTTAGTTGATTTTCAAGCACATACCCTTGTTTCAATGCTATGTCATCCACTTGTGCCTTTATCTTTTCCTGGTGGGTTGCCAAGTACACCACTGCATTTCCACCCTTGTGGAAACAATCTGTCATCTCTTTCTTGTTAAGGTTCATTTCAAACCTTATAGACTTGATATCTTGGGCCATATCAAATTGCAATGTTTTCTGCCCTTCATTTACATACTTCTCAATGGCCTTCCTGTGCTCATCCAGTTTTATCTGCAGTGCAACCATTAAAGCACTATAATCAACAGTTGGAGCTTGCTAAACTATAGGCTGTGGTGTAATGGATTGTAAAGCCTTTTTATAACTTTGACTTCTTCTTTTGAATACATAGAGTTTCTTTTGCTTAGCCCTAGTAGCCTCCTCATCTTCAGATTCTGAGGAGCTGGCTATGTCAACCCTCTCCTTGGGGCTAGGAGACTTCTCTTTCTGCACTTCAGGTGCCTTCTCAGTTTCCTGCCTTACAGGCTGTTCCATAATGTGCATTTGCTCCCCCTCAGCAGCAGCATTCTCTTCATCAGCAGTAGCCTTGTCCATGTCAAAGTCATGTTGATCTAGATTTAAAAATAAATCTTCCATGGTGTATTCTGGTGGTGAATGAACTGGAGACATTCTTTGCTCTTCAACCACGGGATCAGGAACCACTGCTTGTACAACAGATGTGTCTCTTATAACAGCATCTGGATCTTGACTATCCAGCTGAGTTTGCTGATGAACATCAGACAAATCAGCATCTTCTATAAGAAATTCTAAAGTATGTAGGTTAGTGAGTACCTCTAGTATGGTGTTGGTGGCTTGTTCACTTTCCAGTGTAGAGGGTTCTTCTACAACTAGAAGCTCCCCCTGGCTTTGATACTTGTGGATGGGGCTAGCTTGAGGTAGCTCCCACTGGATCTCAGCATCAGCTGGAGGAGCAGGTGACTTCACTGCAGGCTCTTCCTCATGGTCATCTGGAGTGAAAATAACCTGTTCTTCACTTCCAGAGTTGCTAGTGGACTCTTGAGCCACTGGAGCAGTCTTCCTTTTCTTCTTTGGAGGAATATCCTTCTCACTAACTGTCTTCTCAGGGGTTGGCATCTCCTTTGACAACACCCTGTCCCATCTAGAAAAGATCCCCAGATCCATCCTTCTCATATGATTTATCTTGCTTCCTGCAGCTTGTTGCATTACCTCTGGTATGGCACCAGCTAGGTATAGACTTATTATTCTGCCCAGGTTGGGCTTCTTCAAGCTCTCCTTAATCTTCTCAAAGACTATCATTGACCAGTCAGTTTTTAGAGAGAAGATAATCCTTGTCATTATACCAAACATAGAGGCAGACACTCTGTCATGCCCTCCTGGCTTGCTTAGTAGTACCTTTCCAACAATCTCAGAGAGTAATTTTCCTTGATTGTTCATGCCTTTCCTGTTGAAAACAGAACCTATCTTCATCTTAGGATCAAGTCCACAACAAGTTAGAGCTTCCCTGGTCATGGATGCAGTAACTTCATCTTCCTCTTGAGTTTTTGGAAGCCGTAGAATCGTCCTCAGACTCTTTGGTGATACCTTGACCTTCGTTCCATGAACTCTGGATTTGATTCTGTATCCAGACTCATCTACTTCAGCTCCATTTAGGAATTCAAGAACCTTTTTCTTCCATATCTTTGTAGGTTCAGAAACTAAATACTCTAACCTTGAATCTGTGACTAGGGTTACGACCGCCTGGATTTCTTGATCAACATCAGTGAAAGCGCCGCGCACCAGTTCATATCCTTCTTTGACGTTCTCCTCAAGCTTAGGCGCCATTAGGGTTTGTAGAATTTGTCTTGAGAGAAGAGAGGTGTCGACACAGAAGTTTTAGTCTTGAAACTTTGAAAGCGTGTCGACAAACTAAGACAAAACCCTATTTATACCTTTCTGATTTTGAAGATGAACAGGCGGGACAGCTAACTTAAATTGTGTCGACACTGACAATAAGTATCGACACTGACTAATAATGTCTCGACACATATGTGTCGACACAAGTTTAGTCAACAGATTTTATGTGTCGACACTTGGTTATGTGTCGACACAACATAACTCGACACATTGTCGAGACTTTACTTAGAAAATTCTGAGTAAATACTAAGTGTCGACACCACTCTGGATGTGTCGACACCTACTTGGCATGTGTCGACACTAATATTCTGAAGTGTCGACACCAACTTCCTAGATGTGTCAACACCTTTTTCCTGAAGTGTCGACACCACTATGCTGTGTCGACAGAGACTTGTCTATGTGTCGACACCTTTTTACTTAGGCATTTTCAATTCTGTAAACTTACTCTAAGTTTATCATTCCTAGTTCAATTTTGAATCTATTGAACTTAGCTTCTTCTAGGGGCTTAGTATACATATCAGCTACTTGATTATCAGTTTTAACATATTCTAATAAAATATCTTCTCTTTCTACATGCTACCTAAGAAAATGATATTTAATTTCAATATGTTTTGTTCTACTATGGGATACAAGGTTATTAGCTATTGAAATAGCACTAGTAGAATCACAGAAAAGTGGAGTTCTACTTACCTGAAATCCATAGTCCTCTAGCTGATGTTGTATCCACAGAAGTTGAGCACAGCAACTTCCTGCAGCCACATACTCTGACTCTGCAGTGGAGATAGCCACACTGGTTTGCTTCTTGCTACTCCATGAAATTAGTCTCCCACCTAGGAATTGATAGGTTCTAGTGGTGCTTTTTCTATCTTCTTTGCATCCTGCAAAGTCTGCATCTGAATAACCTGTTAGATCAAAATCTCCATTCCTAGGGTACCAGAGGCCTAGATAGGGAGTGCCCTTTAGATATCTCAATATTCTTTTGACTCCTGTCAAATGAGACTCTTTAGGGCAGGCTTGATACCTTGCACAGACACATGTAGCATACATGATATCTGGTCTACTAGCAGTCAAGTATAATAGGGAGCCAACTATCCCTCTATACAAGGTTTCATCTACAGGTTTCCCTGCATCATCCTTGCTAAGAGACATACTTGACCCCATAGGAGTCTTCATGGTACTGGATGAATCCATACCATACTTCCTTATGAGTTCTAGGGTGAACTTGGACTGACATATGGATAAGCCACTTTCAGTCTGTTTAACTTGGAGACCCAAGAAAAACTTTAGCTCTCCCATACTACTCATCTCAAATTGACCTTGCATAAGTTTTGCAAACTTTTTGCAAAGGCTGCTTTCAGTAGACCCAAATATAATGTCATCTACATATATTTGGACTAGTATAACTTTGCCTCTAGATTCCCTAAGGAATAGAGTCTTATCTATTTTCCCCCTTGAGAACTTGTTCTCAATGAGAAAACTAGATAGGGTTTCATACCAAGCCCTAGGGGCTTGCTTTAACCCATATAAAGCTTTCCTAAGTCTATAGACATGATGAGGTAGAGTTGGATCAACAAAACCTGAAGGCTGTTCCACATAGACTTCTTCCTTAAGATTACCATTTAGGAATGCCAACTTGACATCCATTTGGTAAACTTTGAATCCTTGATAGGTTGCATAGGCCAAGAACATCCTTATGGCTTCCAGTCTGGCTACTGGAGCAAAGGTTTGATCAAAATCAATACCTTCTTCTTGCCTATATCCTTTAGCAACCAGTCTTGCTTTATTCTTAATGATGACCCCTTGTTCATCCATCTTATTCCTGTAGATCCACTTGGTTCCAATTATATTGTGGTCTTTAGGTCTAGGAACAAGTTCCCAAACTTTGCACCTCTTGAACTGATTAAGCTCTTCTTGCATTGCTTCAGTCCATTGTGGATCTTGTATTGCTTCTTCAAACTTCTTAGGTTCAACTTGAGACAGAAAATTGGAGTAGATTGCTGCATTCATGTATCTGCTCCTGGTTTGTACTCCTTGTCTTGGATCTCCAATAATCTGCTCTACTGGATGATCTCTAAGATGCCTATTGGCTGGAGGCATCCTAACTTCTGGTTGAACCTCTTCAGCATCTCCATCATGCTGTATTCCTTGTACTCCATCAGCAATTGGCACATGTAGTTCTCCCCCTAGACAATAGCTACTCTCCTCTACTTGCTGTCTTGCAGCAGGTACTTCTTCTATAGTAAGATTGTCCATTTTCTTTGTTAAACCTGTGGGGCTGCATACAGTACTAGACAACTCATTGTTAATAAGTTTAGTCTCATCAAAAACTACATGCACAGATTCTTCTACAACTTGTGTAGTCAAATTGTAGACTCTATAAGCCTTACTATTATTGATGTACCCAACAAAAATTCCCTCTTGAGACTTGGCAGCAAACTTAGTCAAGTAAGACTTCCCAGTGTTAAGTATGAAGCATTTGCAACCAAAGATCCTGAAGTAGGATAGGTTTGGTTTCCTGCCTTTCACAACTTCATAGGCGGTCTTGTTGAGGCCTTTAGTGATGGTAGCCCTATTTATAACATGGCATGCAGTGTTAACTGCTTCAGCCCAGAAATACTCTGGCAGTGATGTATCACTTAGTAGGGTCCTACCAGCCTCTATCAAGGTCCTATTCTTCCTCTCAGCAATGCCATTTTGCTGAGGTGTTCTAGGTGAAGAGAATTCTTGAAATATCCCAAAGTTTTCACAAAGTTTTGTCATGCTATCAGACTGAAACTCATTACCATGGTCACTTCTAATCTTGACCACTGTACTGTCTAGTTCATTCTGAATTTGCTTGACAAAGCTATGGAAGACACTAGGTGTTTTAGATTTCTGTCTTAAGAAGAACACCCAGGAAAACCTTGAGTAGTCATCTACAACTACAAGGGTATAAACCTTCCTACCTAAGCTGTGAACTGGCATTGGACCAAAGAGATCCAAGTGCAAGAGGTATAAACACCTCACAACATCTTTGTTTTCTATGCTTCTACAGGTGGATTTAGTCTGCTTGCCCTTTTGACAAGCTGAGCAAATACCATCTTTAACACACTTAACTTGAGGACCATTCCTCACTAACTCTTTGCTAAAGAGTTTGCTAATAGTCTTGTAGTTAAGATGGGCTAGCCTCTTGTGCCATTTGACACAATGAGTGACTGTCTCATTAGCTACAAGACAAACTGGAGAACCATTGTTCTCAACCATAATGTCTAGGCAGTAGACATTCCTCTTCCTATAACCTGTCAAAATGATCTCTTGATCACTTGACCTCTTGATATGACAACCATTTTTAACAAATGAGATGTCATACCCTACATCACTTAATTGACTTATACTTATTAGGTTGTGTTTCAACCCTTTAACATAAGCCACTTGAGTAATGGTAACTAAGTTGCTAGAAATGTTACCAAATCCTTTGATGATTCCTTTTTCAGAACCACCAAAGGTTACTTTTGCACCATCTTTGATTGGAATGTAGTCCTTTAGTAGTCCTCTAGTTCCAGTCATATGTCTGGAACATCCACTGTCCAAGTACCATGTTGGGGTATGCCCACTTGGACTCACCTGCAAAACAGATTAATGAACCTTAGAACCCAAAGAATTCTTGGGTCCTTGGTACTTGTTAGTTTGCAATCTGACAAAGCTACCTACTGGCTTTCCAACAGGTAGTTTGGTACTCACTTTGGCACTAGCATTGTGCCAACAGTCCACTGCAAAGTGGCCAACCTTGCCACAGCACCAACATTCAAACCTATTGTACCTTTGCTTAGGTACTGCCTTTGCTGTCTTATCTACAGCAGACTTGTTGAATGTTGGGGCTTTGCCCTTGGACTTAGACTTGGACTGCTCAGTCCTTGCAGGTCTAATAAAACTCAGTCCAGCCTTGCCTTTATGATGAACAAATTCATCAATTAAAGGTAGCACTGACTTAGGTTTAGAAAACCTAGCAACAAGCTCTCTCTCTTTCTGAAGATTGATCTCCAGACTCTTGATTTGATCATTCTTAAAGGTGATAGTTCCCATCTGAATCACTGTTATGTGTTTCAGCCTGGCTATCTCATTAAGCTTTTGATCAAGTTGCTTCTCAGAATCTGTTGCAGCAGCTTTTAGATCAGCAATTTCCTTTGCCTGACTTTTGGCTAAGGACTTGCTTTTCTTGTAAGCTTGCAACAGCACTTTATATTCATCTATAAGCTGATGAATATCATCCTCAGACTCAGATACATTCTCATCACTTGATGATGATGAATCTGATTCTGAACTAGAACAAGAAACTGAACTTAAGGTTGAACTTTGTACCTTACTGGGTCCTAGCTGCTCCAGGATTTTGTCACTCTCAGTTAATGCCATCAATCCTTGGCACTGACAGTCTTCTTGTTCATAAATAGACTCCATTATCTGCATGAATTCTTCTTCTTCTTCAGCAAACAGCCCTATGTATGCCTCAGCATCAGACTCAGTTTCTGAAGAGGAGATATCTGATAGAGTCCTCTATTTCTTTGGTACAAAAGACTTTTCTTTCTTGCCTTTAAAATAAGTCTTTTTCCTGTCACTAGACTCTTTTCTCTTTTCAGGACAATCTGCAATAACATGGCCCTGTCTATTACAGCAATAGCACACTATCTTAGAACCAGTTGCCTTGCTAGATTTTGTCCTCTTCCTGTCCTTCTTTGAAGACTTTTTGTTCTGATAGAAGTCTTCTTTTCCTTGTGAAGTAGAGGGCCTTGTCCTCCACTGTTTCTTCTTCAAGAATTTCTGAAAGTGTCTAGTGAAGGCAGCAAAGTCTTCATCACTTTCACTGCTTTCAGATTTTGTGCTGACTGACTCATCTGACTCTGATTCAACTACCTTTGGAGGTGGAGTTGGTGACTTATTCCTGCACTTTCTGGAGGCTTCTGTCTTGAAGGCTACTGTTCTTTCCTTGTGCTCAGTTCTTGTTGATTTCTCCTCCTCTTTTCTCACTGTCAATTGCATTTCATATGACAACAATTTGCCAAACAGTGTAGGAGGAGGAATTTCCCCCAACTTAGCCATTTCTCTAATGGCACAAATCTTTGTGTCCCAATCTTTAGTTAGGGACCTTAGGAACTTGTCATTTAGTTCATAGTTACTGAACTCTCCTCCATAAGACATGAGTTCATTCACTATTCTGTAGAACTTCTTATAGCACTCTGTTATGCTATGACCCTTTTCTTGTCTAAAACTCTCATACTCTTGATTTAGCAAGGATTTTCTATCTTGTCTTACTTCTTCAGATCCTTCCATATACACAATAAGAGTGTCCCACATCTCTTTGGCTGTCTTACAGTGTATAAGATTCTGAAATATTGCATCATCTATGGCACTCACTATAATGTTTTGTGCCGTCTTGTCCATGGTGGCTAGGACAATCTCATCCTTAGTCATTTCAGAGAAATCCTTTGGGGTTCTCTGATTTGCATCTAGAACAGATATCTTCATGGGCACATAAGGCCCCTCCTTGACTGTGATGTATATCCTAGGGTCAGAGGCTTCCATAAACAGCCTTACCCTTTCCTTCCAGATCCCAAAGATCTCTTTCCTGCACATGGACAATTTCATGGAACCCAATTCCTTGTGATATTCAGAGGAACCCATGGTTCTTGATTTTCTTGAATCTGTATTTTGACTTAGACTGAATCTGCCAATCAGGATCTCCCCAGACTGTTAGTCCTTTTTGAGGAACCTCGATTTGATACCACTTGAAAGATATAGTACCTAAACACCTAGAGGGGGGGGGGGGGGTGAATCGGTGACCTAATCCTTTTTGAACTTTAATGACAACAAACAGTTATATCGCAGAATCTACTCTACTTTATCACAGCAATCACACAGCAAAACACAATCACAGCACAGCAGACACAGTGTTTTATAGTGGTTCCCCAAGCTTTGGGTACATCCACTTTTCCCCTTCGCCTATCTAGCAGTGTACTAGATTCGGCCAAACTTCACCACTGTCTCAGAACACAAACTGGTTCCTACACCTCAGTCCCAAGGCCATACAACTCAGCTTTATCCCAAAGCCTACACTCAGCCACAAAGGCCTACACTCAGCCAACAAGGCCTACACTCAGCCACAAAGGCCTACACTCAGCCAACAAGGCCTACACTCAGAGATATCAATCTCCTACACTCAGGCTCTCAAGCCCTACCCTCAGCCTTTATAATTATAGGCTTACAATTCACTCAGATCCAAAGGATCCTACAAGATAAAATGATTTTATAAATATTAACTCAACAACCCCAAGACAAGAGAGGAAGGTTGTGAGTTTCTTGATGAGTTCTTGGAAGAACTCAGCTGGATTCAATCTGACTTAGCTTTCTTCAAAGCTTCTTGAGTAGAACTGAATAAGAATGAATCCTCCTGCAGTTGATCCTTGATCTCTGCTTCTTAAGATTCAGAATATATCTGAACCCTTCTTCTCAGCCTAGTTCCAAAGGCTGATTTCTTGGATGGAGCCCTCTCTCTCCAACTTTTTAGATCTGCACAGCTAGATCTTCTTGATTTGATACTTGATCAATAACTCTGTGAACCACTTTAATAACTTGTTCAACAACAATCTGATCCACCTTCTCAACCACAGTTTCTGTAAACTGTATGAGCCTATTTATAGGCCTTCTCCATGGTAACCGGGTGGTCCGGTCCATAACTGAATTCTGACATCTCTGACAGGTGTTGTAGACCGGCTGGAATGGCAGCTGTCAAGTCATCCAGTCAATTCTTGAAAATCTATAACTGTTTGAAAGTGTCGATACTTTCTGTCTTTAAGTGTTGACACTTATAGACCAAGTGTCGACACAAGTTGTGTAAGTGTCGACACAAGTCTGCAAGGTGTCGACACAACTCCTTGTGTTGTAGATACTATGTCTCGACACAGATTCTTCTGCATGTGTCGACACTAAAATTGAGTGTCGACACAAGTACTTGATCTTCTGTAACTTGCTGAATTCTTCTAAGTGTCGACACATCTCCTTTGTGTCGACACAACTTCTTGTGTTGAATCTGTTAAGTGTCGACACTGCTTCTTGGTGTCGACACATAGTCTTCTATGTTGATACTTGCTGAGTGTCGACACAGCTCCTTGTGTCGACACATGATTCTTCTGTTGAGACTTCAGCTGAGTGTCGACACATTCTCTTAGTGTCGACACTTGTACTTAGAATATTTTGTTGATATTTCTATTCTTTGCTAAGTGTCGACACAGCTCCATGTGTCGACACTTTCTTCAAGTGTAGAGTCTTCTTGTTGTGTGTCGACACAATGTTCTTGGTGTCGACACTTTAACTTAGTCTCTGCTGACTTTTGCTGAGTGTCGACACAGCTCCAAGTGTCGACACTTTCTGGTGTAGACACAGCTTTACTGGGTGTCGACACAGATCCTTGTGTCAACATTTTCTGTCTGCACGTTTCTTCACTAAGTGTCGACACAGCTGCTTGTGTCGACACTTTCTGTCTGGTGTCGACTCTGCATCCCAGGTGTCGACACAATGACTCCAAGTGTCGACACTGCTTGTCTGGGTGTCGACACAAGCCTTCCTGAGTGTCGACACTTTCCCTCTGGGTGTCGACACATGAACTTGGAAACTTTTTGCTTCAGTCCAGTAATTACCTAACCTGCACAAGTAAACTCAACATACATCAAATACATTATGATGTATATCATTTAGTTGGGTGAGGCTTCTTCAAATCAGGTACATTTAACCAATGTACCCAACAGTTGATCTCTCCTCCCTTCCGAGGAGCCCAACAATCATAGCTCATGTGCCCGAACTTGCCACAGTTGTAGCATTGAGTCTGGGACATGTCTCCTCTACCTCCTCTTCCTTGGCCTCTGTCTTGGTCTTTTCTTCCTCTGCCTTGGCCTCTGCCTTGGCCTCTTCCTCTACCTCCGGCGTTCCAACCTTGGTTCTGCTCGAACTCCTTCTGGTGTGATTGACTTCTCCCTTGGTCTCTACCACCTCTTCCTCCTCTACCTCTTCCTTGGTAGCCACGGCCACGCTAGCCACCACCACTTCCTGAGCTCTCTCCGAAGTTCAGCTGAGTTTGGAGTGCTTTTCCCAAGCCACTCACTTCTTCAGCATCTTGCGCCATTCTGTACTCATGGGCTTGTAGTGAGCCTATCAATTCATCCGCCGTCATCACCGTGAGGTCCTTCGATTCTTCGATGGCCACCACCACATGTCGGAACCTTTTTATCATAGAGCGTAGGAGCTTCTCCATAAAGCTAACCTCGCCTATGTTCTCCTCATTTCTCTTCATCTCATTTGTGAGCGTCCGTAGACGGGTCACATAGTTGCCAAAATTCTCCGACCCTTGCATCCTTATCATCTCATACTGGCCTCGGAGGGATTGCAACTTAACTTTCTTGGCCTTGTCTACTCCCTGCATGGAGCGCTGCAAGATCTCCCATGCCTCCTTCGAAGTCTCGGCGTCCGAGATCTTTTCGAACGTAGCTTCATCTACACCTTGATACAAAATGAACAACGCCTTCTTGTCCCTCTTCTTAGCTTCTCTCAATGCTGTCCTCTGTGCGTTCGTTAACGAGGCTTCTGCTTCGGTAATCAGCACCTCCACACCATCCTCTACTACCTCCCACAACTCCTTGGAGGCTAGTTGTACCCTCATCTGGATGCTTCAGTTCCCATATTTGGTCTTCGTCAACTTGGGGACTTGCCCCGGCACGACACCTCCAAACTCCATCTCTCCCTACTTCAAACCTTCCGAGGGTCTCCAACCTCGCTTTGATACCACTTGTCGGAAGCGATACTTGCGCCCGACGAACTCCACAGCTCCAGCGAGATCAACTTAGCGAGAGAGAGACGGGTCCGGCGAGAGCTCCTTGAGCTGCTCCTGCGAGAACTCAACCTCCGCCGAGGTGATACGAGCGAGACGACCAGCTCTCTTGCGGCGAGTCGGGTACGGCGAGAGCTTCCAGCGAGAGCTCTCCGCGAGATGGCCGCTACGAGCTTGGGCGGCGGGAAAAAATTGTTCCTGCGGGAACAATACTAGCGAGTACTCTTAAAATACTCTCTCTCTCTAACTCTCTCTCTCGCCAGTATCTCTCTCTCCCGCTATTCCTTTCTCTCTCTCGCTGTTTCACTCTCTCCCACTATTCCTCTCTCTCTCTCTCCGCCTTTCTCTCTATTCTCTCTCTCTATATTCTCACTACCTGCTGGAGTTAACGAGAGAAAGCAAAAAATTTTCACTATTTTTTCAACAACCAAAATAAGTACAAGGAGGGGCCTTTATATAGGCAATCAAAACCTCTCCAACTACCCCTATTAATTACATCATTAACTCTCCATCATAAATGCATTAAAAAAAACTTAATAACAAAAAACTTAATCATAAAAACGTTGACAATTTGACCGAGTCAAACTGTCAACCCAACAATTTTAAGCATACCCCACTTCCAGAGCATAGCCACAACTCGCAAATCTTCCTCTCTCTTTTCTGTGAACTTCTTTGTCGAGTCTGCCATTTCATTGGCTTCCTTCTCAGCAGCGATTTTTTCCCTCAGCTTCTTCTTCTCATCACCTTCTGAAGCAACAATAGCAGTCTTGCCACTCTTAACCTCTAACACCTGGACTTCATCGTCAGTCGTAGGAAGGTTAAGAGCGAATTTGATAACTTCCAGTAGAGATTGTTTCATTTCAGTGATTTTTTCACTATCATGGTTCTGGATCATATCATCGGTAAAAATGATGACCAGGGACAATGGGCTCTCACTCGTCGGAACATTTTCTTTAGGAGTAACAAAGTCGGTCTCTGGAGCCTCTTTCTCTCGCGGCCTGAATTGTAAGTTCTTTGCTCCAGTTCGCACGGAGACATTCGGCATCTTCATCAAGTGACACTTCTTCTCTACGTGCTAAGCAACATCTAGCCTAGCCCTCTTCCTCTTAATTATGCCTTTTCCTTTCTACTAACTAATATCAGTCGTGGCTTGTCTAAGGAGCCTAAGCCCTTCACAGACTATGTCGACGTTGACAGTGGTCTAGGAAAGGTAGGAGGCGAGCTATTTCTCAGTTTGCTCCTTGGTCAGCGCCTCATTCAGCACAGTCAGCACATCCTCAACGGGCTGCTATTTCTCTTCAACTATCTCAACTGGAAGGTTGTCAGCAAGCTCGAATGTCTTGGATTGAACCTCCCCTTCCAAATACATACTTGGCATGATAGTTCCAAAAGAGGTCGGGAATACGTCCATATTCATCTGATTATCCACTGGAGTGGCAGCAGCTCTAATCTCCAAGGAGCTAGAAGGTGTTAATAATTAGTTTTTAATTATCTGGACTGTTTTTTACCGTTACTTTGTTTTCATGGGTCTTAATGTTGCGGCAGTTTTTTGGAGTTTATTTCCCTTAAATGGTTTAGGAGTTATGTTTTAATTAGTTGTTAATTGTTTGGGTGTTTCTTAGTATATCTCCACCTATATAGAGGAGTTGTATTGCTGAACAAATTAAATCAAGAAATGAAAAGTTTTCTTCCTCATATTGTTGTGCACTATTTTTTAGTCTTGTTCTAACATCTGGTATCAAAGCTGATATATACTCGGCCTCGCAAGAAGATAAGGCTACAACCCGTTGCTTCTGCGACATCCAAGTGATGATGTTCTGGCCTAGGAATTATGCAACTCCCGTAGTGCTCTTCCAATCATCAATGCTCCCTCCATGATCACTGTCGCAGTAGCCAACTAGCTTCGTTTCTCCACGAAGATTCCTCTGATAAGAAAGACCAAACCCGCTTGTACCTTTCAGATACCGCAAAATCTGCTTCACCGCCGCAAAATGTTGGGTATTGGGCTTCTCCATGAACCTGCTTGCTATCCCAACGACATATGCAATATCCGGACGGGTATTCACCAAATATCTCAAGCATCCTATTGCGCTCCGATACTCCGTAGGATCCACCAAAGGATAATCGCCCGTCTTGCTCAATTTGAGCCTTGGTTCCATCGAAACTTGAGAGCTATTGCAGTCTCCCAACCAAAATTTCTCAAGAATTTTTAATGTGTATGAAGACTGAGAAAAGGGGGATTACCTGAGGTGTTTGAGATACCTCTATCCCCAAGTAATAGGTGAGCAATCCGAGATCGCTCATGCGGAACAACTCCTTCATCTGAGCTTTGAACTTGTTTATTTCCACGCCGCTTGATCCGGTGATGATGAGATCATCCACATAGACTCCAACCAGTAAGATTGAATCTCCCACAACTCGCTTGTAAACAGCATGCTCAGTCGGACTCCTCACAAAACCGAATGAGGATAGGCTTTGGTCCAGCTTGAAGTTCCAAGCCCGCGGGGCTTGGCGAAGGCCATACAACGCCTTCTTGAGCTTTAGCACCTTGTGCTCTTCTCCAGCTATGACAAAACCGGGAGGTTGAGAGACGTATACCTCTTCGACTAGATCCCCATTAAGGAATGCCGATTTGACGTCCATGTGGTGGATGTCCCATCCTTCCTCCGCTGCCAAAGCAATGAGCAAACAGACCGTCTCCAATCTCGCCACGGGTGCGAAAACCTCGTCGAAGTCAACCCCATGTCGCTGCACATACCCCTTCGCCCCAAGACGAGCTTTATGTTTCACGATGTTTCCCTCCGGGTCCCGCTTCGTCTTGAAAACCCACTTGAGTCCAATGGATTTTTGACCGTTCGGTAGGGTGGTGATCTCCCAAGTATCATTGTCCCGGATGGAATTTAGTTCCTCCTCCATAGCTCGTTTCCAACTTAGATCGTCTTTAGATTCCTCATAAGTTGTTGGCTCTCCTGCAGCGAAGAAACAGAGTCCAGCCTCCTGTTGCAATTCTATTTCTTCAGTTTTGCCGTAGATCTCCTCAAGGGACCGGAACTGAGTCGGACCGCTGGATCCCGACGTTTCCTCGGCGGTGGGGGAGGTACTGGCCGCGGGTGAGCTGCGGTGGAGAGGAGTGCAGGTCGCAGGGGAGCTGAAGGCTGTGGGAGAACTGCTGGCAGCGGATGAGTCGCTGGCAGCGGGCGACCTGCTGGCTGCGCTGCTGGCAGCGAGCGAGTTGCTGGCAGCGGGCGACCTGCTGGCTGCGCTGCTGGCAGCGAGCGAGTCGCTGGCAGCGGGTGAGCCTCGGTGGAGAGATGGCGACCCGTCGCCGGTGGGGGTGGCTGGTACGAGTGCCGCAAGAGGAACTGCTGCCCCCCCTTCTATCGTCAAAAATTGATCGTAGCTAGAGGGCATTTCTCCATCTTTCTCTTCCCAGTCCCACTTTGCCTCTTCACGAAAGACGACATCATGGCTGATCACGAGCTTGCCCGTCTCTGGATTGAACAACCTGTACGCCTTAGAACCCGCCTCGTAGCCGATGAGTACCATCTTGGTGCCCCAATCTTCTAGCTTTGCAAGATTAGGTTTTGTTGTCTTCGCGTACACAAGGCAACCGAAAGTACGAAGGTAGTGCACTTTTGGTTTCCTTCCGTAGAATGCCTCGTAAGGCGTCTTCCCAACAACGCTATGAGTAGCCGCCCGGTTAAGAAGATGCACCGCGGTTGCTAACGCTTCTCCCCAAAACTTTGCCGGTACGGTTTTGCAC
This sequence comes from Platanthera guangdongensis, assembly GCA_039583875.1. Classification (NCBI taxonomy): domain Eukaryota; kingdom Viridiplantae; phylum Streptophyta; class Magnoliopsida; order Asparagales; family Orchidaceae; genus Platanthera; species Platanthera guangdongensis. The sequence goes on from CM077167.1 coordinate 95,227,430, forward strand.
TTTAGAAGACTCCGAACCATCCCCATGACTGTTTGATTGCGGCGCTCCACCACGCCGTTTTGTTGCGGAGAATAAGGGGTTGTGAGAAATCGTTTGATCCCGACTTCCTCACAATAGGTATCAAACCCCTTGGAGGTGAACTCCCCACCTCGATCGCTACGGAACCCCTTCACTTTGAACTCCATTTCCATCTCCGCTCGCGCCTTTAGCCTCTTGAAAGCATTCAAGGCTTCGTCTTTGGATTTTGATAATTCCACCCACATGAACCTGCTATGATCATCCACTAGCAAGAAAAAATAATTTTTACCTCCCGGGGTGGCCGGATTGATGGGTCCGCATAAATCTCCATGTACCAGTTGGAGAGGCTTTGTTGCACGATCCGCCGCAACACTTGGAAAAGGTAATCGCCTTTGCTTCGCCACCAAGCACCCGTCGCAAAGTTCTTGTGAGTGCTCAATGGAGGGCATTCCCTCCACCATCTTAAAACGCCCCATATCATGAAGTGCCCGAAAGTTGAGATGTCCCCATCTAGCGTGCCATAGCCACGCCTCGTCTTTGTATTGCTCCGCTAGCACGGCCACCGGAGCATCCGTCTTCATATTTAGGATGTAGAGACGATTCTTGGACCTCTCCACCTTCGCCAAGAGACGCCTCTCTTAATCGAATAGACACAAGAATCCATCCTCCATGACGATCTTGCATCCGTTCTCCTCCAATTGTCCCAAACTCGCAATATTTGTGCGAAGTTTCGGGATGTAGTAGACGTTGGTAAACACTTTGTGCTGCTCCTTTTGGTCTTTGAGGAAGACTGCTCCACGACCACATATCTCCACCGAGGAGCCATCGCCAAACTTCACCTTGCCTCTCACCGTCTCATCTAGCGAGGAAAAGAAATCCTTGCAACCCGTCATATGGTTGCTAGCCCCCGTATCAAGGTACCAATCCGATTTCTCCACGTCGCCGGGAAAAAATGCCCGGTTGTACATTCTCTTCATTAAGGAGAAAATTAGAACATACCATTTTCGGGTGATCTTCTTCGCCCTCCGCCAATAAAAGAGCCGGTTCAATATCCTCGAAGGCTTCGGCCATGTGCGCTTTCTCCTCGTTGTCCCTCTTCTTCGAGCGGCACTCCGAGGCATAGTGGCCCATCCTGTGGCAATAGAAGCACTCAATTTTTGACTTATTTTTAACACCGTCGTTGCGATCTTGACCTTCGCGTCGATCGTTGTTACGATGTTGTCCGCCGCGCCCTCGTCCACGGCCGCGGCCTCCACGGCCTCCGGTTTGGTGTCCTCCACCATTATATGGCTTCTTGTCACGAGCCATAAACTCTCTCATCATCAAGAGGAGTTTTTCCTCGTCTTTGTTGGTAGCCCCACCAACACGCTCTTCATGAGTCTTGAGACGGCCGACAACCTCCTCCACGGTCATTATCGTGAAGTCGCCAAATTGCTCTATCGTCGAAGCAATCTGGGCGAACTTTGATGGGACGGATCGCAAGAACTTCTTCACAATCGCAACCTCCGCTACCTTTCCTCCCAACGCCCTTTGCATGTTGATGTTTGTGGTAAGCTTCATTGTGAAATCATCTATTGAATCTGTCTCCTTCATGGGAAGCATCTCAAACTCCGTTTGCAGAGTTTGGATCTTTGCATCCTTGACGCGGTCCGCGCCTTGGTACATGATCCTAAGCATGTACCATACCTCCTTCGCAGTTTTCTTCTCCGCAACCATCTGGAGAACGTCATCTGAATTGCTTGTTGGATGGCCGAAAAAGCTATTTTGTTCTTTTTCGCATCCTCTTTCGCCGTTGGATCGATTGGTTCCACCGCCTCCAACGCATCTTGAACATCGAGGATCCCCCTCATTCTGATAGCCCAAACGCCATAGTTGCTCCTCGTGAGCACCGGGTATTTGAGCATATCGTTTCTCAAAGATGTCGTCATCGATCTCCTCCCGAGAACGTATCATGATTGGTCAAAGCACATTGATACTCGTTACCACTATATTCGGGACTGCGTGGAGCGTGGGATGATCGAGGTCGAGTATGTACATACTAACGACCAGCTTGCTAACATATTCACTAAGGCACTCGCAAGGAACAAGTTCGTTGAAATGCGGGAGCGACTTCGAGTGCGTGACGTGAAGGACAAACTAATTAGGGGTTGAATGTTAATAATTAGTTTTTAATTATCTGGACTGTTTTTTACCGTTACTTTGTTTTCATGGGTCTTAATGTTGCGGCAGTTTTTTGGAGTTTATTTCCCTTAAATGGTTTAGGAGTTATGTTTTAATTAGTTGTTAATTGTTTGGGTGTTTCTTAGTATATCTCCACCTATATAAAGGAGTTGTATTGCTGAACAAATTAAATCAAGAAATGAAAAGTTTTCTTCCTCATATTGTTGTGCACTATCTTTTAGTCTTGTTCTAACAGAAGGCTTATCTGCAACCTTCTTAGGTTCTTGGAGTTTGCCCTTAGAATATTCTGTGATGATGTAAAAAGGAGTTGCATGTTTTACAACTCATTTTGTCTTAATTCGAGGTTTCCCCTTCTACTCGCGAGAAGTATTGTTGGAAAATGCTTGCCAAGACCAGTCATTGCAGACTGGAAAATGTTAACAGCAAGTGGTGAGAAATTACCCGTGATTCTGGATGTGACAGAACTGGACCATTCTAGGATATTTATAACAACGACAGCATTAATAGAAGTTGAGGACTCGATGGATAAAACAACATTTTCAAAAATTTTCGGAATTTAAAAATTTGTGGGGACATTGTTAACACTAGAGTCTGCAAGACATCCTCAGCACAATCCGCAGGTCTCCACGAACTCACTCCTAAGGCTGCACAAGCATCCAGTGAAGGCAACCCCAAACCATCTTGCGTGCTGAGAATATCACCATCAGCAGTGGCGAAAATAAATATCAGTACACCTAGTACGGCGACTATCCAGTAGTAGATCAAGTCAAAGGTTCCAGGTCGTGGGGCTCAGTCCGCTCCCTCCTTGGCGGACTCGCGATCTCTTATCTTTTCTTGTCCTCTGTATCTCGTCACCACTCCCCAGTTCTCTTGTATCCCGGGCACGTGATTATTTTTAGCACTACACATTTGGGCAGGCCTCCGAGTCTTTAAATATGGGTGAGTGACACACCAAAAGTACGCTGACTCGATCACCCGAGCCCCATTATTAAAGGCTGCAGACTGCTACTCGCACAACTGTGCTTGTTTTTACATTTTCCTTGTAATCGCATTTAATTAATCAAAGGAAATCTCACCGTAAGAATGGTATTTGATGCAGAGGGCGATGTCTGCTGTTTCCTCGATTTACGGCTCTAACTTTCTTCTCCTTATAACTTTGTTAACAGATACTTGCCATTTCCTCCACCATCTCTTCCCTTCACAGGATCCAGAGGTGTATTTCTTGCATCAATAGTATGGACACACCGGGAGAATTAGAAGAAGAATATGTTTTTTCTCCTACTACTCCCAAATTTTATTTTCCTCTTCATTAATTTTCAAGCACAATGCATAAATACTTTGGAATTCAAAGTCAAGAAAATGTTGTGTGCAATGATTTTATTTTAAATAAATTTTCGGATTGAAATTTTATAGTAGAAAACAAACAACTGGAACATGATCTTATAGTTTCGCAAGAACCTCCACCATGCGAAACATTTCTGACACATATTTTTAATTTTTCTTATACAAACAATTTTCTTATTGATGATGAGTCATTGCAATCAAACATCATCCACGATCCGTTTGTCGCTCATTTACAAGAATTCAAATCACCTTTGGTATGTATAAGTGATTTGGATTTACATTTTAATGTCGATCCCCGATAGAAGAAAATCAAGAAATAAGGGGAGGAGTAGTCGGGCGACCAACTTCGGCACATTCACCAAAGCGGGAATTAAGAGAGTTATCGTACACCTAGAATTTAATTTCCCTTTGTCCTAAACATAACCGTCTAGCTTAAATACGAACAAAAGAAAAGCGCTCTTGGGAGACATCCCTTGCTTATCTTTTAATTTCTTGCATTTCTTTATTTCTTGCATTTTTTTCATTTAATTTCTTTTCCCCTCCTACTTGGCTTATAAACGTTAGTGATATTGTTTATTTTAGGTATGGGGTTGGATTTCATAATGTTATTTTTATTTTAAAAAATTAAAAAACAGTGATGAAAACAAATCTTTTACAAAAAATGAAATATTTTAAAAAAAACAAAAAATTATAAAATCTAAAAAATTTCCTGAAAAGGGCAGTGTTGGATTTTTATCACACAAAATCACTTAGTATCTTGCGAACCAGTCATAGCGTAGTCCTCTTGAAGTCCAAGTAACAACAAAAAAATAAGCATTATAATTTTTGTTTTTTATTAGTATTTATATATTTAAAAAATCAAAAATTGTAATAAAACCTTGCTTAATTTCTTTGTTATTTTCAAAAATTTTGTTTGAGATTATTTATAACATTTTATATTTTTTGATTTGCTAGTCTTTTATTTTATCATAGTTAGGTAAATTTAATTTTTAGGTGATTTAGTTTTAAGAATTACCTTATGAATTCAATTTATTTAGAGTAATTTCTTTACCACTTTTTCTTTCATATTTTATTTAGTTTCAATTTTAGGTACCTTACTTAACATTTTAGATTTTAATTATAATCACTTTATTCTTTAAGATTTTTAGGTAATTTAATTTACTATAATTGCTCTCTAAGTTTTTAATTTAATCTAAATATTTTCTAGCCTTTCCCTTATTTGTATTATTTTCTTGTTAGATAATATGTCATGGGGATAAGATGATAACATTCATTATCGATCTCATGGTAAACATATTGATTTTTTATTGTTAGATCATATGTCATGAGAATCAAGCATTCCATGGTACATTTGCAACCCCCAAGAATAAAAGATGGAGCAAAAGGATAAAATTCATTACTCCCAATTGTATTTATATGGAGAGAGAAGAAATATATTTGTTTATGCATCATCTGTTCAAACCGGAAATCAGCTTCTTGTGGAGTCTGAACCCTTGGGGAAGGGGCAACCGCACACTTACTTTACCTAGAAAGCTTGGTTATCCTAAGACTTAGAACTTGAAGCAGACCCAATTATCCAGCACGGAGGTCCCACCACACACCCGGAAGATCCTAGAGCGCTTCCCCTCCTTAGTGTTAGAAAGTAGAGAAAGGAAGCGAAAAGAAGAGAACAAGCCGAATAAACTTTTGAATAATCGAAATTTTATTATCCAAAAATGATAACTATTACAAAGGTATGCCCTCCCTTATATAGAATGGAGGAGAGAAGAGAGAATACAAATAAGAGATGTGGGACTAAAATTTACAAGCTAAGCGGACTGTACAAATTAAACCGCATAGGCCGCGCGGTTAGACAGAAGCACTAACCGCACGGCTTACAATAAGAGATGCAGAGAGGTCGCCTGTGAAGATTGCTTAGACCGCCCGGTTTACAAGTCGCCGAGTCAAACCGCCAGACCGCGCGGTCTCTAACCCGCCAAGACAGACCGCCCGGTCTCCAACTTCAACACTCCCCCTCAAGCTGGAGCATATATATCAATCATGCCCAGCTTGTCGCAAACATGCAGAAACGAGGCGGAGACTGGCTTGGTGAAGATGTCGGCTAGCTCTTTATCAGATGTGACAAACGGAGTGCAAATCTGTTCTTTTAAAATCTCTTCACGAATGAAATGGCAGTCAACCTCAATGTGCTTTGTTCTTTCATGGAATACAGGATTTTTGGAGATGTATATGGCGGCCTTGTTATCACAGAACATAGGTAGAGGATGGTTGTACACCTCTCCTAAATCTAGCATGAGAGCCCGCAACCATTTCAACTCACAAGTGGTTGACGCCATACTGCGATACTCAGCTTCTGCACTGGACCTGGAGACAACAGACTGCTTTTTACTCTTCCAGCTCACCAGATTTCCCCCAACAAAGGTGCAAAAACCTGAGGTAGACTTGCGATCCCCTTTGTCATCAGCATAACTTGCATCTGAGTAGGCTTCAATCCTCAGATGACCATTCTTCTGAAACAGTAATCCTTTCCCAGGCGCTGCTTTGACATATTCCAAGATCCGCAAGGCGGACTGAAGATGACAATCCCTGGGCGCTTGCATGAATTGACTCACCTTGCCCACAGCATAAGAAATGTCGGGTCTGGTCACTGTGAGATATATGAGCTTACCAACCAGACGCTGTATCGCGAACTATCTGAAAGAAGAGGCGAATCATCTGTCCAGGTTTTGTCCTCCCCAATAGTCATGGGACATCGGGCAGGTTTAGCTCCAGTCAATCCTGCCTCTTTTAAAGATCAAGGGCATACTTACGCTGAGAGAGAACTAAGGAGTCGGGCTTCCGAGAGAGTTCGATCCCCAGAAAGTACTTTGGAGAGCCCATATCTTTAGTGATCAGATGTTGGCGAAGATGTAGCTTTGTCAGGGCTACCCCTTCCTGGTCATCGCCAGTGAGAAGAATATCATCGACGTATACAGCAAGAACAACCAGCCCAGAAGGAGTTTTGCGAATAAAGAGAGAGTGATCAGCAGAGCTTCGCACAAAACCAACAGCCGCCACAATACCGCTGAACTTGTCAAACCAAGCTCGAGGACTCTGCTTGAGGCCATAAATTGCCTTCTGCAGCCGGCATACTCGTGTCTCCCCTGAGCAACATACCCAGGAGGTTGCTCCATGTAAACGGCCTCGTGAAGATCACCATAAAGGAAGGCATTCTTGACGTCCAGCTGAGAAATTGGCCAATCCCGATTGACGGCCACAGAGAGAAGAACCCGGATTGTGCTGAGACGAGCCACAGGGGAGAAGGTGTCAAAGTAATCAACCCCATAGGTCTGAGTAAAGCCCTTAGCCACAAGGCGAGCCTTATACCGATCCACAGTGCCGTCTGGGCTAAATTTAACCACAAAGACCCAGCGACAGCCAACAACATCAGTGCCAAAGGGAGGAGGAACAAGAGTCCAGGTACCCCGCTCAGTGAGGGTCGCCATTTCCTCATCCATGGCCATCTTCCAGTGAGGAATAGCAAGGGCCTCCTGATAGGAGCGGGGTGTGGCAGTGGCAGAGATAGCCAGGGCAAAGGCCCTGCGAGAAGGAGTAAGACGATCATAGGAAACAACAGCAGCAAGGGGGTGTAAGGTGCACGTCCGCACCCCTTTGCGAAGAGCTATAGGAAGATCCAGGTCAGCCGGGCCCGCGGCATCCGGAGCATCCGTGGTAGAGAAAGCTGGCCCGGGAGAAGAGAGCGACGGCAGCGGAGAGGAGGGAGAGGGTGGTGGAGAAGGGAGAGAGAGAGGTGGAGGAAGAGGAGGGGGGGGAGACGGTGTAGTGGTGGAGAGTGTAGGAGGAGACGAGGGAACGAAGGGAATGGCAGGAGAATCAGAAGCTGGGAGAAGAGGAGAAGAGGCATCCGAGAAGTAGGAGGTATTCTCGAAGAAGGTGACGTCAGCAGAGACGAACTGCTTACGAAGGACGGGATCAAAGCAACAGTAGCCTTTCTGAGTGGTGGAATACCCCAGAAAGACACATTTGGTGGAGCGAGGGGAGAGCTTATCACGGGTGGCAGAAGGGGCATGCACAAAGGCAGTGCATCCAAAGATTTGGAGAGGGAGATGAAACGGCTCCTTGCCCGGATACAAAATGGAGAACGGGGTTTGGCCATGGAGAACCGTGGAGGGAATGCGATTGATGAGGTAGAAGCAAGGAGAACAGCATAGCCCCAATAGGAGCGAGGAACATGCATCTGGGTCATCAAGGTGCGAGCGACATCGAGCAGGTGTCGGTTTTTGCGTTCGGCTACACCATTTTGTTGTGAAGAATAGACACAACTAGTTTGATGAAGAATCCCATTTTGCATGCAGAATGTAGAGAAGTCACGACTGAGATATTCTGCGGCATTATCAGACCGAAAAACTTTGATAGAAACATCAAACTGAGTTTTGATCATGAGATAGAAGGATGTCCATACAGAGAATAATTCGGAGCGATCTTTTAACAGATACACCCACGTACAGCGAGAGAAATCATCAATGAACGTGACAAAATAGGAACTACCCCGACCAATGGTAAGAGTAGGAGAAGGACCCCAGATGTCGGAGTGGATAAGATCAAACGGACGGGTAGAGCTACGAACGTGCTTTGGAGGGAAGGAGGAGCGGTGATGCTTGCCAAGCTGACAGGCCTCACAGTTGAGCGGAGGACTTTGAGGAGGAAGGTGGGGCAGAAGTTGACGAAGAAGACGGGGAGGAGCATGACCAAGGCGGAGATGCCATTGGAGAAGATCTGTGGAGGTGGAGGAGAAGGTGGAAAAAGCAGAAATGTTGTCGAGGAAGTATAAGCCGCCACTCTCAGTCCCAGTAGCAATCGTCCGTTGGTAGTCCGGATCCTGAAAAGAGCAAGAAGTAGAAGTAAATGTGACGGAACACTGTAATTGCTTGCAAAGAGATGTAACAGATAATAAGTTGCACGGGAACTGGGGCACATATAGAGTATCCGCCAAGTGAAGAGACGGGGTGACATGAACTATCCCTGTGCCATGAACAGATGATGAAGAGCCGTCAGCGAGAGTAACTGGGGGCAAGCGAGCATGTTTTTCTAGGAGAGAGAAACACGGGAGATGGCCGGTCATATGATTCGTAGCACCAGTGTCGATCAGCCATTTGCCCTGAGTAATAACGTGTGCACGACCAGAAGACGTGACAACCGAGGCGAACGCCATGAAGGGAGGAAGAAGAAACTGCAGCGGTCTCGGTGACAGCACACCAGCGGCACGAAGGGCCACGACCAAGGTGCAGAGCACAAGCCGCGCGACTAAACCAGGAGGTCGCGGCGACTAACAAGAGAAGCGGCTAAGAGCGAAGAGGCGGAGAGGCCGCTCAAACAAGGAAGAATCCGCGTGAAACCGCGGCGGGAATGAAAGGGAAGAAGCCGCTTGAACACGAGCGGCTAGGATCCAGATCAAGGCACAGCGGGGAAGAAGTCGCGCGGACTGCAAACGGCCGAGCGAACAGAAGAGAGGAGAAGAGCAGGTGACCGCGACCAAGATGCGGGTAAGAAAGGGACAACCCGCACGGTCAGGCAGATCACAGCAGCAAACCGCGAGTGCAGAGACAACACACGCGGACAGAGACAGACCGCAGCGACTAGGAAGTCGGAGCGGCAGAAAAGAGCAAGGAGCGCGGCGACACGGAAACAGGTCGCTGCGACAAAGAGCAGGAGGAGAAGAGAAACAAGAAGAGCAAGCCGCGCAAACAGGCAGCGGACAGAAACAAGCCGCGCGGATAGAAACAAACCGCGCGGACAGAGGAGAAGGCAAGCCGCGAACAAGCCGCAGAACGCGGAAGACAAGCCGCGAACAACAGAGAGCGCACAGAATCAGGAGGAAAAGACCGTGTCCTCTGATACCATGTTAGAAAGTAGAGAAAGGAAGCGAAAAGAAGAGAACAAGCCGAATAAACTTTTGAATAATCGAAATTTTATTATCCAAAAATGATAACTATTACAAAGGTATGCCCTCCCTTATATAGAATGGAGGAGAGAAGAGAGAATACAAATAAGAGATGTGAGACTAAAATTTACAAGCTAAGCGGACTGTACAAAGTAAACCGCACAGGCCGCGCGGTTAGACAGAAGCACTAACCGCACGGCTTACAATAAGAGATGCAGAGAGGTCGCCTGTGAAGATTGCTTAGACCGCCCGGTTTACAAGTCGCCGAGTCAAACCGCCAGACCGCGCGGTCTCTAACCCGCCAAGACAGACCGCCCGGTCTCCAACTTCAACACTTAGCATGTATAGAGCTAAGGGCACATCAGAATGCACTGTAAGACAAGAGAGTAAGAGAACTGAAAAGATTGACTTCTAAGGTACCCCCTTGGGTCTATTTATAGATTTATAAAATTGGTCTGCCAACAGCGAGGCTCTGCTGTTCTAAATAGCTATATACAGCCAAAAACGGTGTCACAACCCGCATTTTCTCAATATTTAAATTATATCAGATTAAGATAAAATACGCGTCGTGATGTCGCGTTGTGTAGGACATAACTGCAGGCGCTGAGGAAAAAAACCACAAACTCTACAGTTTAAATGAAATCAATGAGTTATTAAGTAAAAACTTGTTTAAATTGGATGCCCGTATCCCTCGTCACAGTGGATCAACTACTCCACAAGTAAAAGTATAGTTATGAGCTGCAGAAAATACTTTTGGTCATATTGATTAACACCCTACATGAGTATAACCATCCCCAAGGGACAACTCATGACATGTAAGACTCTAGATTTATTATAAGTATAGAAATAGTTTATTTTACGTTAGCTAGAATATAGTGTGTTAATTTTAGAAAAAATATGAGGTGTATGAAGTACAAGTAGTAATGCTTTTATAGGTGAAAAATACCTAACATGCAAGCTAGCATAAAACATTCCAAGAGAGCATGTGAAAACCAACACAAAAGATAAAACTAGCAACTTAACAAAGTATTCAGCATTCAAAATAAAACCAACAGAGGGCGTCAACAAATTGACACGAACACACTGAGAGTATGAAAGTCTGTACCAACAAAACAACTAAAAACTACCTCTATAGTGAGAAAAAAACTTTTGCAACATTGCAATCCAATTGCAAACACCCAACCTAGCCGCTCTGTTGAAAATTGTGAAGTGAAAGTAGGTGATTAGAGGGCTTGGGCAACCTATCCGTGTGGACTACGTGGATAGGGTTGGCGGACAGCCAGGTCGGCAGGGCTGTTGCAGACGGTTTGTACTGTGGTGGGCTTGGGCGGTCTATTCGCGCAGACTATGCGAACAACAACTGTAGTTTGATAGGCTGGCATATGCTCTGCAAGCAGTTGGATCCCAAAAGGTAACAGGGCAGATTTTGACTCTATCCGCGTAGTATGGCAAGAAGCGGACTGAAGGACTCGAGCTCGGCAGACCGGCTTGATAGAAGATTTGGTCTTGCTCTGGTGAAGAGGCAACTGGAAGCCGCGGAGATCGCCAGTCAGCGCGGACAGGTGTTGGAGTTCGCTGGGGCAGGCCGACCGGTTCCAGTGTCCGCCAGTAAGTGCGGACTGGCCCTTGTGGACAGTGGTGTGGACTTGGTTGTTCTGAACTAAGTCTAGGTTTGGCTCAGTTCGTGGAGATCGCGCAGTGAAGTGCGGACTGCTTCTCAGTACGTCGAGCTTGGCAGTAGTGTCATGTGCTTTGGTTGCGAGTTTGGGGATATGCGGATTGGAGTTTCGTCTGCAAGGGCATGCGGACTAGAGATGGTTGTGCAGAGTCCGATAGCTGCCTTGCTGGCATTGCTGTGGACTCAGGATATGTGGACTGGAGCAGTCTGCGGGATATGCGGACTAGAGGTATCCGCAGTATAAGCAGACTGGAGTTGTGTTCGCTGAGACCGACATTTGCCTTGGTGGCGGGGCTGTATGCTTGGGATAAGCGGACTGGAGCTATGTCCGCAGATAGGCGGATAGTTGTTGGAGAGTTTGGTTGTGGCGGTCTTAGCTTGGCCTTTGATGACAAGGCGGACTGGTGTTGTTGTCCAGCCTTGGTGAAGCAATGGCGGATTGGCTATGCTGCATAGGTCACGGCGGACTAGAATGTATCCACGGTTTGCAGAGACTTGTTCTTGCTGCGGGATGAGGCAGTTGTACAATCCCATGTCCGGCAAATCATGTCACCAGGAACCAGACCGATCGGGCTGAAACTAATGGGCGAGCTCGGTAGCAGGGAAGCCGAGCCCGAACTCGGCATTCGTCGAATGGGAGAGTGGCGTTCGTCACCGCGAGCTCGGCATTCGCCGAGCTAGTCCAAGAATCATCTAGCCAAGGATGACTGATGGTGACCAACGGATGGGCGAGCTCGGCACCCGAGCTCGCGCTCTCGCAAAGGAGCTCGACAACAGTGGGCAAGCCGGATCTCTCGGGGTGGCCAGGCTCCCCAGCTCGCCTAGATCCATGAGGAACTTTTTACTGTTTTGCCCCCGCTGGTCTGCCCATAGCCCTTCAGAACAGTGGTGTTTGGTTGTTGGAAGACCCAACCAAGGGTTTTTTGGTAACTTCAGGTCAGTTCATTTTGGTTATTGGCAGTTCATATCCTGAAAACTATAAATAGGACCCAAGGGGTACCCCAAAAGGCAGTCTTCCAGTGCTCTCCTACTCCAGTTTTCAAGTACTTTCTGAGGGTACCTTAGCTCGGCCTTTGGCTAAGGAGGGGAAGTACTCTTATATCTTTCGGGTATGTGGTAGGGCCTGTTGGGTTTCTCTATGAGGATGGCACAACACTTGTGCATGCAGCGGAAGAATAAAACATCAAGAAAACCCAAAAGAGATGGGATCGGGCCATGGTAGTTGAATCAAGAAGTTAACACATAACTATGCAAAAATTACCTCGGTGGCGTTGAGTCACAACTCAACGGAGATGCTCCAAGTTTTGTATTCCTGCTGGTGGCGAGTTCTACGTGGAATAATGTCCACGTCTCTGCAGAAATCCACACGAGCGGGAGAACACCGAATTTTCCGTCGCACGGAAAATCAGGAAGGAGAAAGACCGCACCTTGCTTTCCCACGGACTGCTAGGTCCGCGCCAGGGATTGCAACACCAGCGACGGTCGCCGGAGAGAAGGAAATCGACGGAGCGAGCACGGCGGCGGCGGAACACTTCCGTCGGCGGCGGGATTCGGGATCGGCGGAACGAACGAAAAGGCGGAACGCTTCCATCGTGGGATTCAGTTCGATCAGCTGCCAGATCTTGATACCCAAAACCCTAAGTGTCTATTTATACCAAAGGCATAAATAGACTTAGAAATATCACTATCCGCAGACCACCTAGAAATTTAGGGTTCCAGAATCGGTGAGTATCAATCAGTGAGAATCGGCGACGATCGGCGAGAATCACCTTGGATCGGCGAGAATCAAAGTACAATACTCGATGATTCTCGTCGATCGTCGAGCCGCTGTCGAAGACTCTCAATGATTCTCGTCGATCGTTGAGCCGCGGTCGACGACACTCTCGACGATTCTCGTCGATCGTCGAGCCGCGGTCGACGACACTCTCGACGATTCTCGTCGATCGTCGAGCCGCGGTCGACGACTCTGGACGATTCTCGTCGATCGTCGAGCCGCGGTCGACGACTCTCGACCATTCTCGTCGATCGTCGAGCCGCAGTCGACGACACCCTCGACGATTCTCGTCGAACTCTTTAAGGAAACATTTGCCCAAAAACCCATTCAGGTCGGTGATTGGTAACCTTTACCAACACAGTCTGTAACAACCCCATCCGTTCATATGATATATTCTAGAAGGTCCGGCCGGGGCCCTACAGGATATATCACAAAACAGTCGGTGAAGGTACAAGATGATACCAGAGTAGCGCATCGCACCTATCACAATCATTCTAGCGGAAGTCTAGACTACAACTAGAAGTCCTCATGAATGTCCAAACATAAAACTCCACATTTTATAAATTATAGGAATGTCTTACAACAAGTCAACAGAGTTGGCCTTATGGCCTTACATGGCTTTCAAATAGTGGCCTAAACAGATTGGCGCGCAGGCCGGCCACAATAAAAGAAAACACACAAAAGAACACACTTAGCCTTCGAGGGCTAACAACAGCAGCACCAACACCAGCAGGAACATCAACCTCTATGCGTCCCACTCTGCTCTCCCGTACCTGGAAAGGGACAATCCACCTAACGGTGGCACATAAAAGCAACGGTCAGCATTCAGCTGACCAAATTATAACGACCCTACCCCTTCTCTCGGGGCAGCGGTATTTTTCCCTGCAGGCATATCATATCACAAGTATGGCAAGCTATATCATCAAAAGGTGCTTTCACGCACACAAGCCATCACAACCGTTCACCACCCGGCCCAACGGTCCATGCACTCAGGGCACATTCTTGGTGTTCTGGCAACCTCTTGCCCACCACCGTATCAGGGTTACAACCCAACGGTAACTCTCTTGAGCATTTACTCCATGGCGTGCAGCCGGAGTTAGTCATCGGACACCGGGATGGCCCGTAGCCCCCCGTTGTGTCATGGTGCGCAGGCCGAAGACTCTTGCTATGCGCTCCAACAGACCGCACTTTTTGGTCTCACGTCGGACGGACATAGCGCAGGTCGGATCCTCCACCCCCCGTTGCTCAAATCGCCTTGCCTTCTCTGAGTACAGCGTACTCATGGCTATATCAAAGGCGCGGGTAGGTCTCACCGATCCTGTTCTGGCATTCAAGCCTGGGTACGTCTCTATACCCATTTCTCTCACAGCATCAGCGGGTCTTTCCTGGGCACACCAGTACTTCCTGTGACTCTCTCCACAGGTGGACACCGCACAAGCACAAATGTCAGGTGTCTTTCCTAGCTATCATGCCAGTACTTCCTGTTACTCGCTTCACAGGTGGACACCCTACGCCATCAAGCATCACAAAAGGGTCTTTCCTGGTCTCACCAGTACTTCCTGTGCCTCATTCACAGGTTGGACCCAAAACCATCACATGGCTATTTTCCTGGGCTACCACCACAGTACTTCCTGCTACTCCTTTTCGCAGGCATAACCCGTAGACTCCTTACACTACACGTTATCACGGAGTCTTCTCCGGTTCGTATGCAACATCACCAATCCAGACCAACCTGTCCAGATGGACTTCACACAGCATGCCTATTCCGTACTCCATTTCCGGATATATATACTAACAAAGGGGATTTCAAGAATCACCCAAACGACTCTCAAAATCAGCCACCTCTTGGTGGGGGAATCACAAATATATGCCAAAAGGAAGCCTTCACATGGCTAGGAAGAAAAGTCGTTACCCTTGACGACCGCTTCAGTGCCATGGCCTCAAAGCTAGCTTGCAAGACTCGCATGATTGATTCCTCCGCAACGCCGGCTTCGGATCTCTCGTCGGTAAACCGCAGCACCACCACCAGCAGCCACCTTTCCTTCTTCCTCCTCCTTTCTCTCTCTCTTTCTCTCTTCACTTGAAGAAACTCAAGGCCAAAGCAAAATGAGTAATCCTTTTCTGATTTTGTCCTTTAAGGAAAAAGAGGAAGAGGCTTCAGCCCTTGGATCCAGACTAAAGGAATGGACGGCCACGATTCTGTCAAAAACACAGATTTTGACCCGACACGGCCTGTGACACGGCCGTGTGCCAGGCCGTGTGCCTCAAGCGGTGGTCAACCGACTTATCCAAACCAGTGACCCGCCCATGGGACACGCCCGTGTCATGGGTCGTGTTACCAACACGCCTTCAGACACGCCCGTGTCTGTGGCCGTGTACCTGGGTGAAAAAAATCCCAAATCATCCCGAGACTTCACACGACCTGTGACACGCCCGTGTCCTAGGCCGTGTGCCCAGACACGGCACAAAGACACGCCCTGTCGAAATCCTTCGGCGGGCTGAGTTCGTCGATCTGATTTGACACGCCCTGTGACACGCCCGTGTCACAGGCCGTGTTCAACTCTCAACACTCATGTCTCGACACTCGACGATCGTTGAGTAAAAATCGTCGAGCATGCGACACGGCCTGGGACACGCCCGTGTCCTGGGCCGTGTGCCTCCTCTCGACGCATCGTCGGGAGCAAAAATCGTCGAGACAAAAGCCGAACGTCGACACAACCTCGACACGCCCTGCGACACGCCCGTGTCGCAGGCCGTGTCAACTGACACGCCCTGGGACACACCTGTGTCCCAGGCCATGTCACCCAAAAATTCCTGTTTCCGAACTTTGGGCTGTTACAATCCTCCCCTCCTACAAGAAATTTCGTCCTCGAAATTCAGAGATAGGAAAGCAACAGAAAGCAGCAAGAAAAATGTAACAACATATATATATATATATATATATATATATATATATATATATATATATATATATATATACGTTTATGTTACAATATTCTCGCTACAAATTACACAAACAGCTCAGGGAACTCTGCTCGCATGGTTTGCTCGCGCTCCCATGTCAGCTCTTCACGGCCGCAGTTGTCCCATCGGACTTTTACCATACCGACCGTCTTGTTCCGCAACTGTTTCTCGGCTCGATCTTCGATCTGAATGGGTCTAACTCTCGTTGTTAGCCCATACTCCACCGGCACACGATCGTCCGCGATCACTTGAGTTGGATGTTTCACGGCCTTCCGAAGTACCGAGATGTGAAAGACATCATGTAACCCACCCAAGTCCGCCGAAAGAACTAGCCGATAAGCCGCTTCGCCAACTCGCTCAACCACTTCAAATGGACCCAATCGCCAACCGCAAATTCCACATTCCGGTGCTTGGCGTTGTAGTACTTCGCTTGTCGATCTTGAG
This sequence comes from Platanthera guangdongensis, assembly GCA_039583875.1. NCBI lineage: Eukaryota > Viridiplantae > Streptophyta > Magnoliopsida > Asparagales > Orchidaceae > Platanthera > Platanthera guangdongensis. The sequence continues at coordinate 95,243,774 of CM077167.1, forward strand.
CAATAAGCAATCTCTCTCGAATAGTCCGAATGGTTGAATTTGCTTCCTCAACCTCATTTGGTTTAACAACCCGGGCTTCACCCGCTTCTACCCAAGCCAAGGGAGTACGATACTTCCTTTCATATAGGGCTTCATATGGTGCCATCCCAATGCTTGCCTGGTAGCTGTTATTATATGCAAACTCGACCATATAGAGATGATCTTCCCATTTCTTTCCGAAGTCAAGGGCATATATTCGGAGCATGTCCTCCATTGTTCTGTTGGTACGTTCAGTTTGGCCATCCGTTTGGGGATGGAAGGCCGTACTGAAAGTCAACTTTGTGCCCAACAGTCGGTGAACTAGCCTCCAATCACTTGACGTGAATCGCCCATCTCGATCACTTACGATGCTCCGAGGAACACCGTGCAGCCGCACAATCTGGTCAACATATAACTTTGCCAAACTTTCAACCGAATCATCCCGCTTGATCAGGAGAAAATGTGCTACTTTTGTTAGCCGGTCAACAATCACCCAAATGGAATCATTTCCTCGCTGCGATCTTGGCAACCCATGCACAAAATCCATGGAAATATCATCAAATTTCCACACTGGGATCGGCAGTGACGTCAAATAACCGCCCGGCTTTTGGCATTCTGCCTTCACCATCGCACATGTTTGGCATTTGGATACATAAAGGGCAACCTCTTTCTTGAGCCCTGGCCACCAGAAAAGCTTCTTCATATCGTTGAACATCTTTGTGCTCCCAGGGTGAATGGAATACTTGGTATAATGCGCTTCATACATCAATTCTTCCCTCAATTTCCCCATACTTGGGACGCACAAACGACCCTCTTTTCGCAAGAGACCGTCATTTCAGGTGAATTTGCCTTCTGGCCCTTCATTCGCATAGCGCAAGCGATCTTCATCCAACTCCGTTGCCCATCGGACTCGGTCCGCAAGGTCACATTGCACCTCGGTCCAGTTCAAACATGCAGTGGCACTGGAATTCTTGTCAACACAATTGATCTCTAATTCGTCCAACTCCTGGATAAGACGTTCATCATGTCTTTGTAACCAATTCGCTCTAGCCGGAATTCGCCGACTCAAGGCATCCGCGACAACATTCCCCTTTCCGGGCGTAGAGTGAATCTCGAAAGTGTAGTCCCCAAGGAACTCCAACCACCTTCGTTGTCGCATGTTCAAGTCTTTCTGCTCCAAAAGATACTTTAGGCTCTTATGATCAATATAGATCTCCACCTTCACGCCATAAAGGTCGTGTCGCCACAATTTAAGTGCAAAAATCACCGCCGCTAGTTCCAAATCATGGACGGGATAGTTTCGCTCGTGCACCTTCAGCTGGCGTGAGCCATAAACAATCACCTTTCCGTTCTGCAAAAGAACGCATCCTAAGCCTCTCCCTGAGGCATCACTAATCACAAATCCATCGGTTCCACACGGCGAAGACAACACCGGCGCCGTGGTCAACCGAACCTTCAGCTCTTCAAAAGATCGTGCGCAATCTGGCATCCAAACGAACTTCTGATATTTTCGCGTCAGTGTGGTTAGCGGCAAAGCAATCCGCGAGAAGTTTTCCACAAATCTCCTATAGTAGCCCGCAGGTCCAAGAAAACTCCTGACCTCGGCCACGGAAGATAACATTGGCCACTCTTGTATGGCCCTTATCTTCGCTGAATCCACTGCAATGTCCGCTCCACTTACCACATGGCCCAAAAATGCCACTAACGATAGCCAAAACTCGCACTTCGCGAACTTGGCATATAGCTGATTTTGCCTCAACATGTTCAACACCAACCACAAGTGAATCTCATGCTCAGCTTTGGACTTCGAGTATACCAGGATGTCATCAATGAACACTAACACAAATAGATCCAGGTACTCACGAACAATACGGTGCATCAGATCCAGAAACACTGAGGGCGCAATGCACAATCCAAAGGGCATGACTGTGAACTCATGGTGCCCATAACGCGTTCTAAATGCGGTTTTGGGAATGTCACCTTCCCGAATTCTTAACTGGTAATAACCAGACTTCAGGTCCAACTTCGAATAGACGGTCGAGCCCACCAGCTGATCAAATAACTCATCAATCCGAGGTATAAGATACTTATTCTTCTCGGTCAGCTTATTCAATTCACGGTAATCGATACACCACCGTAGCCCACCATCTTTCTTCTTTACAAAAAGCACAGGCGCGCTCCAAGGTGACATACATGGGAGGATATACCCTTGCTCTAGCATTTCTTGTAGTTGAACCTTCAACTCAGCCATCTCTTTAGGCGCAACGCGATATGGCCAGCGGGCCACAGGTTTCGCACCTGGCACCAACTCAATTGTGAAGTCACTCTCCCGCTGGGGTGGTAGCCCAGGGAGATCCGTGGGAAACACATTTGTACATTCCGCCACAATCGGAACCTCACACACATGGGCCTTATAGTCAATAGCCTGAATCAGTGCAAAGTAACACTCTGCACCCTTCCGAACAGCTTTGACTACCTGGAGTGCAGACATCAATGTCCCGCCCACTCCTCGCATACCCGCGAACTTTGGTCTTCTGTTCGGTATTCTGGCCCAACGTGATTTCTTTGGACTGGCAAGCAAGCATAGAATGCTGATCCGCAAGCCAATCCAACCCAAAAATCACGTCAATTCCGATATTGGCAAAACAAATGCAGTTAAACTGAAATCCCGACTTCCTAACTGAACCGCCACATCGCAAGCTTGATCCGCAAGCATCCAACAGCCATTCAGTTACACCACGCTGACGCTATCTGTCTTTGCAATCCTGGGTATCCCAAACAGCGTGATCAACACCCTAGACAGAAAAGAAGACAAAACATCCTTCGCAAACGGTGCCTGTGGTGCACCTAACACATACAAACAACATTCACAAGATGCAAACAAAAGCAAGCAAGACGATTAGCGTAAACGTCGACGACTCTTGCCAAGTTTGGGCACACATGTCCCCATGGTAGAAAACACCAACAATTGACAACACATGTTGATCCCACACATCCATTGGACACAGACCCGCATAGCATTTTCATCCAAAACGGCTTACTGTACATCGAACATGTATAAGCCACCATTATTTATGTACATGAGGAGCCTCATTATTTATCTACATCATGATGTCGACATTTCTTGCCTGCTACGAGCCAACGCGGCAATCTCGGGCTTTATGTCCTGCTTTCCCACACGAATAACACTTGTACTGCTTCTTTGGCTGCTGAACACCATCCCCACATTCACGAGCGAGGTGTCCTACCAGACCACACGCATAACAAGTACGCTTCTCTTGTCTCCGCCTCTTCCGGTGGGCTGACTTCCCAACACTTGGAGTGCACACTTTCCGAGTCACAGGCATCTGCTGGGCTCTCCTCAAGTCGATTTCCAACAGTCTCGCTGCCTCCACCAGTGGTTGGAAGCCCAAGAACTTAGGACCCATCAACAAGAAACGGAGTTCCTGACGTAGCCCATCATAAAACTGATTGATCTTCATCCCCTCGGTCTCAAACACAAACTCGGGTTGTTGTCTCATTGCAACAAATGCGTGAAAATAGTCCGCAACCGTGTTCTCTCCTTGGCTCAAACACATATGTCCCGACGAAGCTGAGGCACTTCCCCTTGTTGGCTGCTCAAGTTCCCTACCCGGCATAGAACGCATCACCGGATCAGAGGGTAAAACTTGTCCCTCATGGTAAGCCTTGAGCGTTGCAAAAGCCCTATCGACAATCAGTCGAGCCGTTTCTATTGATGAAGGAGAGGTTGGTACCACAGTTGATGTCATGCTTCCTAGTGAGTGTTGGGGTTCCTGCTGCCAAGCCATCGCACTCGTCGCCTACAGACGGAAAATGACACAAGTAAGCAACAAAATAGGAACACACAGGTTCCTCAAACACAAAACTTTGCATTCCTATCATGGACATTCAGGAGTTCATTCGTAGACTTTGGTTTGCACAAACACGTGCTCGCCACCCCACAAAAGAAGTCGGACACGACTTCGAGAGGGAAAGACCAAGACAACCGATACCAAAAATGTAACAACCCCATCCGTTCATATGATATATTCTAGAAGGTCCGGCCGGGGCCCCACAGGATATATCACAAAACAGTCGGTGAAGGTACATGATGATACCAGAGTAGCGCATCGCACCTATCACAATCATTCTAGCGGAAGTCTAGACTACAACTAGAACTCCTCATGAATGTCCAAACATAAAACTCCACATTTTATAAATTATAGGAATGTCTTACAACAAGTCAACAGAGTTGGCCTTATGGCCTTACATGGCTTTCAAACAATGGCCTAAACAGATTAGCGCGCATGCCGGCCACAATAAAAGAAAACACACAAAAGAACACACTTAGCCTTCGAGGGCTAACAGCAGCAGCAGCAACACCAGCAGGAACATCAACCTCTATGTGTCCCACTCGGCTCTCCCGTACCTGGAAAGGGACAATCCACCCAACGGTGGCACATAAAAGCAACGGTCAGCATTCAGCTGACCAAATTATAACGACCCTACCCCTTCTCTCGGGGCAGCGGTATTTTTCCCTGCAGGCATATCATATCACAAGTATGGCAAGCTATATCATCAAAAGGTGCTTTCATGCACACAAGCCATCACAACTGTAAGTCTCCCCCCTCCCGGATCCCAAAACACGGCACGAAGAGGGAGTCTTATGCCCGGAACAGCCGCCTTGCGGTAGCATTAGCACACGGGCTAACCTGTACCACAAGACGCCTATTCCGCCGGCTACAACAATATCAATAATTCATGCCAACCCAACCAATAAATAAGCAAGAGAAGTCAAAATCCACACTAAGTATATAAAGTCCAAAACATCAATAAAGAGAAGCTAAACATGCTTCTACAAAATATCAGAGTACAGCTAATCATTGCCCAAACGGGCTACATCAGAGTAAGCAAAACACTAACATCAGTAACAGACGGTATCGACGGCACCGTCACATCAGGCCCTGTCATCCTGGCCTGGCTGTCCTGCTGCGTAGTCTGCGGCTGCTCTACCTGCGGCGTGACCTCCTAAAAAGGAAGACGTAGCAACCGTTAGTCGAAACGACTAAGTGGTTTCACATCCGCTCCCCCGGCGACTCCTCGGCACCGGGCGGAGAAAGAGAAACAAGGGTACAATATTTATAAGTGTATGACAGGTACAAACAGGTGGCAGTAGAGTAAGAGAAACAATATCACTATCAGCATTTATATAAGAGCTACAAGTAAACTAGCAAGTATAAGTAAGAGCAGGAAGTAACTTAACTTATAAGAATGCCCATACAAACTTATAAGTTAAGGATCGGGTTACATAAAGTAACTCATCGTATAAGAGTGCCCATACAAACTTATACGATGAGGATCTTGTTGTGCAATGATATGAAATGCTATGAATGCTATGCAATGACTCACCCATGCACTTGCTATGTCGACACAGACTGTAGTTCCCACTTTTCGAGCAGGTAGCTAACCTCTCAGGCATCAGCCGTCGTGGCCAGGCGGTGACAGTAGAACGGGCACTTCTACTACTAGGCGGGTATCACACTACTTCACCTAGGCCTCCGTACGCCTCAACGCTAAGAACACAACAGCGGAGCCCATGCGTACTATGGCCCAGCGGGGTCTTGGGTAGATGTGCACCAAGAACACAGCCCGAACTGGCCTTGCGTGACCCGGAAGGGGCCTCGGAAGAAAGCACGAGGACACAGCCCAACCGTTCACATGGCCGGAGGGGCCTCGGGACGTGAACACCGAGGACACAGCCCAAACCGACCAAGTCTAACTGTCAACTCCCGTCGGTGTGACGACTGGCGAGCCCGTAGACCTGCCACACTATCCTTAACCCGGGATTACGACACCGCATGTCGACTCACACCACATGCAAACACCATATCAACACAACATGGAAGGGGCCTCGGAAGTAAACACGAGGGCACAGCCCAACCATCCATCCGCACCCTATCTCAACACAACCAAAACAAGTGGCGGTCAACACCGCACTTACGAACTTACACAATACTACCCGTAGGGAGACAACGCTCTAAGTATTGGTCCACTAGACTCATTTCATTAGTCAAACATACCCATGGCCATGGCCTATTCATCTATATGACTTCCCAAATGATGACAATGTAAAGTAACGTAATGCGCATATAAGATCTATCACATCATCCTTTTTAGTAATATCATAACTTAAACATGAAGTGTACCATATTCAATCTTTCAATTCCTACCAGTTCAATTCTTTTAAACAAGTTTGTTTCACAATTTGGTAATATGAAATATGATTAATAAGATACTTCAATCACACAACAAATGATTAATCATAAGGGTTCATCCAAGGCAAGTATCTTGCATTAATAATTTCACCGAAACAAAATCCATTTTTCCATTAAGCCCAGAATTTAGGCGCAGGTTGAATCTGGTCAGCAACTTCGACCGGAGATTCCCGAGGCTACAGGAATCCGGTGAAGTCGTGTAACCCCTCGATGGAAAGGTATTTCCATGGACTACATCTTTCATATTCAGAGCTCAACCCAGATTTGACATTATCCTACTTGAAATCGGACTTGAAGTCCGCTGCGTACAGAACACAGTTTCTGCATGCAGGATTTGTAAAACCCCATTTTCGTTTAGACTTTCCGTGGCTACAGACATCAACTGAAGTCGTGCAACCACTCGTTGGAAAGGTATTTCCAAGGGCTTCAACTTTCGTGTTTAGCCAAAAGCCCAGATCTGGCCTTATCCATAGGGAAAATGGTCTAGAAGATCGCTGCGCGCAGAATACAGATTCTGCGCGCATCTTAAAGGAAAATGAACGGCATAGGTCCGTCTTCCTCCTCAAGCGATCGTTTCTAAATTTTCCAGAAATATTCTCCTCCCTTATTCAACCTCAAAGGCCATAAACTCCTCACGAGACCATCCACCCATCGTCATATTGAAGATAAGGGGAAGGGTTGAAGAGATCTAAAGTCTAGAACACAAGTTCTAACATGGCCTAACCTAGAGATCTTCTCCTCTCCATCAAGACTCTCTTGAGTCGATGTCTCTCCTAAGGCATAACTATAGATCTAGCACCAAGGGAGAGGGTAGGAAACTCACGTTGGCTCCAGCGGTACCACCATTTCTCGCCATGGATCGCGTAGTTCTCCTCGGCGGCATCTTCTCTTTCACGGCGATGGCGGATCTCCTTCGGTAGGACTTGCTCCTGCAGTTTTCCCTCTCACAGGAGTTCTCACTGGAAATAGGGGATGAAAAGAGCATGAAAACGGCTAGGGTTTTCTGTCCCTTATATAAATAAAATATGACACGGGTAGGGACACGGCCGTGTCCGTACCCGTGTCCCGCTTCCGCGAAACGGCCGTGGCGGTTTCCATGTCGATTCAATGCTTGACACGGGTAGGGACACGCCCGTGTCCCAACCCGTGTTCACATGACACGGCCGTGTGCCTGGTCGTGTCATTGGCCGTGTACTTCTCGGGTTGCATCTCGACACTTCTCGTCGAGCTCAACTCGACGCACACGGGTAGGGACACGGCCGTGTCACTACCCGTGTCCCTTGGTGTCGACACAGCTCGACGATCTCGACACGGGCGTCGAGCTCAACTCGACGCACACGGGTAGGCACACGGCCGTGTCCCTACCCGTGTCCCTAGGTGTCGACACAGCTCGACGATCTCGACACGGGTCGTCGAGCTCAATTCGACGCACACGGGTAGGCACACGGCCGTGTCCCTACCCGTGTCACTTCCTTTTTACACTGATTCTCCACTTCTCCACAAGTGCAGTCCAATTCCCTGCACTCTCAGGACTCAAGTCAACCCTCCTGACTCAAAACACACACACTAGGGGCCTAGAGCGATTCGGGACGTTACAAATCCTATAAACAAAATAAAAGATTTCGTCCCCGAAATCAGGCTTAGGTTGTGGGGAGAAGTGTATAACAGGAAATTTAACATATGCTTTTAAATAAAATTACCTTGAGCAAACAACTCCGGGTAGCGTTGCCGCATTAAATTCATTGGCTCCCAAGTGTACTCCTCCTTCCCATGATTCATCCATTGCACCTTCACTAAGGGAACACTTTTGCGGCGCAATGTTCTTGTCTCGCTGTCAACAATTCGTATCGGCTCTAGTCGCACAGTCCTATCTGATGCCACCGCACCATCAGTAGTGGGAATATACTGGTCGGGCCGCAACAGTGCTTTTCGAAGCGACGATACATGGAACACGTCGTGAAGATTTTCCAGTTCCGGTGGTAACTCCAACCGATAGGCCAACGGGCCAATCCTTTCCAATATAGTATAAGGCCCAACATACCTCGGGCTGAGCTTTTTCACTCCACGCACCCGCGAAACTCCATGCATCGGCCGAATCTTAAGGAACACTTTTTCGCCCACTTGGAACTCCACCATCCGGTGCTTTTTATTGTAATACTTCGCCTGTCGACTTTGAGCCTCCAACATGTGATCCCGTATCAATCTGACCGCCGCATCAGTATCATCTATGTATTCGTTTCCCAATGCCTTCGGATCTTCATCTTGTACCCAAGACAAGGGAGTCCTGCACCTTCTTCCATAAAGGGCTTCATGGGGCGCCATGCCGATGCTCGCCTGATGGCTATTATTATAGGAGATTTCCACTAGTGGCAAGAGCCTTTCCCATAGCTCTCCTCTGTCCAACACACATAACCTCAATAAATCCTCCAGTGTTCTGATGGTCCGCTCTGACTGCCCGTCCGTCTGTGGATGAAATGCGGTACTAAAGGTTAGGCGTGAGCCCAAATACGCCTGTACCGCCTTCCACTCATTGGATGTAAACCGACCATCCCGATCTGAAACAATTGTCTTGGGCACGCCATGATACCGTACAAATTGCTCCACAAAAAGGCGTACCAAAGCATCCACGTGTGCTTCCTTCTTCATTGGAATGAACCGGGCCACCTTTGTCAGTCGATCCACAATAACCCATACTGAATCATTCCCGGAGCGGGAACGAGGTAACCCATGAACAAAGTCCATGGAGATATCCTCGAACTTCCATTCGGGGATGGGCAATGACTGCAACAAACCACCGGGACTCCTGCATTCAGCCTTCACTCTTTGGCAAGCTTCGCAATGTGTAACATAGTAGCGGACATCCTTCTTCATTCCCGGCCAACACATGGTCTTCCGCAGTCCGGCGTACATCTTAGCAATACCCGGATGCACTGAATATTGAGAGGAATGCGCCTCTCTCAATATATCTTCCCGAATTTTGCCGCCCTTGGGAATATAGAGTCGGCCACGAAAATAAATGAGGCCGTCTTTGAGTATGTACTCATCGGTGGTCCCATCTTCAATTGCCTTGATTGCTGGGGCCAAGGCCGCATCCATTCCTTGCTCCACCCGAATCCGGTCTCGGATATCACAAACTATGCTCATGTTGGCCAAATACTCCGCATACTCTGCCGAAGGATCCTTGAATAATAGAGTAATTTCCATCTCCTCGATCATCCGAGCCAACTCCATGCTCATCAGCCGAGACTCTGGGCTAGAGCCTGGCACTTTTCTACTTAAGGCATCGGCTACCGAGTTCGCTTTCCCGGGGTGGTAGTTCATGGTGAACTCGTAGTCGCATAGAAATTCCAACCACCGCCGTTGCCTCAGGTTCAACTCCTTCTGAGTGTGAACATACTTCAAGTTTTTGTGATCGGAAAAGATCTCGCAGTGCACGCCATATAAATAATGCCTCCAGACTTTCAAAGCGAACACCACTGCTCCCAACTCCAAATCATGAACCGGGTAATTAATTTCATGTTTCTTTAACTGCCTTGAAGCATATGCGATCACGTGCCCATGCTGCATCAATACCGCTCCCATCCCTTGATATGAAGCGTCCGTGTAAACTTGAAATCCTTCCTTCCCCGACGGAAGTGCAAGGATGGGGGCGGAGGTAAGCCGATCCTTCAGCTCTTGAAATGCCGCTTCACATTGAGGTGTCCACTCAAATGGCACTCCCTTCTTCGTCAAGGAGGTAAGAGGAAGGGCAATCTTGGAGAATCCTTTCACGAACTTGCGGTAGTACCCAGCAAGTCCAAGAAAGCTTCGTACATCAGCCGCCGACTTCAAGGGCGACCACTCCTTCACGGCTCGCACCTTCGCTGGATCCACCGCTAATCCTGCTCCACTGATCACATGCCCCAAGAAGGCTACCTCCTTAAGCCAGAATTCACACTTGCTAAACTTGGCATACAAGGCATGCTCCTTCAATTTCTTCAAAACCAAGGTCAGGTGCTCGACATGCTCCTCCTCCGTCTTTGAGTAGACCAAGATGTCGTCGATGAAAACAATGACGAAGATGTCCAAATACGGTTCAAACACCTTGTTCATCAAGCTCATGAAGGCCGAAGGGGCATTTGTGAGCCCAAACGGCATTACTGTGAACTCATACAAACCATATCTCGAACTGAAGGCCGTTTTCTGGATGTCCCCTTCTTGTATCCTCAACTGATAGTATCCGGAGCGCAAATCCAATTTAGAAAACCAATGTGCTCCCACTAGTTGATCGAACAACTCATCGATCCGCGGTAGTGGGTAAGTGTTCCGCACCGTCAATCGATTGAGTTCCCGATAATCTATGCACAATCGCAGTGTTCCATCCTTCTTCTTCACGAACAGCACAGGGGCTCCCCATGGTGATGAACTGGGGCGAACGAACCCTGAATCCACCAGTTCCTGCAATTGAACTCTAAACTCCGCGAGTTCTTTCGGAGCCATTCTGTACGGAGCCTTGGATACAGGCTTGGCACCTGGTACTAGATTGATCTGGAAGTCAACCTCTCTATGCGGAGGTAATCCTGGTAGCTTCTCAGGAAATACCTCAGGAAAATCCCGCACTACCCGTACATCCTTTAATTCCAACGCTGCTTCCTTCAACTCGAACCAGATCATGAAGACCTCATCCCCCTTCATATGAGCCTTTACAGCCTGAATAGAAGATAATATCATACGTGGCGCGAAGCCAATACCTTGGAAGATGACGTTAGAGTCTCCATGCCTCAAATAGATCCGCTTCTCCGCGCAGTCGATCCTCGCGAAGTGCCAGTCCAGCCATGCCATGCCCAAAATGATGTCAAACTCCGGCATCCTCAGAACCGTGGCCGGCGTATCAAAGGCCTTCCCATCAATAAATAACTCCAACTCGCACTTGGCGGTTGCGATCATCTCCGAGCCGTCCGGAAGGCGTACACGTCGGGCTATGCCAGTGAAGTACTGTACATCCCCCATGTCTTTTATGAAATCCTCGGACACAAAGGAGTGTGAGGCACCGGTATCGAACAGCGCATAGGCTGTCTTCCCGCCAATAATCACGGTGCCTAAGTACCAACAACCAAAACTTATTGCTAGTGGCTAGTAAGTTCTAATCAATTCAAGTTAGACCATGCAAATATGTAAATAAATTAAATCATACCTGCAATCACATCTTGTGGGTTCCGTTCCTGCGCCATGTCAAGCGCGTACACCTGATCACGGGCTGGTCCGGGGTTTCCTCTTGGCGGTCCTCGTCCTCGACCGCGCATATATCCTCGCCCTCGTGGAGCTTCTGGAGGGAGAGCAGGAGGGAGAGCAGGAGGAGAGCAGGAGGGGCGTTCCCATATAGTTGCGGGCAAAAACGCCGGATGTGGCCCGGCTGGTTGCATTCGAAGCACACCAGACCACGCCGCCCTTCCGGTTGTTGGAATCGCTGAGGCTGTGGGGGTGGAGGCAACGCAGGCGGCTGCGGAACTGGATGCTCCACCCTATAGTTTCGGTGGACACGCCCTCCACCTCTTTGATAACCTCTTCCTCCTCTGAAGTCCCGTCTCCTTCTATTACTTGGGCCGGCTTCCATCACGTCCTCCGCAGGCCTCTTGCTACATCCCATGTGGTCTGCCTCCAATCTTTTCGCCATATCAATGATCTCCGCCAAGCTACCATCCGCTATAAACAAAAGGGACTGCCTTAGGGGATCTCGCAGCCCTTTATAGAAGCGCTTGGCATAACCTCTGTCATCCAACTCATAAGAATCTGCAAACCTTGCGAGATGCTGGAATTCCCGCTGGTATTCTGTAACCGACTTTGATCCCTGCTTTAGTAGAAGGAACCTCTGCTCAAGCTCATCTCGGGCCGAAGTAGGGATAAAGTGCTCCAAGAAAACACCCGAGAATTCATTCCAACTTATCTCCGTGTAGATCCGGCCTTGGAAGGTAGAGCCCATGAGGGACTTCCACCACCTCTTCGCATTTAAGTCCAAGACGGACACTGCCAATGTCACTGCCATGTTGGCTGGGCAACGGATACCGGCCAACAACTCCTGTATCGTGTCTAGCCATTCCTCTGTACGTACGGCTGACTCCGTCCCAAGGTAGACGGGAGGGGAGAGAGCCCGGAAGGTGCTCAGCCAGTTGGAGCTCGGGGCCTGTTGTTGCATCGGAGCCTGCTGAGCCTTAAAAGCATCCAGAATGGCGGTGAGCGTCTGCCCCAACTCAGACTGTTGGAACTGAGTGGGTATGGGAGGGTAAGAGTACCCCCCATCGGCTCAACATGCAGTGGAACCTACACATACACGACAAATTTGTGGTCAGGTTGGCTAAACTTAAGGTCAAAGTTGGACAACTTAATGTGAATTACATATGGGCACACCACTGCTTCCGCTAGGTCAGTTTGTCCCCAAACTGACTAACCAAACGGGGGTGGCACCATTGTTGAATGACTTCTTAGTTGAGGATCGTGGCAAACTGATACCATTTGTAAGTCTCCCCCTCCCGGATCCCAAAACACGGCACGAAGAGGGAGTCTTATGCCCGGAACAGCCGCCTTGCGGTACCATTAGCACACGGGCTAACCTGTACCACAAGACGCCTATTTCGCCGGCTACAACAATATCAATAATTCATGCCAACCCAACCAATAAATAAGCAAGAGAAGTCAAAATCCACACTAAGTATATAAAGTCCAAAACATCAATAAAGAGAAGCTAAACATGCTTCTACAAAATATCAGAGTACAGCTAATCATTGCCCAAACGGGCTACATCAGAGTAAGCAAAACACTAACATCAGTAACAGACGGTATCGACGGCACCGTCACATCAGGCCCTGTCATCCTGGTCTGGCTGTCCTGCTGCGTAGTCTGCGGCTGCTCTACCTGCGGCGTGACCTCCTAAAAAGGAAGACGTAGCAACCGTTAGTCGAAACGACTAAGTGGTTTCACATCCGCTCCCCCGGCGACTCCTCGGCACCGGGCGGAGAAAGAGAAACAAGGGTACAATATTTATAAGTGTATGACAGGTACAAACAGGTGGCAGTAGAGTAAGAGAAACAATATCACTATCAGCATTTATATAAGAGCTACAAGTAAACTAGCAAGTATAAGTAAGAGCAGGAAGTAACTTAACTTATAAGAATGCTCATACAAACTTATAAGTTAAGGATCGGGTTACATAAAGTAACTCATCGTATAAGAGTGCCCATACAAACTTATACGATGAGGATCTTGTTGTGCAATGATATGAAATGCTATGAATGCTATGCAATGACTCACCCATGCACTTGCTATGTCGACACAGACTGTAGTTCCCACTTTTCGAGCAGGTAGCTAACCTCTCAGGCATCAGCCGTCGTGGCCAGGCGGTGACAGTAGAACGGGCACTTCTACTACTAGGCGGGTATCACACTACTTCACCTAGGCCTCCGTACGCCTCAACGCTAAGAACACAACAGCGGAGCCCATGCGTACTATGGCCCAGCGGGGTCTTGGGTAGATGTGCACCAAGAACACAGCCCGAACTGGCCTTGCGTGACCCGGAAGGGGCCTCAGAAGAAAGCACGAGGACACAGCCCAACCGTTCACATGGCCGGAGGGGCCTCGGGACGTGAACACCGAGGACACAGCCCAAACCGACCAAGTCTAACTGTCAACTCCCGTCGGTGTGACGACTGGCGAGCCCGTAGACCTGCCACACTATCCTTAACCCGGGATTACGACACCGCGTGTCGACTCACACCACATGCAAACACCATATCAACACAACATGGAAGGGGCCTCGGAAGTAAACACGAGGGCACAGCCCAACCATCCATCCGCACCCTATCTCAACACAACCAAAACAAGTGGCGGTCAACACCGCACTTACGAACTTACACAATACTACCCGTAGGGAGACAACGCTCTAAGTATTGGTCCACTAGACTCATTTCATTAGTCAAACATACCCATGGCCATGGCCTATTCATCTATATGACTTCCCAAATGATGACAATGTAAAGTAACGTAATGCGCATATAAGATCTATCACATCATCCTTTTTAGTAATATCATAACTTAAACATGAAGTGTACCATATTCAATCTTTCAATTCCTACCAGTTCAATTCTTTTAAACAAGTTTGTTTCACAATTTGGTAATATGAAATATGATTAATAAGATACTTCAATCACACAACAAATGATTAATCATAAGGGTTCATCCAAGGCAAGTATCTTGCATTAATAATTTCACCGAAACAAAATCCATTTTTCCATTAAGCCCAGAATTTAGGCGCAGGTTGAATCTGGTCAGCAACTTCGACCGGAGATTCCCGAGGCTACAGGAATCCGGTGAAGTCGTGTAACCACTCGATGGAAAGGTATTTCCATGGACTACATCTTTCATATTCAGAGCTCAACCCAGATTTGATATTATCCTACTTGAAATCGGACTTGAAGTCCGCTGCGTACAGAACACAGTTTCTGCATGCAGGATTTGTAAAACCCCATTTTCGTTTAGACTTTCCCGTGGCTACAGACATCACCTGAAGTCGTGCAACCACTCGTTGGAAAGGTATTTCCAAGGGCTTCAACTTTTGTGTTTAGCCAAAAGCCCAGATCTGGACTTATCCATAGGGAAAATGGCCTAGAAGATCGCTGCGCGCAGAATACAGATTCTGCGCGCATCTTAAAGGAAAATGAACGGCATAGGTCCGTCTTCCTCCTCAAGCGATCGTTTCTAAATTTTCCAGAAATATTCTCCTCCCTTATTCAACCTCAAAGGCCATAAACTCCTCACGAGACCATCCACCCATCGTCATATTGAAGATAAGGGAAAGGGTTGAAGAGATCTAAAGTCTAGAACACAAGTTCTAACATGGCCTAACCTAGAGATCTTCTCCTCTCCATCAAGACTCTCTTGAGTCGATGTCTCTCCTAAGGCATAACTATAGATCTAGCACCAAGGGAGAGGGTAGGAAACTCACGTTGGCTCCAGCGGTACCACCATTTCTCGCCATGGATCGCGTAGTTCTCCTCGGCGGCATCTTCTCTTTCACGGCGATGGCGGATCTCCTTCGGTAGGACTTGCTCCTGCAGTTTTCCCTCTCACAGGAGTTCTCACTGGAAATAGGGGATGAAAAGAGCATGAAAACGGCTAGGGTTTTCTGTCCCTTATATAAATAAAATATGACACGGGTAGGGACACGGCCGTGTCCGTACCCGTGTCCCGCTTCCGCGAAACGGCCGTGGCGGTTTCCATGTCGATTCAATGCTTGACACAGGTAGGGACACGCCCGTGTCCCAACCCGTGTTCACATGACACGGCCGTGTGCCTGGCCGTGTCATTGGCCGTGTACTTCTCGGGTTGCATCTCGACACTTCTCGTCGAGCTCAACTCGACGCACACGGGTAGGGACACGACCGTGTCACTACCCGTGTCCCTTGGTGTCGACACAGCTCGACGATCTCGACACGGGCGTCGAGCTCAACTCGACGCACACGGGTAGGCACACGGCCGTGTCCCTACCCGTGTCCCTAGGTGTCGACACAGCTCGACGATCTCGACACGGGTCGTCGAGCTCAATTCGACGCACACGGGTAGGCACACGGCCGTGTCCCTACCCGTGTCACTTCCTTTTTACACTGATTCTCCACTTCTCCACAAGTGCAGTCCAATTCCCTGCACTCTCAGGACTCAAGTCAACCCTCCTGACTCAAAAACACACACACTAGGGGCTAGAGCGATTCGAGACGTTACAACAACCGTTCGCCACCCGGCCCAACGGTCCGTGCACTCAGGGCACATTCTTGGTGTTCTGGCAACCTCTTGCCCACCACCGTATCAGGGTTACAACCCAACGGTAACTCTCTTGAGCATTTACTCCATAGCGTGCAGCCGGAGTTAGTCTTCGGACACCGGGATGGCCCGTAGCCCCCCGTTGTGTCATGGCGCGCAGGCCGAAGACTCTTGCTATGCGCTCCAACAGACCGCACTTTTTGGTCTCATGTCGGACGGATATAGCGCAGGTCGGATCCTCCACCCCCCGTTGCTCAAATCGCCTTGCCTTCTCCGAGTACAGCGTACTCATGGCTATATCAAAGGCGCGGGTAGGTCTCACCGATCCTGTTCTGGCATTCAAGCCTGGGTACGTCTCTATACCCATTTCTCACAGCATCAGCGGGTCTTTCCTGGGCACACCAGTACTTCCTGTGACTCTCTCCACAGGTGGACACCGCACAAGCACAAATGTCAGGTGTCTTTCCTAGCTATCATGCCAGTACTTCCTGTTACTCGCTTCACAGGTGGACACCCTACGCCATCAAGTATCACAAAAGGGCCTTTCCTGGTCTCACCAGTACTTCCTGTGCCTCATTCACAGGTTGGACCCAAAACCATCACATGGCTATTTTCCTGGGCTACCACCCCAGTACTTCCTGCTACTCCTTTTCGCAGGCATAACCCGTAGACTCCTTACACTACACGTTATCACGGAGTCTTCTCCGGTTCGTATGCAACATCACCAATCCAGACCAACCTGTCCAGATGGGCTTCACACAGCATGCATATTCCGTACTCCATTTCCGGATCTATATGCTAACAAAGGGGATTTCAAGAATCACCCAAACGACTCTCAAAAGCAGCCACCTCTTGGTGGGGGAATCACAAATATATGCCAAAAGGAAGCCTTCACATGGCTAGGAAGAAAAGTCGTTACCCTTGACGACCGCTTCAGTGTCATGGCCTCAAAGCTAGCTTGCAAGACTCGCATGATCGATTCCTCCGCAACGCCGGCTTCGGATCTCTCGTCGGTAAACCACAGCACCACCACCAGCAGCCCCCTTTCCTTCTTCCTCCTCCTTTCTCTCTCTCTCTTTCTCTCTTCACTTGAAGAAACTCAAGGCCAAAGCAAAATGAGTAATCCTTTTCTGATTTCGGCCTTTAAGGAAAAAGAGGAAGAGGCTTCAGCCCTTCGATCCAGACTAAAGGAATGGACGGCCACAATTCTGTCAAAAACACAGATTTTGACCCGACACGGCCTCTGACACGACCGTGTGCCAGGCCGTGTGCCTCAAGCGGTGGTCAACCGACTTATCCAAACCAGTGACACGCCCATGGGACACGCCCGTGTCATGGGCCGTGTTACCAACACGCCTTCAGACACGCCCGTGTCTGTGGCCGTGTACCTGGGTGAAAAAAATCCAAATCATCCCGAGACTTCACACGGCCTGTGACACGCCCGTGTCCCAGGCCGTGTGCCCAGATACGGAACAAAGACACGCCCTGTCGAAATCCTTCGGCGGGCTGAGTTCGTCGATCTGATTTGACACGCCCTGTGACACGCCCGTGTCACAGGCCGTGTTCAACTCTCAACACTCACGTCTCGACACTCGACGATCGTCGAGTAAAAATCGTCGAGCATGCGATACGGCCTGGGACATGCCCGTGTCCTGGGCCGTGTGCCTCCTCTCGACGCATCGTCGGGAGCAAAAATCGTCGAGACAAAAGCCGAACGTCGACACAACCTCGACACGCCCTGCGACACGCCCGTGTCGCAGGCCGTGTCAACTGACACGCCCTGGGACACACCCGTGTCCCAGGCCGTGTCACCAAAAAATTCCTGTTTCCGAACTTTGGGCTGTTACACAGTCAATCATCCAACTTCTCCACATCTCTTATGTGCGACCCTGCAGGCTCATATCGCGTTGGTAGTGAGATTACATGTTTGACCACTTCTAGATCACCATGGTAACTCCAACAGACTCCCACTTGATCTTGAAAGTATCAAGTCAAAAACCTCACAAACAATGAGCGGCATCTAGCAATGTATCATTGCTCCCCAAGCAATAAGAGTTTATAACTCATAAGTCTTTATGACCAATGTATCAACGTTGTCTTGTCCCTTTGTCCCTTACATCCGGAAAAAACTAGAGGCATGGACCGTGTCACCCTCGTAATAGCTCAATCCAGTTT